>JAJJMC010025652.1:3420605-3620370 GCA_023531435.1 Papaver californicum
TAGGGTGTAGGAACCCTAGGGAGTCTTCCAAACCTAATAGAACTCTTTAAAACCTATCCAAATCTTTGTAAATCCGATTCCAAGCCGGAATCCAATTTTCCGTCAAAATTCACGATTGTGCAATATTCTCCGGCGTAAATCCCTCCAATTCGAAGTATTTGAGTTGGTCTTGGACTCTTGTAGTCTTTGAAGCAATTTGGAACTCTAAATAACCCAAAATTCACGTCCATAGCGTCATCAGACTTTCACTCCCGTGTTCCCGCCAAGTTGAATTTGAATGGAAAGGGGTGCCCCCAATCCAAAATGTGGGTGCCTTTAACACTTTTCGAGCCAATTTTTCCACAAATGTTTATTTCTCAAAAATACCTACAAAGACATAAAAAGACATAATAAGTGTAAAATCGAGTACTATCGAAGCAGATATTAGGGCGCAATTTAGACACAAAAATGTGCCTATCATGCTGCAGACTGGAGACTACATAGATTATAATTGAAACATACCTGTGGAATATCACTAACTATATCAATAACTTTGCATGTACCATCAATTGGGAAGACGAGAATATTCTACTAGATGTTTTGGCCTTATCGAAATCTATTAGAAACTAGAAATGTTGTTTTATAAAAAGAAACCGTAAAAAGTAACAAATTTCCTTGTTAAGTTTAGTAGAAGGCATAAGATATCTCATAAAAAAAAGTATTGAACCATTGACCCTTAGGTTATTATACAAGACTCCAACCATTGGGCTATATATGCTAATTGCTGAAAGTTTTTCATATAATATGAATACATCACATTTTTATCGTATTTTCTATGTAATATTGTTTTCAAAAGCTCTTTTCGTAGTATTTAACTACCCGAGTTTCAAGTGACGAATTAGGATCTTCAAAACGAACTACACATGTATGTATACCGTTCTGAATTACGCCCGAATCACGAACCGTTGACCGGACTTAACTTTTATAAATCCGTATAATACTCGTACGTTTGTCGAATTCCGAATTGCTAACTAGGTTAACAAGTAGTCATGTAAAAATTAATTTCTCTTTGAGTTTTTGGTATGAGTATTTTATCATGTGCTACAAAACATAAGACGGGATATTGAATGAATCTTATTTTTGTTTTGACCACTGATTCACATACAATTATGTACATTATGTATATGTAATTGTTTTGTGTAAATTGAATTTGTTATAAGAATTATAAAGTAAAGAATCTAAAATTTAAATTATTTATGGGTATTAAAGATATAGTCAATGAAGTCTCCGTGATTTTGATGTTTATTTAGATGATTTAGGAGTGTTCACTTCCCTATTCTTCTTTGGAAACCCCTGAAACTAACTTTCAAGTGAAAAATATTAAATTTAACGGGTTGACAGGTAATTCGCGTATTAACTATAGCCCGACTTGTTTACTGTTAGATCCGAAAATGACAATACTAACTTGCCCGATTTAGTCAACAAGCAGAGCTGAACCAGATAAAAACAAACCGAGTTAGGGTTAAACTGCGGACCATATCATAAATTGACGTGTCTATTTAAATGTAACAGTTAGGAAAGGAATGAAGTATATTATATGAATAATATATTGTATATCAACAAACGCCGTCGTCCGGTGTGATGTATGCGTCTTAGTCCAACCCAAATAGGCTGCAAATTGCAGTAGGTGGTTGGAATTTACAAGGTGCTAAGCCAGCCACCTCATGCATGAGGCGTCTAATGTGACCAGGGAAAAAAACTAGTAGGAATAACTCGCGTATTAGGCACCTTGCGCGCATTATGGGCGAGACGCCCACTTAACAAACCTTATGTTTTGAGCATCCTTGTTCAATTTTTGTAAAGAATCTAAAAGAACCTAATGCTTACGAATTTTGAAATCTTCGAAATTAAGCCACTGATATTATCAGCTAAATTAGCACTGTGCTACAGTTATACCCACGCCGTATAGCACAATCGGCGGTTAAACAACTGTATCTAACAAGTTGTTGTACAGACGTACAGTATAAGTTATATATCTGCACTGTACTATACCGTTTTTACCCATTAAAATAGTGTCTGAAGAAAAGTTATACTTCCTTCGAAAGCGTCAAAATTTATTACAGTAATACTCAGAGACTCATCCGAGAAAGAATCTGAAACTGGGCTTTCTTTTTTCGATTTTTAAATTTTCCTGGTAGGTGGATTGATAAAGAATCCTATTCCTTGAAAAACAGTTGTTCTTTCGATTCTTTCCCAGTTTTTCCACATCTACTTTACATTTCAAATCTCTCCAATGGGGGTAGTTCCCTTTTATAGCTACTAGTAGTTCAGAAAAAAGAGATAGAAAAACTTCCAAAGTTATAATTTTTCATCCTTCCATGAAAGAAAAAGATAAACTACAGAAACCCATAATACATCTGAAGATTAAAAAGAAGAGTAGTTGTACAAATTTATTCATTTCTTTTTACAAAGAAGGTGAAAAAGTTAAAGGACCCCACATGCAGAAAAACAACAACAGCAACCCTCTAGGAAGAAGATTTTTGAAGCCTCTATAATGGATTTGATGCCTTTTTTGGGGTTTTAAGGAAATATCCAAAATTTTAATGTAAGAGTTCTTTCTTTTTATTAAGGTGTTAGGTTTTTCTTCCTACCCCTCACAATTTGCGTACAATTCAAGTTTTAATTCATCCTTATTCAAGGAAATAGAAAAAAGGGGCTTTTTTATTTTTGTTGTGTATCTAAAAATCATAGATCTTCAACTGATTGATAGATAAAAACAATGGGATTGATTGGAGATAAGGAATATCTTTTTGTCTGAAGGAAAAATGATGCTTTTTGTGGGTTTACAGAACTTTTTCTGATTTGGGTCTCGTCCGTTTCCACCATCTTTGCAGATTCTCAATTTGTTCGAGGTGAGCTGCAGATCCTATGGTTTTAATCTTCTTTTTTAACATATAAAAATTTGATCTTTTATGTTAATCCCATGTTCTGAATTTTGATTAACATGTCTGAGCTGGAAGAATCATCACTTTTTTTTTTCTTTTTTTACCAATAAGAAAGATTAATGGATACCTTATTCAAACAAGTTTTATGATTTGAGTAAAACCTAAGAGTGGAAATTCTATGTCTGGTGGGTTTCAGTTCTCTTGTTTGTAATTTTTTTTGTTTGTTGTTGCTTGATTAGGATCAGGTTCATATGTTTTGCATGTAACACCTCAGAAATCAAATCAATTTCATTAATAGAAGATTTCATGCATAACCAGAACTGATTTTTAGTAATACTCACAATTCATATTGAGATATGCTGATTGATATAACTTTTGCATCTCTTCTTGTATTCTCTAATCAAGCGCTGATTGTTTCTTGATATATAACTTCTTTTTCATCTCAGTCTTCATTTTCGGGTGTTCGTGCTTAACCTTGTAATTGATGTATATTAACTCTTGAAGGCAAATTGTGTCAGAACATGAGCAGATAGCATCTCGCATTATGGGTTGGCTGAACAAAATTTTTAAAGGTTCCAGCCACAAAATATCTGAAGGGCAATATCAAGGGAAACATGAGGAGGAGCAAGTTTGGAATGAGCCTTCAACTAATTCAGCGGTAATTTCAGTTCTTTTTGTTTGTTTGTTTGTTAGGTTTCTCACTATCTTAAGGACAGAGTACCTGTAAGCTGGAATGCCGATGTTATTTGTATTTCACTTTTCCAGTAAATATTTGATGCTCTCAAGTTGTTTAGATGGGTTTCTGTTTTTCATTGTAGCCTTGGCGTTTATGTTATTCTCATACCCATTTAGTAGTGGTAGATGGAGGACTCTGTTGCATTTCCTATGAAAGTTTTCCTATTTCTTCTTATTTCTCAGCTAACATTGTTGTGTGGTGGAACTTGAATTCAGGATGCGTGGTCTGAGTTTGAGACTGAAGATATTGATCGAGCAATTGCACTTTCCCTTTTAGAAGAAGAAGAGAAAGGGAAAAATGTGGTTGGTGAGTAGCTGTGACTATCTGATTGTATCTGTGAATACTCTTGGAAATGCTTCATTGCATATACCTTTTAAGCACTCCTTTCTCAACCTTAACATATACTGGCTCAAATGGGAAATTTGAGTGTCTGCAATAGTAAAGTCCTTTTAGTTATTCCGTATGTTAAGGGATAAGATAATGCTAAGAAATTCCCAAAGCATGGCAAACTTGTCTCAGAACCTGGAATGATTAATGCAACGAGTAACATGATAGCTACTGGTGTACGTATATTAAAATTTTCTGCACTACGTATCAATGACCTGTCCTGTAGCATTTCTCATATCTGTGCAACCTAGATGATGATGTTAAAGCAATAAACAAGAATTCCAGAATTCCTAGCTATAATAATACTCCCTCCGTTTCAGGAAAAGAGTTACTTTTCCTATTTGCACAATTATTAAGACAAGGATGAGAAAGAGTAGTTTTTCTAATTTATTTTCAAATTTACCCTCAAATGAAGAAGACGATGGAAAATGAAGGAAATTTTTTAAAAAGGGTAGTTTTGGAAGTTTGTCATAATAAAAATGAAAGTAACTCTTTTGCTGGAACAAAAATTTAAAGAGAAAATAACTCTTTTTCTGAAACGGAGGGAGTATAAGATTTCAAGTTATTGATGTTGCTTATTTCTGTCTTGTTGTTTCTGTACATAGAAACTGTGTCTCATTTGGAGGAAGATGAACAACTTGCCCGAGCTCTTCAAGAAAGTATGAACATGGGATCTCCTCCTCCAGCTACTCGTAGTGGAAATGCAGGAAATGTGCCAAACGGCAATACATATCAACCTATACCATTCCCCTTTTTAACAGGATTCAGGTCTGTTTGGTTTTGTTTTAAGTGTCAACATTAGTGTTTTATCTTTTGTACTTAGTTGTTTCTTTGTGCATCTGATCCCATGTGTTTAGGAATGTTCATGTTAAAATCTGACCTGGTTATCTAACCAAATCATGTGTAGGATTTGTGCTGGCTGTAATACTGAGATTGGTCATGGACGGTTTTTGAGTTGCATGGGTGCAGTTTGGCATCCTGAATGTTTTCGTTGCCATGCTTGTAATCAGCCAATTTCTGATTATGAGGTGTGTAAATTAGAATCTAGTTTCCATCCGTTTTCCAGCTGATTCAGAATACCCCCAACACAAGTTTTTAATTGTCTTGTTATCTAATTCGATTTCTTCTGTTGGTGGTCCTTTCACAGTTTGAGTATACAGAATCATCAGCTTTTTGCTATGCATTCTGGACTTATAATACTTACATCATATCTTTCATACGCAGTTCTCTATGTCTGGGAATTACCCTTATCACAAAGCTTGCTATAAGGAGCATTATCACCCGAAGTGTGATGTCTGCAAGACCTTTGTATGTATTCCTGTGTCAAGGCGATGCTCTTTTGATTTTCCTTCCGATAAGATAAGATCGATTCCTGTTCCATTTGTCGTTATGGAAGTCCTGATGGATATAAGTTATCCTTAAATGCTGTTTGTTTTTGTTTTATGGATTCTTGTATTTTATGGAGAAACTCGTCTTTAATTAGACACAACTCGTGTGCCAATATATTCACGCATGTACTATGATTAACCATGACTTCCACTAGGGCACAACTATTCTATACTCGGTGATGTTCCTGTTTGTGGTGCTTAATGTCCATCGTCTTTCTTTCAGATTCCAACAAATGCCGCTGGTCTTATTGAATATAGGGCCCATCCTTTCTGGATTCAGAAGTACTGTCCCACCCATGAGCACGATGGGACTCCAAGGTGCTGTAGCTGTGAACGAATGGAAGTAAGTGCAAAAGTGATTTCCTACTGAAACTTTTGGTCAAGAAACAAAAATTTCTTTGATGAGCTAAATACTGATAATCATCGTCCTCAATTTTTTGAAGCCAAGAGACATAAAATACATCTCCTTGGATGATGGTCGGAGGCTCTGTTTGGAGTGTTTGGATTCTTCAATCATGGATACTAACGAATGCCAACCTCTTTACCTTGATATCAAGGAGTTTTACGAAGGCTTAAATATGAAAGTCGAGCAACAAGTCCCTTTACTCTTGGTTGAGAGGTCAGCTTTAAATGAGGCCATGGAGGGTGAGAAGAGTGTAAGTACACAACTCCTATACTACGTCAGTCAAAACCAAGGATTTCTTTTTGTGTTAAACCAGTAATCTTGGCTGTTCTATTCTCTGCTGATTTTCCCTTGCTTTGACAGGGCCACCATCACATGCCTGAGACAAGAGGGCTCTGTCTATCAGAAGAACAAACAGTCAGCACTGTAAGAAATCTTCTATTGCACAGTCTGTCAGTCTCTTTGTGATCCTCGCCAGAAGAACAAGTATAATATGTTTTTGTTTTTCCCTCCTATTTACCAGATTCTAAGGAGACCGAAAATAGGAGCTGGAAAAATCCTTGACATGATAACAGAACCATATAGGCTGACCCGCCGGTGTGAGGTCACGGCCATTCTCATATTATATGGGCTCCCAAGGTATTTCTTTACAAACTTTTTTGCTCGAGATTTTTTTAAAGTTGATTCATGATTGAATTGAATCTATTCTTGCTTACAGGTTGCTGACTGGGTCGATTCTAGCTCATGAGTTGATGCATGCATGGTTGCGCCTTCAAGGTTCTTCCTCTCGTATCTCTTGCAACTAACTATTTGCATTCAGATGTTTTGAATACATCAACGTTGCTCCAAATATTAGATGGGTACAAAGGATTTGGTTCCGGTTTTTTATTGTTTGATAACAGGTTATCGCACTCTTAGTCCTGAGGTTGAAGAAGGTATCTGCCAAGTGCTTGCTCACATGTGGCTCGAATCAGAGATCATATCAGGCTCTGGTAGCAATGTAGCATCAACTTCCTCATCCTCTTCCTCTTCTTCTTCCTCGACATTACCAAAGAAGGGAAACAGATCTCCATTTGAGAAGAAACTGGGGGACTTTTTCAAACACCAGATTGAATCTGATACTTCACCGGCATATGGAGATGGTTTCAGAATGGGCAACAGTGCAGTACTCAAGTATGGATTGCGCCGGACCTTGGACCATATGAAATTGACTGGGACCTTTCCATATTGAAAGAAAAACTTGATGAAACAGAAACACCATTTGATTGACGGCGATAAAGCTTGGTCTTATCATATTAGAGGTTAAGGCTAAAGCATAATTACCATTTTGTAAAAGAGTCACAAATTTCATGAAAAGGCTCTCAATAGCCATTAAATAAACATATTTAAACCTTTATACATGTCACATATGAAATCATGTCTGGATTGCTATAAACATATTATACTTTTAACTCTCCCATGAGATATCTAAAATTGAATATATTTCAACTTTCAAGTTTTGAATCACCTATTGGAGTTCAGTAAGTTCATTATATTTATTCTATGGTTTTGAAATCAGTTTGTTTGTTGGAGGGATGCATGTCATTAAAGAGTATTACCTCTGTCCCAGGAAAAAAAAAAAAAAGGTAAAAAAGTTATTATTACTGCAAACTGTTTCATTTTAGCCTATTTCTATGGAGGGAGCCATGGAGGGCGTATTTTTTTTCTCGTGGCCTGACAAGTAAAAGTCCTTCAGAAGTGGGGCTAAATGTGGAACTGGAGTTACAAAACTCAGCACTGTTTATAAGTTATAACCTTGATTTCAGACTAGTTGTCCATTCAAACGCAATACAGAAACGCGCGGAATGATTCTCAAGTGCATCTTCTTCGCCGCAACAACAACCTCGTCTCGCCATTTTTGTACCAGCAATACAGTTGCCAACAGAGTAACCCTTTACCTGCAACGAGCCAAACTTATTGATTCCATTAGACTCGCATTACGATCCAGTTTACCAACTCCATCTCTACTTCCACTCTTAAACGATCCAACACTTGACTCCTTCGTGGTAACTCACTCCCTTCGTTCTGCTCCTTCACCAGATTCTGCACTCTCTCTTGTTGAAACCCTGAAAACCATTCCCAATTTCTCACATACCCAAAGCACCCTTCACGCAATCACCAAAATTCTCGCCAAATCAAAACGGATTTCTGAACTACAACAGCTTATTGACGCCATTAATGCTGGAGAATTTAAAGATGTTGGTCGAGTTAGGTTCATGGATCAACTTCGATTGAACGCCATTGTTGGTGATCTTGACTCAGCTCTCCGAGTCTGGAAAGATTACAGACTCGTTCTTTCGAAGTCAAAAAAACATCCCTGTACTGAGTCGTATAATTTACTTATGAGTCTCTATAAGCAAAATGGTATGAATTTGAAAGCTGTAGAGATCTTCCTTAATATGGTTAAGAAAGGTGTAAACCCTAATTCAAGAACTTATACTGTTGTAATAGATCATCTTGTGAGTTTTGGGAAATTCGAAGCTGCATTGGAAGTGTTTGATATATTGCCTCGTTTAAGAATTAAACGAACCTCGAGGCAATATATGATTTTGACTGAAGGGTTCACAAAAATTGAACTATTCGAAGTTGTTAAGCGGTTGATTAAGGAGATGAAAAGAGATGGAATTTTGCCTGGTCGTGCTATGTTAATTTCATTGAACTGTATACGCGAAGCTGGGTTTTCGAAGGAGACAGAGGAATTTGTCAAGGAATTGTTACCCGATGAGAGAATTAGAAATGTTGGGTTTTCGGTAGATAATAGTGATGAAGATGAGGTTGGGGATGAAATTGATGGGGAGAATGATGGAAGTGTAGATGGGGTGATATTGAAGCCGTGGTTGGATCCGAGTGCTTTGGCCAGTGCGTTGAGTGATTGGAATCCCGATGAGGTTTCTGCATTGGAAGATGCCAAGTTCGTGTGGACGACGAGGTTAGTTTGTAAGATTCTTAGGAATTTTAAGAAAACAGAGACGGCATGGAAATTCTTCTGGTGGGTTGCTGACCAGCCTGGTGAATTTACTCATGATGTTTACACTATATCTAGGCTGATTGCGATTTTAGCACTCCATGGGCATGTTGATTTGGTTAACCAGCTCATATTGAAGGTCAAACAAGAAGGAATGTGTTTGTCCTTTAGCACTGTGAGATTGATGATCGACTTCTATGGCATTTCGAAGAAACCTGATGCTGCTTTGCAGGTTTTACATGATATTGAATCGCTGACTGGCGCAGTTTCAAAATTCAATCTAATGCTGCTGTATTCATCTTTGTTTAGGACATTGATTAAGTGTAAAAGGGGTTTGGAAGCCATGGATTTACTTGAACAGATGATTTTATCGGGGATTCTACCAGATATCCAGACTTTTACTGGATTGATCCATCATTTCGCGTTAGATGGGGATTTGAGAATGGTTCAGAAGCTGTTTGGGATGGCAAGACAGAGTGGATTAGACCCAGATACTGGCATGTTTAGAATTGTTATTCGTGCTTACTGTAAGAACGGGGCAGCAGCTTTGGCATTGAGAGTTTTTGAAGACATGATGACCATGAATTTAATTCCTGATGGTGCAACTAAGGCCTTACTTGTGAAAAGTCTTTGGAAAGAAGGAAAGCGGAGAGAGGCTGCTAGTGCACAAGAGAAAAGGGAGGAAACTAATTACATGCATCAGCTAGCAATGCCAGGGCATGTCTGGACTGCGAGTGCAGCTGATTTAACCAGATTGTATGATGTATATTCCAACGCTTTTACAACCGATGACAATTAGACTTGTCAGCAGACTTGTGAAGCACTGGGAGGTTTCAGTCCTTGCCACTTTGAATGCTATGCAGCTTAATATTACAATTCATGCTCAGCTTCCCTACAGACTGCTGATGTGGAGCTGTAATTCGTCATTAATTTTTTCTACACATTTGTGGTAATAGTAGCTCCCACTTGTGAGTGTTTCTTTGATCACCTTCGTAGCTGTTTGATTTGCATAAGTGGATGTTTCGAATCTGCAAATCTTCTTGTCCGGTGATGTCTAGGACTTGGATGTGCAAATACTGTTTCTGTTGTTAAAAGTAATGCTGTGATAACGATATGTCGGTCTTGATGTCAATTTTATCACCAAGGATGCCCATGTCAATATAAATTATTAAATTCTTAAGCAGTTACAGTTACAATATAAATTATTAAATATGAATTAGGTTACTCCCAAAACTTAATTATCTCTCTTCCAGATACAGGTTTCACTAGAAGTTGATGCAAAGCTATAGTTCTCGGAGGTACCAGTTGATATCTCCCAGCTCAGGGAGACATCTAGAAACCTTGCAAGAGAATGGACAATATCATCCATGCTTGGCCGGCCATCTGGATTCCTTTGTAGGCAGCTCTCTATCAGCTTGGCAACAGAGAGAGCAAGATCCAGAGGATAGTTCTCCTGAAGAGAAGGATCTATTAAGTCCTTGAGCTTTTCTCCAGGGTTCTCCTCGGAAAGAATGGCTACCAAATTCTTAGATGAGAGCAAGTCTTTGGCAGATTCAGATACGGCTTCTTTACCGCTAATCATTTCCAGCAGCACAACACCAAAAGAATAAACATCAAGCTTTGGTGATACAATACCATTATCCAGATATTCCGGAGCCATGTATCCTTTTGTCCCAACAATATGTCTTGTCAATGCAAATTCGCTTTCATACCCTTCTGCAGACCTTACTAGACCAAAATTTGCAATCTTAGCCCTAAATTCACCATCGAGAAGAATATTGCTGCTTTTTATATCCTTGTGAACATGGGAGGGATTGGTGTAGCTATGGAGGTAGTTAAGACCCTTAGCCACATCTAAAGCAATCTGTACTCTTTGTGTCCAGCTCAAAGTCTTTGTGCTGTAAAATATCCAATTGTCCAAAGATCCATTCACGGCATACTCATAAACAAGATACCAATGACCCTCATCGAAACAAACACCTGAAAGTTTGATCAGATTGAAATGGTTGATTTTATTTAGTACATTTAATTCCTTTGATACGTCTCCATTCATTTTCTTAATTGCGGCTAAGTTTCCACTTATGATACCCCGATAAACTTTACCTTTTATCTGCCAATTGGGGTTGAAATTTTCTGTGGCGGATTTCAATTCTTCGATGTTGTATACTTCCAGGACATGTGCAATATCAGATATACTTTTCAGAAACTCCAGCGATTCTTCCTCTGACGTTTTTTGTTGTGGTTTCTCGTAGGTATCAAAGCTTTCTGTGCTGTTATTTTGATGATTATATTTGCTCCTTTTATTATCATTAACTTTGCAGACACAGAAAATAACGATGAATACAACCAGCGGCAGAACACTTGCTGCTGCAACCCCGATGACAATATATACCCACGTTTTGTTCTTTTTATTTGATCGAGGAACAGAAGAAGCAGGTGGGGGGAGAGAGGTAAGTGGTGGTGGTGGTGCTGTGGTCTGAGAACTTGAAGGTGGAATCCGCAGAGGAATAAGAAGTGGGCTAGAGAAATAAATTGTAGCGTCTTCAGAAAGCTCATTAGCTTCGCGTGTTCTCCTGGGATCCACACCAAGTTTTTCACTTATAGTCGGAACATCATCACCCGGAATGATTGTGTAAGTCAATAAGTATTTCACACCTTCGGCCGTTTGTTTTTTCGTTGGACAGGCACACTTAAGAGGCACTGTGATCCTAGTCCCAGGTAATAATGCTGTAGCTGGAACATTGTTTTGATCCTGAAGAGCTTGGCAGGTTGATAGAGCTTGATATGTACTATTTGCAACTGAAAAGTAAGTATCTAGTTCTTGGATATTGTAAGATGAGTTAACTTGGTAATACTCACCTGAACAAGAACAGTTTATTGGAACAATTACCTCCTTGTTTGTCTGAAAGGTTGCAGTCTCTGAAACTGAATTAATTTGAGAAAGCTGCAATGGTTCAGAAGCCAAAAGACGAGAAATGGAAGAAACAGTGTTGTATGGTGGTATTGACCTGAATATAAAGTAAGCTTGGCAACTCGGGTTTTGGCCGTTGCAGGTATACCCAAGCACAGAAGTTGAATTATCTATTTTAGTGCATTCACCGGCTGTGTTTCCATCATAAGGTTGCTGGGCATAAGTTTGAGAAGACGAACAAATAACGAGAAAGTCTATGCTCAGAGAGATGAATGACTGCAGCAGACCCATCTCGAGGAAGAAATGATAGAAGGATTTATTGATAAGTAAGCTACAATTTTTCAGAAATTGTTAGAAGAAGAGAATATGTTTTTGCTCAAAAATAGGTACTACAACAACTTCTAGTTCTTTAAAGATTGAAAATCTAGTAATATCTTAATCCCAAGAAGAGAAGAGGATAAGTTGACCGAAAACAACACCGATAAGGTAGTAGTGCCAAGCACTTCCGTCATTTTTTCTTCTTTCAAGCAAGTTTACTAGGAAGGCGTAGAAGAAGCCTGTTTCAAAGGAAAGATAGGTTCCAAAAAGTTCAATTGAGGGGTTGAGTTAGGTTGGAAAATCGTTGACTAGAATCTATATCTTGTATACTTGTTCACTCGATTGAATTGTTCGCACAACATATTGAATAAACTAGTACAAGATGGTAAGGTAAGGAGGATTAATCAAATGTGTTAAGCATCAATAATACAGTCAACATTTGCTAAAGCATGCTTATTAACTGATATTGACTCAAGTGAATGAATTTATACAATCTGAGTGGTGATTTTAACAGCTCTGTTTTTGCGGGTCAACTTTTAAGACGGGTCAAGTGTTGCGTATTTGCCCCTTTTTAGTGGCCAACGCGTTGCATTTGGCAATTAATTATGCAGGTTTGTTTAAATATTTGGACCCCATGAAGATCGAGACTGTCTGTTTGACTTATCCCCCAGCTCCCATAATTGACACGTCTTAGATTTATTTTGAATATTTGATAAAAAATCACACGCAGAACAGAAATCCCATACCTTCTCAATACAGATTATCCAGACTACATTCTTACACATGAACCGGATAGGGGGTACTGTGTTGTGGGTAGAGAACCCTACAGTTTCCCTCGAACTGGCTTTTCAAGCTTGCAACAGTCATAGATGGTACATCCAATCTGTGAGGATGAGGCGAACCAAAATGTCCATATTTGTTTTACTTCCTTATGCCACAGTCTACAGACTAGAAGCATGGTGGTGGCTGTGTCGGTAACAAGACAAGAGAACGGCCATTGATAGGATAAGCCCGCGGGCAGGAGAAGTCCAACCGAAGTCCTGTAAATGGTATAGGGTGATTTGATGGTTGGTTCAAAAATCCATCCAGTAATTAACTTAGGGTATAGTGAGAAAATCATTTAATTAGAGGTCTAAAAAAATTTTAAAATATGAAAATGACGTACCTACTCCTTATTAAACGCGTGAATAAGAATACATTTTTTTCTTATTTTTTATTCTTCCTTTCTCTTCATTATTTTTCTCTTTTTCTCTCTTCTTCGATCAGACATAAAAAAATAATAAAACAGTCAAATCACACGACGATATTATCAGCTAAATTATAGAAAATCATCAAAACCTAGATTTACAACGAATAATTCATGCCAAATCATCAAAAAATTATATTTTATCTAAATCTATGAAGAAATCTACATCTAATATATCAAAAAGGTAGTAACAAAATGTATGAATCAATGAAAATCGATAGATAAAAACGGTGAGAACAAGAAGATGATGATTTTGGAAAATTACCAGCAGTAAGAAAAAAACTTATAATCCAATAGTAAATACTGATATGTACTGAAGGAAAAAGTGTATGATCTCACAATACATATTGATATGTTATGCAACGATAGTTTTGATATACAATGAAGGAAAAAGTGTAAGATCCAACAATGATACTGTCCCCACTTAGCCAATATGGTCATCCGACAGTGTGGGGTTTTTCAACGAACACCGCTGCGGTCATCAGGCAGCAGCTTCCCGGGAGGTCACCCATCCCTAGATTGCTCCCAGTCCAAGCAATCTTAACTACAAACTTTTTTTGCCAACTCTAGAGCCAATTGTGCTGAAAAGGCCTCGATGTTAGGAAAGAACAAACCACTACTTATATTCCTTCAGCGAACCCTACCAGCCGAATCAGGGTATTACAATACCACCACCTTAAATTGGAGTTATCCTCGGCACCGGAATATACAAGCCCAGATCTCCGACGTTCCCTGCCATTCATGATACAAGTACCTGGCACACCCTGTCTAGCGTACTCTCTCAACCTCGGCAGATGACCCGTCATCGGCTCTGATACCATTTGTAATGACCCTGTCTTTTACCGATATTGTAGTACCACGACACGGCAGATAGGGTTCGCCAAATGGAATACAAGTAATGGTTTGTCATTGCGTAACACCAAGGTCTTTTCAGCACAATTGGCTCTAGAGTTGGCAAAAAACTATGCAGTTCACAGACACATTTTTGTGTCTAAATTGTTCTTAATTATTTGTTTTGTTAGTGCTCAATTTGTACTAACTGTGTTATTTTATGTATTTGTAGGTATTTTCGATGAATAAACTTTACGGTTTTTTTTTGGCTAAAATGTTATAAAAGCACCCAAGAATTGGATAAGGGCACCCCCAGTTTATAAAGACACCCTTACTCTGGATAAGGGCACCCACCTTCTCCCATTTCAAAAGAAGAATTTGGCGGCAAGATATTCTCCTCTCTTATGCGAAGTTTGATTTTAAAATCTGAGCGATAAATTTTGGGTGTAAGACAATATATCCTTCTTACCTAATTAATAAGATCCTTACACGTTTTGGGAACTAGAAAAAAATCAAAAGAAAATCTCGTGGAATTGAAGTTGTTGCCGTTAAAAAAGGAAAACATCTCTCGGATTCTCTTGATACAAATGAAAATATTCTGTGAGTAGTTGGTCAAGAAAACAACTTATTTTCGATCTATTATAAGCAAACTAACAACTCAGAATCATCGAGAAAGATCAAAATGATCATATTGCCGAGAAAGAAAATATGGTCGGAGATATTAATTCGTTAAAAGTGAAGATTTGAGAGATGATATGGTTGTTGTGGTGTATAAAAAGAGATGGGGTCGAGCCAGAAAGGAGGATGGAGTGTTAGGGGAGGCCACAAAAAGCATCATACAGAGTTGCAGAAAGAGTTTCAAAGTTTTCTGCTGCTGGTGAAGAATAAGAAGAACTTCGTCGTATAAACTAATAACGACGTTGTAAAAGTAACCGTGACCTTTTCTGTTCCATTCAACGACAAAGAATGCACCATATGCAACGTTTATAAATATCTCAATTCTCTGTGTCAATTATTTCTTCTTGTTAACACCTTTTTGAGCCATGAATGCATATTTTGAGCGACAGAGAAAACACCATCTGTAACGTTTATAAACGCCTCAATTCTCTGTGTCAATTATTTTTCTTCTTGTAAACACCCTTTTGAGCCATGAATACATATTTTGAGCGTGTTTCCATCATGAAGAGCTAAACCCCATTGCTGAGGTGATAAAATAAGCTATTTTTCCAATAAAAAATTGGTATATTCTTATATATTTAATTTTTGCAATTTTTAAATGATTATTTGCCTTGGTTAAAAATTGATTTAGTGATTTTCGTTAAGCAATTGTGATTTCTTTTGATGGTACATGCTTAGCCTAGGGTTTTGATGTTCCATGCTTTTAATTTACAATTGTTATTCTGAAAATCTACTTGTTGCAATATTTTAGAATCAAATTGAATGTATGAATTGCATAGTTATAATTATTGAATTAAATCACTTTGGAAATTGGAAAATAGTGGAATCTTAGCCTCAATATTCTTTTAATCTTTATATCAACTTTGTTTGAGTTTTTGTTATTTTAGTGTTAGAATTTAAATTTAAAACCAAATCTTCACAAGTCTTGAACAAATTTTTTTCTTACCACTTGTCTACAACCACATCAATTTTTGGCGCCGCCAACGCGGAATTGTTTTTAGATTTGTTTATAGGTTTAGTTTTAATTTTTTTTTGTATTTTTTTTTTAGATTTTATTCTTTTGTTTTGTTTTACGTTATTTTTTTGTATTTTTTTTTGTTGCAAATTTTGGGATCAAAAAGAAATTGGAGCCAATAAAGGTTTGGAATAAAGTGAAAGACAAAGAGAAAAAAACGAAGAAAAGATAAAGACTTTTTATATTTAAATTCTATTTATTTTTGTTAGTTTTTTGTTAGTTTCCTTATTTTTTTTATGGACATATATTTCTGTTGCTTGCTTGTTTATGTTTTTAGTATTTTAATTGATAAAAAAAAGCATAATCGCACATACCAATTGCATCTTCCGACAACGATTTTAGAAAAACTTGTGGGATAGTACAGTGAACCCTCTGGGCGTATCATCCGAAACACCACAAACCCCAACCTTATACCTTTGACCAGTCTTTGAATGTAGGTATATTTTGTTACGGTAACCCAAGTTTACCTAAAATAGTGAACCCCAGCATTTGCATGTGCACATATTCTTGTTAAACACTAATATTCTTACTTGTGTATGCCTTGTTGGATTCGTGTAGGAGATAGACTTGAAGAAAACAACCTATTTTGTTTAAGTCCATCCCGTTACACGGATTTAGGTGGTACATCTATTTTTTCCGAAATGGGTGAGAATGAAGTCCAGGCGAACAAAACCCTTATAGATTGTATGAACCCATCTAAAGTAGTACGTGACCCAGGGGTAGTTTTACCAGCCACTATTATGAAATTTGATATTAAACTTTGGACAATTGGCATGTTTCGTACATTTAGGGGGTTAGAGAATGAGAACCCACCCACATAAGAAACTTTGAAATGATTTGTGATACAATGAGTTATCCGAATGTCTCCAAAGATGTGCTTAGGTTACGTTTGTTTCCCTTCTCTCTTGATGAAAAAGCCAAAGAGTGATACCATTTTATTCTCTCTAAGACAATCACCACCTGGGATGGTCTAGTAGAGGTTTTTGTTAAGAAATTCTACCCAAACCATAGGACTGCTGCTGTTCGTCAGTCTATTCAAACAAATAAACAGAAATTAGGTGAAAACCTACACGATTATATAAAAAGGTTTAATGAATTGTTATACCATGTGGCTTTGAGAAAGCCCACATGACCTAAATTGTGACGGACCAGAATTTTTTTGCTTTCAATGGGTTGGGTTCCGGTCCATTAAGCCATCTTCAACTTTCCGATACGCCACTCGAAAAAAACCAATGTTACCAATTTTCACTAAAAGGCTTACTTTTCTTTCTGAGCGATTGTCTTTCAATTTCTCACAAACTATTTAATAAGCATATAAACATAATTCTCATACTCATACCAAAGGTCATCGAATATGTCAAAGCTCCGTCGTTTTACTGTGAGGACCAAACTCTAATGCCAGGATAATCGGGTATCAGCCACCGTCCCGGACGGTCTTCTGCAGGTTGTCGTAGTAATGGGATGCCATTAAAGGCCTGACAAACTCACAGTAGATTAGGATCATCAATGCCATCAAATGTTTTTATTATTTAACTTTGAGGACCAATCTCTAATGTCAGGGCAGTCGGATGCCCGCCACCGTCCCAGACGGTCTTCCGCGGGTAGCCATAATAATGGGATGCCACTCTTGTCCAGGCAAACTCACAGCACCCTGTCAAGCTAAACAGACCGTCTTTTACAAATGATATGAACTACTCAAGAAAGTTAGTAATCATTTCCAGATCAATGGTATGAATTGTCATCATAAACAACAACCATTCTTCTCAGATGATATGAATTGCCTCTAAATGGCAACAACCATCTCCCAGTCTCATTTGGTGATATGAATTAGCATCCAACAATCACCCTTCATTTCTCATTAGATGATATGAACAACCTCGAAGAAGTTGCAATCATCTCCCAAGGTAGTATGAACAACCAGTACTGCAACTACCTCTTACTGCCAAGGTTACAATCATCCCCGAATGGATAGTATGAACTGCCAAGCAGCAACCAACCCCTTTTAGACGATATGAAAAACCTCATGCAGTTGTGCTGAACCGCATAACGGTTGCCTACGTACCCTCTCCGTTGCTCGAAGGGATCAAGCACGACCGTAGTTCGTCTCCTTTGGTTTAGATAGTATGAACTACCCTCTCTGGTAGTAACTATCTCTTATTAGATGATCTGAACTATCCTATTTTGATAGAAATCATCTCTTATATAGATTGTATGAACTGCTTGTCGTAGCAACAACAATCTCTAAGATAGTATGAACTGCTTACCCAAGGTAGTAACTGTCTCTAGATGTAGCAGTAAGTTAGATAATATGGATAGTATGAGTTGCATAGCAACAACTATCCCTAGCACATCCCATCACCAACAATCACCTTGGCAACTATCCATTGATGAACAAGATACCATCATCTATGTCTGTACCTGTACCTGCAACTTAAAGTTAATTGTAGAATAAAATATAAAGCATGCACAAGGGTACTTTATATAAATCATCCATTCCGTTAATCATAACGAGGCTAGAGAATATATATTATAGTTCTAAGCTGTAGAATAAAGATTTAGTACTAAAATGTCATTATAATCAAATCTCCACAGTATAATAAATACCACTAAGAATATAAACAAAAGCTATCGTAATCTGTCCACTTTAGATACCGGATATACATATCATTCAAACCATAATGTCAATGTCAAGATCATACCGTAATGGAAAGCTAGAGTTGTTCGTAACAACATAAATTAACAATTTCCCACACTATAGAAACATGCTAAACTAGCTATTGTGTGACATAATTACTATATATGCTCAAAGAGGTGCAATATAAAAATGCAAAGCTCTGATTCAAAATTATCTTCAATCGTCAATCCAATAGATCACGATACCATTTAACACTACAATGATTCTATGGAACAAGTAAAATACTAAGAGAAATTGGGTTACATTCACAAGGTTATATTTACTACAAAATATATAAATTGACCGAGCATTACACCTTTAACTGAATGTCCATTAACTGTGTAACACTAGCATATCATATAATTAAGTAAACCTCTTGGATGCTCAATCAAGTAAAAGCATTGTTCTGACAAAGTCATGACTAATTTAAGAAAACGTTCAACTGCCGAGAGCTAGATAAATAAAAACTCCACATTTGAAAGTATCGGCTAAACCATTAGACTAGATTTAAAAAGGTATACACATAACCATTTATTTCTATTCTAGTTTTTTACCAATCCTCATGTACAATATACAAGCAAGTTATCATTTGATATAAATAACGTTAATTAATCACAAGAATAAGATCTATGGTGACAGATACTAGTACAACAAGCAGATATTTCACTACAACCAAATCATGGTGCGTTAAAAGTGAGAGATATAGAATCTTCTCCCACTGCATGGTAGGTTTTCCATAAAAGACAAATACAAATAATTTCTCATACAAATGAGCTTAACAAAATACATCTTCATCATGCATCAGTTGTGTTTAATCAGTTAGATATGAAATACCGACTGATTTTATAAGCTCAAACGAGACTGGATTCCTACAATTGTGACCACAAAAAATCTTCGATTTGGGGTACTTACCATCATTCATTAGTTATGAAATTTTTACAGATTAATCATCACAGAAATGGGTTCCTCATATCCAAAAATCAGAGAAATACATGCAGTATAAGTGCCTCATTCAATCTAAACAACTCAGCCATGTCCTACAGAAACAGTTCTCTGTACTACAATAGTTTCTACCAACTCTCCTAACCTGATCATCCTGAAATGTAATACGAATGTTCCTTACATATATAAGAATAACATATTCAAAGTTCACTTGATTCTAACGGTTCATTAAATAGATAAATACAATACAACCTGACTACTTTTACTATCAGTACACAGAACTCAGTCCCGATTCTCCCATACTTTGGGGCACCTAAAATGATCAGAACTTCATGAAATTTTTACAGTAAATTACCTACATAGATACAAACATTATACTAAAATTTCAGATCAATCTAATACACGGATATTGAGAAACACTAAAGTCAGTTGAGTATACAGGGTTTTAATCCTGCTGAACGCAGTCATAGATAATACTATCATTCCAATAGTTAGCATGACCCGATCTTCATGAAATTTTGATCGTACATCTAAAACATAATCAAGTATGACACACTCAAATTTCATCACAATGCAACCACTGGATTTAAAGGTATCATTAAAAATAAACAGACTTTCAAGGGTTACAAGGTTGTGCATAAAATATTCAAACACGAATAGTTCATTAAAAATTCCAATTCTTCTATAATAAAATCAAAATTAGAGTATTTCATCATGATTAGGAGATACCCAACCCATCAATTTACAAAATATCATGAGCTATATCAAAACCCCCAAATTTTCAATCATAAACCCTAATTTCATTATCTCGCAAATTCAAATTAGTATGAATCATTAGAACATCAAATCAACTTGTAAAATAATAATTTTCATTCAATAATCAACCTAAAATTCTTGCATCATTAAATCAGAACTTGAAGATGGAAGGAAACAAATCAAAAGATGGAATTTCTCATACTATTTCTTACCCAAAACCCATGTTTGTTTGTACTCCTAAATGACTCTCAACCTTTCAAAATTAACCACAACAACATCATTCCATCCATTGAAAATCATTTGCTTCAAATCAAATTCTTCAAACAGGAAGAAAGTGGAAAAAAAAATGAAGAAGAAAAGTTCCCAAAAAAAGAGAAGTTTCTGTTTTTATCTTTTTCATTAAAAATCGAATTTAATCTACTACCCCTGATGGGTGTTATGGAAAACATATGTCCAACATGTTCAAAATATTTGGTGTTAGTCATGCACATTAATACTGCTAAGGGATAACCTAAGAGTGTTAAAGTCCCTTGAGTATTGGAATTCATGCACCCTAAGGGTTTCGCTAAGGAAGACTCTCTATTTAGACGCCAAGACTTATTATAGAGGCAGCCTAGAAATACTTGAATATTATAGT
Source organism: Papaver californicum (assembly GCA_023531435.1). NCBI lineage: Eukaryota > Viridiplantae > Streptophyta > Magnoliopsida > Ranunculales > Papaveraceae > Papaver > Papaver californicum. The sequence goes on from JAJJMC010025652.1 coordinate 3,441,456, forward strand.
TGTATGCACTCTAAGTGCAGAATTCAGATAAAAGGTTTAATTAAACGAGAAAATTTTTTGGGGTCTCACATAAATTTTATATGAGGCCCTGGATAGAGAAACCCGTATACAGGTAGAAAAATGAGTGGTGATAAATTCACCCATCAAGACCCAGATACTTGTTTTGACTCATTCCTCAAGTTAGATGAGAAAACTAGGCAATGGGCTTGATGAGAGAACCAAAAATATCTATGAATCCTATCCATAGGATCGATAAAATTGATAATGGGACAGATATCCTTAGGCGTCTAGAGGCCTTAGAAATGAATCAAGGGTCAAACCATCCTAGGTGCGAATAGAAAATCCATGCTCTTTATAACAACTCTAGGTTTGAAAACCACCAGAATTATGATCCATATTCTAAAACCTATAACCCTGGTTGGAAAAACCATCTAATTTTTCCCGGTTTAAAGGCCAGAATCAAGGCCAGTCTAGTAATACTCAGGCTCCCCGAGGTTTTGGATACACTAAGAATCCTTCAGGTTCAGTCCAGTTTCAGAACCCTTCAGATAAGAAGATCATGAGTTTAGAAGAGTCTTTCACCTTTTTATCTCATAAAACTGTAAAGTTTCAACAATCGGTTGAACAAAGTTTATAATACAATAAAATGATGGCTCAATCTAACGCGCGGGCTATTTCCGATTTACGAAACCAGTTTAGTCAGTTGAATGAGTCTTTGAGAGAAAAAAGTAAGTTTCCTAGTCAGACACAACCCAATCCTAGAGGAGTTCATGAAGTATTTTCTAGAGAGAAACCCTTCAATCATGTGAATTCTGTTACAATCCTTAGGAATGGTCGAGTGGCAGACAATAAGGTAACCATGCCTGATAGTGAACATGCTGTAGTTCAACCTTCTGAGCCAATAACTGAAGAGACTGATAAAGTCTCTAAAGAATCCAATGCGGTTCCCGCTAAGACCGATTTTGTACTCATAGCCCCATTCCCACAACTGCTAGTACCAACTAAGAAGGAATTCAACTTTAATGATATATTATAGATTTTTAAGCAAGTCAATATTAATCTTCCTTTATTGGATGCAATAAGGCAGATTCCTACTTATGCCAAGTTCCTTAAGGACCTTTGTATGCGAAAACGAAGCTTAGTGTACAGAATAATAACTTTTTAGCTAGTCATGTAAGTTCAATTATCCAGAACAACACAACTCCTAAGTACAAAGACCTAGGTTCCCATACCATTTCTTGCACAATAGGTAACTACCGTGTAGAGACAGCGTTACTTGGCTTAGGAGCCAGTGTGAACTTACTTCCGTACCATGTGTACCTCCATCTAGGACTTCGTGGCTTAAGACCTACCTAGATAACTCTTTAGTTAGCTGATAGGTCTTTGAAAATTCCTCGTGGTATTTTCGAAGATGTTCTTATTGAGGTCGATAGGTTTATTTATCCCGTGGATTTTGTTATCCTAGATACCCAACCTGCTCCTGACCCAGAAAACCAGATACCTGTGATATTAGGTCACCCGTTTTTAGCTACATCTAATGTGATCATTAACTGTTGAAATGGTATTATGAATTTATCTTTTGGTAATATGACTATTGAGCTGAATATTTTCAATATTAGTAAGCAACCCCCTGAGCTAGATGAAACATGCATTGAAGAAGTGAACATGATAGGAACATTAGTTCAGGAGTGTTCTTATCCGAAGATCCATTAGAGAGTTGTCTATCCTATTTTGGATTAAATTTTGACGATGATAACACCATTGATCAAGTGAATGCTCTGTTAGACTCCACCCACATGTTAGATACTAATAGATGGAAAGCTAAGTTCAAACCACAACCAGTTTCTAATTCCACCTTAATTCTTTCTTTAGAAGAGCCTCCTAAGTGGGACCTCAAACCATTGCCAGATACTCTGAAATATGTGTTTTTAGTCCCATATGAGATTTTGCCTGTAATTGTAGCATCCGACTTGGATAATGATCAAGAAAGTGGGTTAGTAACCGTACTTCAAGACAATAAGGAAGCTTTAGGGTATACCTTAGCAGACATTAAGGGTATAAGTCCTACTGTTGTATGCATCAGATTCATTTAGAGGATAACACCAAATATTCTAGGGAGATGCAACTTCAACTGAACCCTAACATGAAAGAAGTAGTTCGAACTGAGGTGCTTAAGTTGTTAGATGCGGGTATTATCTACCCCATTTCAGACAGTAAGTGGGTCAGCCCCGTTCAGGTTGTTCCTAAGAAATCAGGTACCATTGTAGTCCAGAATGATAACAATGAGTTAATCCCAACCTGAGTGACCACGAGGTGTCATGTTTGTAGTAAGTATATAAAATTGAACAAGATCACAAGGAAGACCACTTTCCCTTTCCTTTTATCGACCAAATGCTAGAGCGATTATCTGAACATAGTCATTATTGCTTGTTAGATGGCTACCCTGGCTGTAATCAGATTATTATTGCCCCAGAAGACAAGAGAAAACCACTTTTACCTGTCCCTTTGGTACCTTTGTATATAGACGCATGCCTTTTGGATTGTGTAATGCACCTGCGACTTTTCAACGTTGTATGATGAGCATATTTTCTAACATGGTAGAACGGTTTTTAGAGGTCTTTATGGATGATTTTTCAGTATTTCGTTCATCTTTTGATGACTGCTTGCATCATTTGACATTAGTCTTGATTAGGTGTAAGGAAAATAATTTCGTGCTTAATTGGGAAAAATGTCATTTCATGGTTCGATCAGGAATTGTTTTAGGGCATATCATATCTTCTAAGGGTATAGAGGGATTTTAGCTTGATTCTAGACCTCTTTACAATTTTGTTGCAAAATATGTTAAGTTTATCTTTGATGATGCTTGCGTAGAGGCTTTCGATAAGCTTAAGACTTTACTAACTACCACCCCCATAGTCCAGACACCTAACTGGAACTTACCCTTTGAGATCATGTGTGATGCTTCAGATTATGCTATTGGTGTTGTGTTAAGTCAGTGAGAAAACAAATTACTTCATATGATTTACTATGCCAACAAAACTTTGAATGATGTCCAACTTAACTATACTACCGTAGAGAAGGAACTGTTAGCCATTTTTTTTTCCTTAGACAAGTTTAGATCCTATCTCTTAGGTTCTAAGGTTATAGTCTTTACAAATCATGCTTCTCTGAAGTACCTTCTGTCTAAGAAGGATACTAAACCTAGATTGATTAGATGGATCATTTTGTTATAAGATTTTTCTCTAGAAATTAGAGACAAAAGGGTGCAGAAAACGTAGTAGCAGACCACCTGTCTAGGCTTGTTGTTGATTTCACTGATGATTCTCCTCCTGTGAGAGATAGTTTTCCCGATGCCTTGGTTTGCGAATATAGTGAATTATCTTGTTACTGGTTGAATGCCTCAACATTGGGTAAACAAGATCGTTCTAGGTTTATAGACGAGGTAAAGCATTTCTTTGGGACGATCTTTATTTTTTTAAGTATTTTCCAAACCAGATTATTAGGAGATGCATACCTGAGAGTGACCAGTCCAGTATTATTTCCTTATGTCAAGATCATGCTTGTGGAGGTCACTTTAATGCTAAGAAGACTGCTGCTAAGATATTGCAGTATGGATTCTACTGGCCTTCATTTTTTAAAGACACCCACAGTTACTATGTTGCTTGTGCGTTGCCAGAAGTTATGAACCATTTCCCGTAGAAATATGATGCATTTGAACCCTATTTTGGTTATTGGGGTCTTTGATGTGTGGGGCACTGATTTTATGGGTACTTTTCCTAATTCTTTTCTCTGTAGACTACGTGTCTAAATGGGTTGAGGCGGTTTCGTATAAAAAAATGACCACAAGGTTTTGTTCTAGTTTTGAATGATAACATATTTTCATGTTTTGCTACACTGCGAGCTATAATTAGTGATGGAGGGTCACACTTTTGTAATCAACCGTTTAAGCTTTTGATGAAGAAATATGGTATTAACCATAAAGTAACTACCCCATATCACCCACATACTAGTGGTCAAGTAGAGGTTCCCAGCAGGGAGATAAAACGTATTTTAGAGAAAACAATTAATCCTAATAGGAAAGACTGGTCTTTGAGGCTTACTGATGCCTTATGGGCTTACTGTATTGCGTTTAAGACCCCTATTGGAATGTCACCTTATCGTCTATTTTTTTGGAAAGGGATGTCACCTACCCGTCGAGTTAGAACATTGAGCATATTGGGCTGTAAAGCAGTTTAATTTTTCGCTTGACAAGGAAGGAACTCACAGAAAAATCCAGAACAATGAGTTGGAAGAGATTCGTATAGATGCATACGATAATGCTAAGGAGTATAAGAACAAAATGAAACTTGTGCAACACAAAAATATTTTAAGAAATTCATTTTCTCCAGGTCAAAAAGTTCTTATGTATGATACCCTCTTGCATTTCTTCCCCGGGAAGTTACGCTCTCGGTGGACCGGTCATTTTATTGTTCGCACTATTTTTCCTCATGGTGCTATTGAAATTGAAACTCAAGATGGTACAAGTACTTTCAAGGTTAATGGTCAGAGATTGAAACCATATTTAGAGCCTTTTCCTACATGTGATGTTGAGAAGGTCCCTCTGGAGGACCCTACTTACCTTGATTGACCATCAAGGCTATTGTTATAAATTAGTAAGTCTTGTAGGTTTTTGTTTTTATTGTTTTTTTTATCTTATTCTCCGGAGAAGGAATATTATGCTTCACTCAGGTACTATCTTTCTGACTTATTTCTTTATTCCTCTTGTTACCTATATTTTTGGTACTGCTCTTTAATTTAAAACATTGAGGACAATGTTAGATTTAAGTTTGGGGGTAAGGGAGAAACTTTTAGTATAATAATAAAACTCTAAAATTTAGAAACTTGTAAACAATTCAGGATGATACCGACCATTCTAAGTAGAAGGAAACAAAATTCTTGGGTTAGGAGTTGAGGGGACCCGGATAAATGGTCTATTCATAAAAGGAAAAATCTTAGGTGTTAGATATAACATGATATTCGTCACCATATCTCGGAGTCGTCACCATATCATGTTATGTTTTACAACCTTTTGTGTTTCTCTAAGTGATTTGGTGGGGCACTAGTATCGCCTTGTTGTCGCTAGGATGAAGTAGAATGATTGAGATCAATCCTCATTATTTTAATTAAACTCGACCAGCATGAAAAATAATATATATATTCTTATTTATTTATAAAAAATGACACTTGGATAGCAATATGTGTGTGTTCTCCCTGTCTCTGTCACCTAAGCAAGCGTGAAACGCAGGATCCATGGGAACTATCATGTAATCTGCTGACAAGGAGCATGCGCTTAGATTCAAAAGATCTAATCATGTTGTCGGGAAATTAAAAAAAATAAAAATAAATAAATAATAATTGTATATATTCAATAAAATGACCGTTGGGGCCCTTGTATATACCAGCTGAGTCGATACTAAAATTAGGATTCAGACCAGTGGGTGCGTATCTCAATCCATTAGAGTTCATCTTGGTGCTGACGATCATAAAGATATTCTGGGAAAGACCGTTCACCTTAGTCAACATAAGCACAATTCTATCTCCATTTCCATCTTCTTAGTCTATTCATGTGATTGTGGTTTGTTAGATTCTGAGTATCGTGGTCCATAGTACGAATTTCTGAGTAGTGCTTTGTTTTCTTATATATGAATTTTAATACACTGAGTGCAAAACAGGGTAATTCCTCCTATAGCCAAAGAATTGTGTAGCCAACTAAATAGCATGTTTAGTGTTTACTCTCAATCGTTCACAAGTAGCTAAAATTTGGAGTAAAAGGTTTTGTGGGTAAATCTCTTGTAAACCCTCATGAGACAAAACTCGTCCACTAGGGACACCTAGGGGTTTAAAGGCTTGTTGCACACGCTAAGCGCAACCGCGATGCCTGTGACAGTGAGTTATGATTTTTATTTTTCTAGATTAGATTTGCTCGAGGACTAGCAAATAATAAGTTTGGGGGTATTTGATAGAAACATTTTGTGTCTAAATTGTTCTCAATTATTTGTTTTGGTAGTGCTCAATTTGTACTAATTTTGTTATTTTATGTATTTGTAGGTATTTTTGAAGAATAAACTTTGCGAGAAAAATTGGCAAAAAAGTTATAAAGGCAACCAAGAATTGGATAAGGGCACCCTAGTTTATAAAGACACCCTCACTCTGGATAAGGGCACCCACCTTCTTCCATTTTAAAAGAAGAGTTTGGCGGCAAGATATTCTCTTCTCTTCTGCGAAGTTTGATTTAAAATCTGAGCGATAAATTTTGGGTTTAAGACAATATATCCTTCTTACCTAATTAATATGATCCTTATACGTTTTGGGAACTAGAAAAAATCAAAAAATCTTGTGGAATTGAAGTTGTTACCGTTAAAAAAGGAAAATATCTCTCGGATTTTCTTGATATAAAGGAAAATATTTTGTGAGTAGTTGGTCAAGGAAACAACTTATTTTCGATATGTTATACGGAAACTAACAACTCAGAATCATCGAGAAAGATCAACATGATGCCGAGAAAGTAAATATTGTCGGAGATATTAATTCGTTAAAAGTGAAGATTTGAAAGAGGATATGGTTGTTATGGTGTATAAAAAGAGATGGGGTCGATCCAGAAAGGAGGATAAAGTGTTAGGGGAGGCCACAGAGAGTTGCAGAAAGAGTTTCAAAGTTTCTGCTGCTGGTGAAGAAGAAGAAGAACTTCGTCGTAAAAACGAAAAACTTCATCGTAAAAACTAATAACAATGTTGTAAAAGAAACCGTGACCTTTCCTGTTCTATTCAGCGATAGAGAAACCACCATCTATAATGTTTATAAGCATCTCAATTCCATGTGTCAATTATGTTTCTTCTTGTAAGCACATTTTTGAGGCATTTATACATATTTTGAACGACAGAGAAAACACCATTTGTAATGTTTATAAACGTCTCGATTCTCTGTGTCAATTATTTTTCTTCTTGTAAACACCTTTTTGAGCCATGAATACATATTTTGTGCGTGTTTTTATCAGGAAGATCTAAACCCCATTGCTGAGGCGATAGAGGAAGCTGTTTTTCCAATAAAAAAGTGGTATATTCTTATATATTTAATTTTTACAATTTTAGAATGATTATTTACCTTGGTTAAAAATTGATTTAGTGATTTTCGTTAAGCAATTGTAATTTCTTTTGATGGTACATGCTTAGCCTAGGGTGTTGATGTTCCATACTTTCAATTTACAATTGTTATTCTGAAAATCTACTTGTTGCAATATTTTAGAATCAAATTGAATGTATGAATTACATAATTATAATTATTGAATTAAATCGCTTTGGAATTTGGAAAATAGTGGAATCTTAGCCTCAATATTCTTTTAATCTTTATATCAACTTTGTTTGAGTTTTTGTTATTTTAGTGTTAGAATTTAAATTTAAAACCAAATCTTCAAAAGTCTTGAACGGGCTTTTTTTTACTACTTGTCTACAGCCACATCAGCAGTTAAGCATGCTCGGGCTGGGAGCAATCTGCGGATGGGTAACTTCCGGGAAAGTTGTGATTGGATGAATGCAGCGGTGCCCCTTGGAAACCCTACACTGTCGGATGACCGTAGCGGCTAAGTGGGGGCAATATCAGTGGAGGGTCGAGTCACTTCATCTTCTACCTTTACTCTAAATTCAAGTCAATTACAATATCAACACCTTAAATTGAAGCCGTCACCGGCTCCAGAATATACAAGACCATATCTCCGACGTTCCACGCCACTCATGAGACCAGTACCCGACACACCTGTCTAGCGTACTCACTCACCCTCGACAGGTGGATTCATCGTCGGCTCTGATACCATTTGTAATGATCTGACCTTCTACGGATATTGTCCCCACTTAGATACAACGTTCATCCGGCAGTGTGGGGTTTTCTACAGGCACCGCTACGATCATCCAATAACAACTTGCCGGGAGGTCATCCATCTGTGGATTGCTCCAAGTCCGAACACGCTTAACTAGATAAATTTTTGCCAACTTCAGAGCCAATTGTGCTGAAAAGACCTCAGTGTTAGTAAAGGAAAAACCATTACATATATTCAATTGGACGAACCCTACCTTCCGAATCGGGGTATTATACTAATTCACGAGGCAAGTTCGATTAAAATATATTTCAAGGCTTCTCAGTATCTGAAGGTAAGCCCTCCTAAACATTTGGATTTACATAAGTTCATCCAAAAAGTAAGATTAACTCATTTGTTAGACTTGGCGTCACCTCATGGATAATGCACAATAGTGACATCGTTTAGTGAGTGATGCAAGCTCGTGGCCTTACTTTACATGTGATTCCATCTCATGATAAATAAGCAATATTAGTTCATAGGAATTATCTGTGAATGATTCAAGATATTGGCATCACTTTGTGAAAGATGGCATCACGATGCAAGCCTGGTGCATAAATTCGTCAACGATGGCGTCGTTGAATCTAGTCTGTAGATGAAACCAAGTTTAATCATCTAGTTACAGTATTTGACGGATACCCGTAATATGGGCGTCAATTGGAGTTGTCAATAGCTTATGCATTAAGTTAAATAACCTAGGCATGCACACTGCAATATCTTAGAACGATTCTTTTGAGGACCATTGAGAATTTGAGGGGACCTTTTTATGCTTAAGAAAAATGCTTTAAAAAGCTAAGGGGTGTCCTAATATGATGAAATGACTAAATTACCCTTTATTTAACTAATATTAAACCCTAACCCTAATGGTATAGAAACCTAAATCTAAACCTAATTCTATTACTAAAATTAAAACTCTCATTCTCTTTTTTTTACCTCTTCATCCTTCTTATCTTTAACCTAATATAATCATCACTAAAAAGTTGTTCCATTGGCTACCGAACCAAAAGAAAGAAGCAAAGGCTGAATCTTCCAGTTATAATGTTAGAAGGTAATTCCCGATAAATCCATTCATTTATATCTGTTTTTTAATTGTTATTTAGACTTGAAATCATGAAAACTAGTGTTCAAAAAGTAGTATTAGTGAAAAGTTCGATTAGGATCACCTGCTGAACTTTTTGTTAGGAAGAAGACCAAGAAATGTTCGGTTGAGAATAAAATTTAGGGGCTAGCCGAACTTTAGATTTGTTACTGATTTTTCAACCGAACTTTTTTGTTTAATGAAAATAGTCGGAGTTCGGTTAGATCGATAATAAATCTTATCAACTGAACTTTTTTGGGAACAAAATTTCCGGTCATCAATTTTTTCTTCCATTTGCCAAATATTTCTCTATTTTTGATAACTTTGGCTTTATGTTAGCCGAACTTTGTGATTCCTAACCGAACTTTTTTTTCGGTTAATTCGATGAAAACCATTCATAACCGAACATTTACATTTGTTTCTCCATATTAGGCTCCAAAAGAAGGTAAATGCAATGGAAAAGGAAAAGGAAAATGCTGAAATGGCTGAAACTCTTTTTCCAGCTGAGATGGATGAAATTATTTCTCGTTCTCTTTGCAATTTACGAAAAGGAGTTACTGATGTTGAAATATATCAAAATATGCTGGATGATCCGGATTTTTCACAAATGATGAACGATCCTGATTCTGAATGGAACAATGCTGACAATCCGCTCAACTATGTTGAAGTTCCATTTTGGATGAAGGATCAGAGGCAGAAATCCGAACATGGTATATTATTTTGTTGTTGGGTTTTATTTTATGTTAAAACAATATTATGAAGTTAGATGTTAAATGAATATTCGGTTCGGAAATCTATTTAGGGCTTAACCGAACAATTGGTTCCGTTAAGAAGCCAAGTGTTCGGTTAGCATCGTTTAATTTATGCAAAAACAGAGAAATGTTCGGTCCTAAAAGGATCTGAATTGTTAGTCAAACTTTTTGTTTTCATTTGAATTCAACAGTTTGGCAAGGCATAACCAATTTCAATCTAGTCGAACAATTGGTTCGGTTAACAAATCAAGTGTTCGGTTGGTATCGTTTAAAGTTTTGCAAAAACAGAGAAATATTCGGTACCTATAAGGAATTTAATTGTTAGCCGAACTATCTTTTTCATTTGAACTAAATAGTTTGTCTAGGCATAGCAAATTTCGATCTAGCCGAACTTATACGTTAGAGAGAAATTATCTCATTTTTTTTAAAATAAATCCGTTGGGGCCACTCTCTATATAAATAACGCACTCTCTAACTCATTTTGCACTAACTTTTCTCGTCTTAACTTTAATTTTTTGACACCAATACTCTCTCTTCCTCCATTTTTTTTGCCTTTTTAGTAATAAATGGAACCATTCACAGTTGAGGACGATGTAATGCTTGTTAAAACTTTCATTTCGGCTTACCGTGAAAGGCCTCATGAACGTTATTCGATGTTTTGGAAGAGAGTTAAAGAATTTTATTTCGAATTAGATAGGAATCTTAAAAACTGTAAACGGTTAAGATTAGCCAAAAAATTTAGAATGCTACGATACACGTTGCGAGAATACATTTGAATACTCCGCTGGGTAAAGTGATATCATCGCAGAGCTACTCCTGAAGAGAAAGTGAGTATTTGAACACGTTTATGTTGTGAATGGAGTATTATTGGTTTTGCATACTAATTAGTCAATTCTTTCCTTTTTAGAGTGGTAGAGTTCAAACTCTTTGGGGAATACGTCATGGTGGAACAACATTCGAGCACAAGCTATGTTATATGTATCTGAAGACATATGCCTCGAGATTCATTAGATAACTAGAAGCCAAATACAGGTAAAGAGCTATCTGTGGAGATTAATATAGTCGTTATGTAATAGTTTCAGCCGGCCTTTTTTAGTTTCCACAGTTTTTGAAAAATATAGCCGTCGGGAAAATGTACTTTATATATACCCAACTACTAGTTCACGTTTGAAATCACATATTCACTTAAAAATGGAAGTCACTAATGCTAGCTTTGTTCTTGATGAATATTTATCTCTTTGCACAAACTATGTGCTTTTTTATCCAAAGAAGGGTGAAGAACGACGTCAAAATGGTTTAGTTAGTATGATTTATTGGGGTAGAATTATTGAAACCTTCTGCATTGAAACAGGTAATCCTTATAACTGGATTGTCCGACGTTGTTTTATATATTTCAAACTATAAGAAAACAAGTCAAAGAGTTTATAGCTTTAATTCGGGTTGTCAATCTATATCGATTTAGGGGTGAAACCAATGGTGATGTTATAGTACGAGCTCGAGAGGAATGAAGAAGATCAAAAGGAAAGAATTTTGAATACGAAGCTTATTATGACATCCTTTGTAAGTTTCTTATAACACGTATGGGGTGTTGAAGATATTAAAAGTGTAATCGATTTCTATATTTGTATTACGTGTTAGTAGAAATATTTGTTTTTAGCCTTGCAATTCAGTGTTAGTAGCATATTTAACAAAAATAATTTGAAACTCTTGTGTAATGTTCGACTAGTTAGAAGCAGTTCAGCTAAGAATTACATAATCCAGAATTGTGTTCGGCTAGGGATAAAAATATCAAACCTAGCCGATCTTCTGACACCAAAAATCCCTGGTGAAATAAAAAATGTTCGGATGCCTGCAATAAATAAATCCTAACCGAACTTCTGGATTAGAAAAACCTGGTAAGTTTGGTTACCTGCAATATTCTCTATCTAACCGAACTTCTGACACAAACTGAGCCTGGAAATTTTTAAGAGTTCGGCTAGCTCCGAAATTATTATTACTAGCCGAACATTACTATGGATTGTACAATTTCTAACCGAACTTCTACTTCCTAGCCGAACATAAGTTCGGTAAGGTCGATATTCTTTCTATGTAGCCGAACCCTTTATAAAAAATAAACACAATTTCAATAAAAATATTCTTTCATTCAAAATATATGATCTTGAAAGCACATTTAACTCAATTGCATGTCTCATTCACTCAATTACAATTGGTTTGGAATTATCTTTTTCCTGAAACATTCTCAAAGCTATCCACATATCCTTATTTTCCTCATACAAATTACACCAACTTTTCATATCGTTGGTATTAAATCTTCACCAATAGGAAGTTTGACACAACGGTGGAATTGGACATTCGGGTTTTAAACAGAGACCGATAAAGTGGTTGCCTCCATCCAATGCAATGAACACTCTTCGATGCAGTTGGACACCTTTCTTTGATTTTGGGGTGAATGTAGCACTATAACCTTTTAAGAAATAATGAACCACACAATTGAATGCGTCGGCGATTAAGTGCCCACAAATCGGCATAGTCATCCAATAATCCCGTGTAATAGGATTTCCCCTGTGTAGACGACTTTGATAATTTATAAACTCAAAGTTCAACCCACTATCCAACCCTCCCATCATTGTCTTGTAAAATGCGGGTTTCTCTCGTAGCTTCGTCAACATATTTTACCTTATATAAGTGATTTCATAACCATTGTATTCCTTGTCATGGTACTGAAACGTCCTTCGTTGTCCAACCGCAACATGAAAACCATAATTTTCATCACCAGGGATGTCATCGATGGATATGACATACTCATGAATGATTTAAGGTAGTTCTTCCAAGTACACAATATTAAAAAAATGTTCGCTTTAACTTCACGTCTCAAATAGGTGGTTCGCTTGGTGGCGATGGAAACATTGGACCCTTTTCTTCATATCACGTTTACTTGGTTCGGCATTTTCCTCACAAATCCGACCTCGTTTGTTTGATTCTTCGGCTTAAATTGCCTCAGAACAAAGTCGTGGCATACTTCTTCACTTGTTTCCTTGTTTCTTTGGTGCTTGACCTACCTTTGGGCTTGCCATTTTACGGTTTGTAAACATTCTCCGATTTATGTGGTTAAAGTATCGTCCTCATGTCATCCCAAAATATTTGTCGTTGGATTTTGTTCATGTTGCGGTACATCTCGAATACGGTTCTTCCTAACTCGGTATCCCAAAACTCTTCTCCGGCTCTTCCGTGGGAGGGATGAAAGTTAATTGTTTTCGAAGTGGATCAATATCGTCTAAGGGAATCACACCATGCTCATAGTTGACTATCATATGGCGACAAGTTAATTCCATCGACTCCTTCACCTTATAAACACACACCTCGTCCGGCTTGATGTCCCAATCCTTAACCAAATCTACTTCTACCATCAACTTCTTAATACATGCATGAGACACGTTATAATGGATTGCCTTGAGTAGCGGAAGATCAGCCCATTTCTTAATCTTGAAGATAAGGCTCTTTTGGAACTTCTATCTGATCCTATCCATGTCGTGAGTGAAGTAATTTTCCAAAACATCAAACACGGTCACAAAATTATCAACATATCCAAAAAGATTCTTCTTCAACCGGTGGTGAGCCGACTATGCCAAACTCGTCGCTTGATTTCCCAAGTGTTTGTGTTAGTTGGTAAATGCATAAACAAATCTCTTTTTGTACGGTTCCAACCATTGCTTCATCAAATACAATATCATATCCGGGTACTCGGGGCTATTCCAGTGCCCGATAAACATCGCAAGATTTAGATTGTAATCATCCTCCTTGAGATACCAAGTCAATGATTCCCATTCATTGGAGAAACAATCCCATTTGGCTTATTGTTCATCAAATTCCTCATTTGCTTTGGCTTGTTTGTCTTCAGGTAGCTTATATATCTCATCATAACCTATTTTATTTGGTGGTAGAATTTGTGGCTTGCACCTATGCATCATACTACACCATATTTGGAAGATACATAGAAGATTATGCGCTAACGGGAAAACTATCTTTATTGCATTCATTAATGCGACTTCGTTGTCGGTGACTATAACTCCATTATATTATCACCTCGGAAGATTGACCTCACTTGTTGCAATACCTAAGTGTAACTAGGTTTATGCTCATTCTTCAAGAAACAAAATGCCACGCTAAACGGTAACTTGGTCGACGTGCGCCTAACAACATTCAACAATGGCATCTTATACTTATTAGTCTTGTAAGTGCAATCCATATAAGAACTTGGTAAAAGCATTGCGCCAACTGAAACACATCGGATGCACAATAAAGAGATGTGTTATTTCTCAATCGGACCTACTTGCTTTTGAACGACGTAGTTTTTCTGTTGTGCCATATAAAACAATTGTTGCATTACTTTCCTATCTCTCCATTCCTTTTTTTTTTAACGTCTAGTTTGCATTGTAAATGGTGGACAAAGAGGAAAGGTTATTCTTATTATCTTCTTTAATGATACGAAGTATAATAATCGGTGGAATACGCATTTACCTCATCTTAGCTAGTTTCTCCATTTCAAGAGGGGAGAGCCTCGGTGCGACTGAATGTCCTTCAAGATGTTCATGACGTTTGTGGTTATGTCTACCTTCTGCAACTTTGGATAGAACCCACTTCTGTAATTCTTTGTTGAAATTAAACACAAGCTTGAATGGGCAATTGGTCTTCTTTGAGATAGTTACATTCTTCCTCCCGGTCTTTCCGATATACACATAACCCTTCTTCTTGTGGCTTTCGGGCTTACGACTTCTCTCACAAACCATTTCAAAACGGTTTTTTTTATATTTTCCATTCAAAACCAATACGCACATATCCCCTCTTGCATGTTGTCTAGTTCAACTTTTTGCTTCATCTGGACTATCCCATGTCTACATTGACCAACATACAAAGTTATAAAACTTGACAATTTCTTTAAAACATTTAAGTACACATAAAATGGTAACCTACCAAGTCATTCACATAATGATGTGATGTATCATCGTACCTAATATCAATAGGAGTAGGTTGATCATCCAGGTACATGCTCCAATTGGATCTGTAAAATATATGACAATGTTATTTGCGTTAAAAAATACTATAAAATTCGGTCAAGAATAATTTCTATATTAAACCAAACATAATTGTTCGGCTAGGTCGACATAACCTATATGAACCGAATATATAAGATTGGCTAGGACCTTTATTTCCATATATTGTCAAACTTTGTACTTAAAAGTTCTCTTTAGTTCTGTACCTAAGAATTCGGCTAAGAAAAGTCTGGGCTCGAACTAGCCGAACAATACTCTGGTTCAGCCAGAACTAGCCGAACATTAGGAGTTCTTCAATTAGGGTAGCCGAATTTAATCTAAGCCTCAATTAACATAGAGTTTAACTACCTGTGTTGAAGAATGAGCCGGCGACTCATAGGCAGTGGCTTGGGTGTTGTAAAGCTGCACGTCTCTTTTGTCATGTGATGCCTAGGATTTGGATGTACAAATGTTATTTCTGTTATTGCAATTAATGCTGTGACACCAAAACGCCGGTTTTGATGTCTAGGGATTCCCCGTGTTAGCAGTTAAGTACTCAAGATAGATTGTTAAAAATGACTTAGGTGACACCCATGGACTAAACTTCAATAACTTATGTTTAGGCATTTGTATTAAACTCTGATATAGACTAATAAAGACAGATACGTACAGCTCCACTTGATACCTAAAAGTGGTGCAACTCTTTTCAACCAACAAAGAAAGAATTAGATTTTTTGTAAAATAAAGTTGAAAAGATTGTTTCGTGTACTTTTAGCAGTTACAAAACTTAACTATCTCTCGTCCAGGTAGAGGTAACACTAGAATTTGATCAGAACTATACTTCTCTAAGGTACCGGTTGATATCACTCAACTCAAGGAAACATCTAGAAATCTTACAAGGGAATGGACAATATCATCCATGCTTGGACGACCATCTGGATTTCTTTGTAGGCAGCTCTCTGTCAGCTTGGCAACAGAGAGAGCAAGATCCAGGGGATAGTTCTCCTGAAGAGAAGGATCTATCAAATCCTTGAGCTTTTCTCCAGGGTTCTCCTTGGAAAGAATGGCTTCCAAAGTCTTAGATGAGAGCAAGTCTGTGTCAGATTCAGAAACAGCTTCTTTTCCGCTAATCATTTCCAGCAGCACAACACCAAAAGAGTAAACATCAAGCTTTGGTGATACCAAACCATTTTCTAGATATTCCGGTGCCATGTATCCTATTGTCCCAACAATGTGTCTTGTTGATGCAAATTCGCTTTCATGCCCTTCTGCAGACCTTGCTAGACCAAAATTTGCAATCTTAGCCCTAAAATCACTATCGAGAAGAATATTGCTGCTTTTTATACCCTTATGAACATAGGAAGGATTGGTGCAGCTATGGAGGTAGTGAAGGCCCTTAGCTACGTCTAAAGCAATCTGTACTCTTTGTGTCCAGCTCAAAGTCTGTGCGCTGTAAAATATCCAGTTGTCCAAAGATCCATTCACGGCAAATTCATAAACAAGATACCAATGACCCTTATCGAAACAAACACCTGAAAGTTTGATCAGATTGAAATGGTTGATTTTTGTGAGTACATCTAATTCCGTCGTAACGTCTCCATTCATCTTCTTAATTGCAGCTAAGTTCCCACTTATGATACCCCGATAAACTGTACCTGTTATCTGCCAATTGGGGTTGAAATTTTCTGTGGCGGATTTCAATTCTTCGATGTTGTAAACTTTGACTTGTGCAATATCAGAAATAATTTTCAGAAACTCTTATGGATTCTTTCTCTGACTTTTTTATGTGTGGCTTCCTGTAGCTATCAAAGCTTTCTGTGGTGCTATTTCGATGGTTGTATATTCTCCATTTAATATTAATAACATTGCGGACACAGAAAATAATGATGAATACAACCAGCGCAAGAACACTTGCTGCAGCTACCCCGGTGACAACGTACACCCATGTTTTCTTCTTTTTATGTGATGGAGGAACAGAAGAAGCAGGTTTGGGGAGAGAGGTGGGTGGTGGTGCTTGTGCTGTTTCCTGAGAACTCGATGGTGGAATCTGCAGAGGAACAAGAATTGTGCTGGAGTAATAAATTGTAGAGTCTTCAGAAAGCTCATTAGCCTCGAGTGTTCTCCTGGGATCTGCACCAAACTTTTCGCTTATATGTGGAACATCATCACCTGGAAGGACTGTGTAAGTCAATAAGTATTTCACACTTTCGTCAGTTTGTTTTTTCGTGGGACAGGCACACTTAAGAGGGATTGTGATCCTAGTACCAGGCAATAATTTCGTAGCTGGAATTTTGTTTTGCGCCTGAATAGCTTGGCAGGTTGATAAAGCTTGGTATGTAATATTGCAAGTGGAAGGAAAGTACCTCGGTCTTGGATAACGTAAAATGAGTTTACTTGGTAATACTCGCCTGAACAGGAACAGTTGATTGGAACGATTACCTCCTTGTTTGTCTGAAAGGTTGCAGTCTCTGAAACTAAATTTATTTGAGAAAGCTGCAATGGTTCTGAAGCCATAAGCCAAGAAATGGATGAAACAGTATTGTATGGTGGTGTCGACCTGAATATAAGGTAAGCTTGGCAACTCGGGTTTTGACCATTGCATGTATACCCAAGAACAGAAGTTGGATTATTTATTTTATTACAATCAGCCGCTGCTTTTCCATCGTAAGGTTGCTGGGCATCAATTTGAGAAGACAAACAAATAACGAGACATATTATGTTCAGACAGATGAATGACTGCAGCAGACCCATCTTGAGAAAGAAATGGTAGAAGGTTTTATCGGCAAGTAAGCTAAATTTTCAGAAGATTTTAAAAGAACAAAATATGTCACTACTCAAGGATTGGTTCTACAGGAACTTCTACTTGTCCAAAGATTGAAAATCTAGTTATATCTTAATCTCAAGAAGAGAGAGAGGATTAAGTTGACAGCTGAGACGAGCCCACCCACGGTTCTAGAATCTCAGAACGAGTGCGAGTGCGTATGACTGAAAGCAACACCAAGCCCTTTTTTTTCTTACAATCAAGCAAGTTAACCCGGAAAGTGAAGACATCTGGTCTTTGCTTTGAAGAAGAAAATGTTCCAAATCTTCGATTGAGAAGCTAAGGTTGGGAAATGGTTGACCAGAAGCTCTATAATTGTATTTTTGTTCAATGGCTTGAACCATTTGCTTGATATATTGAATAAATAAGTACAAGAAGATTTTAATGGTCTTAGCTGACTCAAAGGGAGGATTAATCAAATCATCGATAATACAGTCAATATTTGCCTAAGTAAATGCTAGTTAACTGATATCGACTCAAGTGAATGAATTATACAATCCGAGAGCTGATTTTAGCAGGTTTGCTTCGAGTCAACTTTCAAGTTGGTCTAACTTTACACCTTTGGCCTTCATGAGTGGTCAGTGCGTTTCATTTGGCACAAGTGATGGGTACCTTTGTTTAAATATTTAGACCGCATGAAGGTAGGAGAAAAAAATAAAGAGTAGATACCGTCGGTTTGACTTACTCCGGCTCCCACACTTGGAGTAATAAGTCAGACATTTTCTTTGATAGGATAAGCACACCCGCAAAACAGAGATCCAAGGTCCAGACCAACAGTTCAAAAACGGATTTGGACATGGTTCATATATTATGGTCCTTCCAAGGACTAAGGAATTTGGCAAACTAGGAATTACTATATAATCCTAGATACACGATCCGTTTACCGTGTAATCCATCCATCTAACCCAGTTTAACCCCTAGTCTAAAAATAAGTTATTGGACTGATTTTCTGAATCGCTCGTCCAACTCACGTGAATGTAATGAAAATTACATTTTGAATATTCCATATTTACACTTTTTTGTTCGAACGTTTAAATCGAGCCGAAATCAAATCTTCCAAAAAAAGTTCGGCATCTCACAGATCCGATTTCCTCTCTCTGCTTCAGTTGGTGTTTTTCAGTTTTAGGGTTTCGATTTCAAATCTCCAGGTATTTTTCTGTAACCTTCTTCTCTGCTCTTATAATTTTTGTTATGCTTTCTTCTGTTTTTGTTTTTTTCAACTGAAATCATGATAATCAACTTGATTTCATGATTTTGTTTATTTTCTTACACTGAAATCCCGATGATTACGATTTCCATGATGTACATTTTGTTGAATTCCATGATCGATCTCGTTTTTGTTCGTGTTTTAGTTTTTCTTTTGATTTTTGAAACTGATTTTTGTAATCGTTCTATTTTGTTCATTAGATCGTCGTATTCAGTTTTTTTACATGTTGTTTGATAATAGGTTTTATTTGGTTTTCTTTTATTTTTTTCAGGAAATCACGATTTTTGTTCTTTCTTCTGGATGTTTTGAATGATTCTTCAATACATATTAATACGTACTGTTTTTCTAAACTTTTTGATATATACTGTTCTTATAGTATGCTGTTTTTGTTATATATACTGTATGGTATACCATTTTTTGAATCAGTACATATTTGTTTGCACTGCATGTAATATGCTTTTGTTTGTCTTTTATGTGTGAATCTATAATATGTGTGATACTTCTAAAATAGCTGCAGATTTAGTACTCCTATCCTCTTAAAATATATGTTTTGATTTTTGTGTTTGTGTTATTTTATTTGGATCACATTTCTTCAGGTTCAACATGTCAGGTGTTGGTTCTAATCCAAATACCTTTTGCTACTCTCATGTATACCACAAGCAACACCACATTACATATTTGGTTACGTTATCTTCGACTTTGGAAAATTTGAAGTTTACTATTTGTAATGCATGGAGCTAGTTGACTCCATCAACTATTGTTGTTAAGTATGTTGAAAATGGAGTAAAAGTTCCTGTCCTTGCTGATGTATCTCTTCAAGGGCTTGCTGCATTACATTTTACGAAGAATTCAGATTTCTTTGAGTTGCACGTTGATGTTGTGTTATCTGGTGCATCTAGTTCTTTGAGAAGTGTTGATCTTGACAACAGTGCTGAGTTGGTTTTGAGTGCTAGAAACAATTATTTGAAAGATTGTAAAGAGATTGCGAGTGTTCTTTTTTCTGATAGTTGGGAGAATCTTTTTGAAGATAAAAACCATCTCTTCCATGGTGGTGTTGAAGTTGTTCGGTTAGCATGTGAGAAATATTGTTTTTAGGACTGGATATAAGGTTAAAAAATTGAAGAATGACCTTGAGAGATTCACAGTGAGATGCAGCAATGACTGTTGCTCTTGGATGCTTCATGCGGTTGCCATGAATGGGTCTTTGGATATGTTTAAGATAAATGATTACGTGGGTAGGCACACTTGTGGTGCTGGTTATAGGTTGAGGAGTCCAACTGTTTCGAGGAAGCTTGTAAATCATTTAGTTCATGAGCGTGTCAAGCACAACCCTCTCACAAAAGAGATTATGGATTATATTAAAGTTGGTGGAGGGATCAACATCAAGTATCACCATGCATATCATGCATTAAAGTTATCGCATCAAATGATTTTTTGGTGACGATGTAAAGTCATACATTGATCTTGCTTGGTGGGTCACTGCTCTTCGGGAAACCAACCTAGGGTCTTATATTTATTTTGATTTCAACGACACAACAAAGAGATTCAACAGACTTTTTATTTTCTTTGGAGCTTGTAGAGAGGGTTATAAACTTTGTCTTCCAATGATCTTTTGTGATGTGACATTTCTTACGGGGAGGTTTAAAGGAGGTCTAATGGCTGCGACATGTCTTAACGACAATCAAGTTAACTTTTTTTATGGTACATATTTTGATATGTAACTTTTTTTTATGTACTTTAGGATCATACACATCATACAAGATATACACTGTAGGTATAACATAATTTGAAGGTGCAGACATGAAGTAATATTGATATGGTCTTTTATATTTGTTTTCCAGGTTTTTATCCTTTTGCATATGCATTAGTTCCTGGCGAAGATAATGATAACTGGCATTGGTTTATGGACAATCTTAAAAAAGTTGTGGACCATCGTCTCATCACCTTTTTGACTGACCGGGGTGAAGGTTTGTTGAATGCAATTCCTAAAGTTTTCCCTGATTCTTATCATAGCTATTGTTTTTTCCACTTGAAAAAGAACTTACCCATCAGTAAGGCTGATGAAAAATATAAATAAGTGATGGACTATTTCCAAAATGCAACATATGCGCTTTCTCCAGCAAGATATGAAGAAGGTCTTCAAGAAATGGTTTATCTAGGAAGGCCTTGGGTTGCTTAATACTGCCGTAACATTCCTAGGGAAAAGTGTTCTAGTGCATACTTCCCAGGCTGTAGGTATGGTCAGACTTCTTCAAGCATTTTCGAGTTTTTAATAACTAGATTCGCCGCGAGAAGAAGTTACCTCCTTGTGCTCTCTCTGACACAATCAGGTTTTTATAAGTTTCTTGTAACACTACAAGTATATATGTACCATATGTATAATATGTTTATTTGTCGTTTAGGCTACGAGTAATGAAGTTGATGTCTGAACGTCGTGAAGAAAGTCTTTTGATGGATCCGGAACTATTAACCACTGTGTATCAAACCTTGCTTGAACTACACATTCAAATTGGTCGTCCTTGGAAAGTTAGTCAGTCATATGCTCACGTCTTTGAAGTTCATTCCCCAAGGTTAGTTTTTTTTAGGTAACATGCTCTTTTGAACTGAGATATCCACTAAACTAGTTTTTAGGGAAAATATCAAATATGTATTGTGCAGATTATATTATTTTTTGTTTGTGTAGGGCAAATATCAATATATACTACGTAAATAATATGTTTGGTTTCTTGTTTGCAGGTCTCATATGGTAGATCTACAGCAAAAGAGTTGTACTTGCCAAAGATGGCGCGTGTATGGTTTTCCATGCTCGCATGCTACTGCAGTTATTGCTGCATCTGGGGGGAAAGTTTCTTGATTATATCGACGAATACTTCAAAGTTAGATGTTATCGCCATCTATATTCAATCGCTATTAGACCTGTTCCTAATCACGACAGGTAAGTTTTTAAGTAGTACATATTGATTTTTTTTATGGTAGTATCATACATGAGAATGGTTTTAAGCAGTACATATAAACCATAAACTAGAACTAGCATAGTACATATTGATATTTAGTGTAACATACATCAACAAAAACTGCACAAGTATAATAGATTTTTCTTATTTATGTTTTTCAATATACCACAGGCCTGATGAGTATACCGTAGAAGATACTATTCTTCCACCAATAGTAGTTAGGGCTCCTCTAGGAAGAAGAAAAAAGAACTGCATAAAGAGTGTATGGGAGAGGAACAAAAATCCTGTTACATGTTCAAATTGTAAATTGAAAGCTCATCAAAACAAGGCTACATGCAATGTTATCCGTCAATACCAATATACATATGAGAATTAATTTCATTACAGTTTTTTTAGTACATTTGGGATTTAAATTCTTTTAGAAGATACTTGTCGCATTTTTTTAGGTTTCTTTTTCCAGAACTTGTTTGTGTGCCAACTGAATAATGTTTTTAATGACAGAACGAGAATTTGATGATATAAATCTTATATTTTGCTCCATCGTAAAAGATGTATGAACATATGGTTGTATGAACATGTTACATAGAATATGAATCTATTGGTTCAGAGTTTCAGAACAAAGTACATATCAATATGTACTTCCTAGCACATATCAATATGTTCTGCCTTTCTATATAACTCTAAAATTAAATAGAAACCTAACAATGCTAATAAAGATCATCATCATATATATATACATATATATATATATATAAACATAATAAGATCCTGATATAAACATAATAACTAAAAACCAAGTTCAATAGGCAGAAACCAAGTTCTTTAGTAAACACAATAAGAAAGTTACTGAAGTACATATTGCGTAGAAGGACTATCCACTACACTACCTTTCATAGAAAAAACCTTAACTCTCACTGTCTCCATAATGATAAATCCCACCTGGTCAATATAACTAAATTTACTTTATAATATCTTAAGATTTCTCTTCTGCCAAATGTGGTATAAGAAACAATTAAGGATTATCTTCTTCACTCTAGCCACAAAACCCTTCCAGCAAAAACTAAAATGCACCAACTTATCTCCTCAGACCAAGATCTACAAACATATCTGAATTACTCTGAAGTTAAACATGTATTTTCATTGGGATGGTTCCCAACTGATTTCAGGCGGAGTGGCTGTCAACAACCTGCATGCTAACTTGATTCTTTTCATCTGAATCTTCTTCATCAATTGTTCGTCATCTCCCAAACTTTCCCCATCACGATTAATATTTGATCTCCTCTTTATAAAATACATCACATGCAGAAGACAGTCTGGCCATATCCCTTGTTGTGGACATCCGTAGTCAGTCAACCTTACGGTGATCACCATCTTTCTTTGATGCTCATCAAAGAACTGATTGATTGGGTTGAACAAGTACTCAGACATTTTCTTGGCATTCTCATAGCAATGATCCCTGAATGCCACAGATGAGTTGTAATGAATAAATTTCTATGTTTCAAACTCAAACTCTAGCAGGGTCCAATGTTTGTTTCCATGGAACATCGGTACAAGGATCTTCTCGATGTTATTGCTCATTTTCAAGATTGGAATAATAACAGCAGTCACTTCTGCTCCCTTTAAAGTGTCTGGCTTGTTGACATGATACTGAAAATTGGAAACGTTTAATAGGTTATTTCACAAAAGTATATATCAATATATACTTTTTTCATATCCAATGTTCAAAAGTATAAAAGAAGAAAACAACACATACCCAAACAGCTGGATCCAGGTGCAGCACATTAAAGTATTTTATTTCTTCCTCAGCATTTGCTTGGTCGTCTTCAGACGCCAGTTAAAGCTTATATTAAGCATAGTTGAGAATATCTTGCTTTAATGCTCTGTTGAAGATCAAATCTTCCGTTGTAGCCCCGCTGACGCAGATACCACATCCATTCTCTACTCTCCAAGCAACCGAGCTACACATTTATAACAAAAACACATATTGAAGTAAGTTTTTTTGATATGTACTACAAAACTTACTTGATTTAAAAGTAAAATGAAGGGTAGAAAATATTTACATTCTCTTTCCTTTCTCAAAGTATGGAAGTAGAATCTCTAATTGTTCATCTGTCATATTCCCATAGAGTGGTGACTTGTGAAGATCCATGAACTTCATTCTTGGTTTCTGAGCTTTACGAGCTTTGTTTTTTTTTCCTGACTTTATCGTTTTTTTTCGTTTCTCAGTTTTTAGCTTCTTCTTTTCAGAAAACATACTTCCACTATCAAATAATGGATCTGTCTTCTTTCATGGATTTACACGAGTTACTCGCCTGCTAACTTCTTCTCTAGTTTGTACTGACTTCTTTGCAAGAACATTTTGTTTTGCTTTTGCTTTGGCAGCAGTCATTTTGGCAAGTTTGATTGCTAGTAGCACGTCGCTTGACGTTTGGGTTGTTGTAATTTCATGTTCCTGCATTTTTGAATCCAGATTTTCAGTACTATATTTGAATTATATTTTTTCAAAAAATGACAAGAAAGGTAAATTACAACAAGTAGAAGATATACCTCTTGGTTACTTTCCTGCTCAGGTGTTACTTGAATCCCAATCTTCTCAGGTGTAAGTTGGTTTGGCTCAGCTGTAACTTGTCGAACTTCTACACGTTGCAAATCATTTCCAAATAAATTATCAAAATGTTTTCGAATGTCAATCCCAAACAGAGTATGGATTGAAACACTACCATTGTCTTGGCTGAGAGATGCATATTCTTCATCATAAACTTCCTTGATGGAAATGGAATAAGTCTAAAAATTCTTCAAATATGAAATTTTCGATGTCTTCCATCTTAGCCATCTCAGTAAACAAAGGTATTTTCATGTCGACGAAGCTGTCGACCAGGGTTTCAACGTCTTGTTCATCTGGGTTCTGCGACATCCCTTTAATCGTTTCAAGACTCTGGTCTATAGCTTCAATCACCTTTTTCATTGCTTCTTATTGAAGTCCAGCTAAATCATCCTGCAACCATAGAGTTTTATTCATGATAGTTAAATAATATTGACATGTACAGTTATATGACAATAATAAAACACATTTGTAATCAAGTACATATTGATATTTACAGTTATATTGATAAAAAAAATTGTAATAAAGAGTGAAACTAGCCAGCATTACTTACCTGTGTGTTACTTTTCTCCTGCATCTCTTTGACCGCTTTCTCCAAGTCAGATTTAGCCCATGTTTTAATAACATTAACATCAACACCACAGAACTTGTGTACCGAAGGTGGTGTTGACAATGCAATATTAAATGGTACCCTTTTGACGGTGGTGTCACTCACATCATTTTGTTCATCTTCTGTTGGAATCTGAACAGTTGGCACTTCTTCTCCCAAAACTACTTCACCTTCTGTTATGTTTTCACAAAGAGGATCTGTTGGAGTAGTAGGAGATGGGAATTCTCCTGTTGGGTCAGTACCTAAATGAGTAAGACTCCCATCAATTGAGTCTCGAAACTCTTCTTCATTTTTAGGCTGCAAGGGAGAAGCTTTCATGTATATGTCATTCAACATTTGCAGAAGCTTTGATGCATTAAGCGGTCCATCCTCATGATTCATGGTGTTCGCTTCACCATATTTTTCAAAGATTTTCTTTGTCAATTCTTCATATCTTCCTTTCCAATTATCTTTCTCCACTTTCTTCCTTGCAGTTTCTTCTTTATCTTCTTCATTTTCATCTTCACTCTTCTCTTATGCAACTCTTCTTGTGATTCTATTCAGAATTTGCTTTTCTTCATTGGTATATTGAACCTTGAAATTTTTATTGAACTGTACCAAAACAACAAAATATGTACTCAAAAATATGTACTATAAAAACAAGTTTTTTCATGAGGTACATATCAATATATACTGTAGGATAACAAACATCAAACATTCAATACATATATTATATACTGTAGGATAACAAACATCATAAATGCAGTAAATAAGTACATATTTTTCTTACCTCATATTCAGTTGTATCAATGTCTTTTTGGAGTGCAGCATATAACTTTGACAGATTCCATTTGACAGCTCTCGGAACAATTTTTTTTTCCAGAATCGTCTTTATTTCCTTCGGTTCCAGCAAATATGTATGCTCTGCATACCAAATCTGTTTTGGAAAAAAAATCATCAAAACAAAGATAAAAGTAAATCATGTTTTTCATTGAGTAAACTACTAAAAATATTTT
The DNA here is from genome assembly GCA_023531435.1 of Papaver californicum. Lineage (NCBI taxonomy): Eukaryota > Viridiplantae > Streptophyta > Magnoliopsida > Ranunculales > Papaveraceae > Papaver > Papaver californicum. The sequence goes on from JAJJMC010025652.1 coordinate 3,467,390, forward strand.
TAGTACGTATTCTTACCAATAAATAGTTCAGACACCCGGTAGTATTCTCTACTGCATTTACATTGTCATTTAGTGACTTTTCTAGGTAAGAGTGTATCAAATATGTACATGACACATTCTTTGGAGCCTCGAGATCCTCCACAAGACCAATGTACTTTTTAGTCAAGGCATGTGCATCATCTGTTGTGAAAAACAAATTGATACACATGAACATGCATATAATCCTTACAAGGTCTTCAATATCTCTAACTTCTTCACTTTTTTCCTCACTCCCTTCTTCAATATCTTCTTCACTTTCTTCTTCTTCATTTCTTCATCACTTCCAATTTATTCAGGTTCTTCATCACTTTGGTTTTCTTCAGATTCTTTAACTTTTTCATTTGCTTTCTTCTTAGTTGTTTATTTTTTTTCTTAAAAGTTTCAAGACTTCTTCCTGTATCCTCACTCTATTTACCTTTTTAGTCTTTTTTACATCACCAAAGAACCTTTGGAAGAAAGCGTTGTTTTGATATCCACCCCTTGATGTCAGCATTATATCTTCATGTTGTCTTTTTCCTGCTCTTGACATTCCAAAGATAACACCTACTTCTTTAGGAGAGGATGTTAGAATATGTGAAACCCCATGCCTTTTGAACTCAAATGTGAGCTCATCCGCAACTTTACTTCTCTTATAACACTTTATTAGATTGGTCACATCAGTTTTATTCTTCATCCAGTGATCTGCACCAAGATTTGTGTACCAGAACATCAAAAAAAGGTTCCCATATGATTGCTCACTAATTATCCGCAACTGAGTTTCACTCAACTCAAGCTTTTCAGCCTTGATTGCTTTAACAAGTGAGAAAATCCCCATGAAACCACTTCTGTATATCTTCCCAGCAGGTGCGGGTGCTTTTGTCTTCTTTGTGGTTTTCTTCAAACCACCTGTGTAATGAACACACTGTCAATAACCCTACAATATATCAATATGTACTTTAATATAGAACAAAGTATATATTTTGATATGTTGATATCTATCTGCTATATCATGAACAAAGTATAAATTGATATGTACTGATCCGAATTCAAGATTAGAACAAAGTACATATCAATATATACTATTCTGTATGCAAGATCTAGATGCTATAGTATAGAACAGTATACATCGATATATATGCTTTATATCTATAGCATGAACAAAGTATATATTGATATGTACTGATCCAATTCAATATCTAGAACAAAGTACATATCAATATGTACTTATCCTACAATCAAGATCTAGATGTTATAACATGAAAATAAGTATATAATGATATGTACTGATCAGTATATACTAAAAACCAAGTACATATCAATATATGTAATACCCCTTATCCTAGTTTTGTCTACCCGTTATTGTCTGACCTAGTGTAGTTAGTGGGCTAGAGAACATGGGGGGGGGGGTACCCCCCCTAGTTAGTATTTGTGGGAATAATCAGAGAAAGACTAGGAATACTATTTGAAGTCTTTCGGGTAGTTAGGGTTGGAATCGGTTCTTATTGTGGGTAGGAAAAAGAAACTGTGGGAGAGTTGTAGAAAACACAGGTGGAGTTTTGGGGGTTAGCAGTTCAGGAGTTTTTGGTGGAGGAGAAGAGGATCAGACTGAAACCTGTAGGAGAAAAGTGGGAGAAAAAGTATCAAGTAGGTTTTCTAGCTCTTATACTCATTGCAAATTGACTTAATAAATCTAAACAGTCATCATTTAATGTGTGCATCTCTTTATTAAACTGTTAGATTGTTATGAGATTTGAATATATTGTGTTACTCTGAGTTATAAAGCTACCGTAAGAATTTCATAAAGATTTGGGCATTTTAGGTACCTCAAATCATAAGAGAATCGTGACTGAATCCTGTGTGTTGATACTGGAAGCAGTCGTGTTGTAATGTGTATAACTCTGTAATAAACCGTTGGATTGAGCTGAAATTTTAGTATGATGTTTGTATACATATAGGTAACTTACTGTAGAAATTTCATGAAGATATGAGTATGTTAGGTACCTCAAATCATAAGAGAATCGTGACTAAATCCTGTGTGTTGATGCTGGAAGCAGTCATGTTGTAATGTGATAACAAAAAAATATCACTGGAGATTAATAGTGATCGTTGTGCTTGTATGTTACTTGTTTGAGACTCGTAGTTGGCTCGACTCCCAAATGCAGTTGGGCGATGACCGAGGGGTCGCCTAGAAGATATAAATCTATTATCTTGAAAGGGGTCGACAACATTTAATTCTGACGCACGGTCGGGAATTAAATGGACTACGCAAGAGTCGTTAGGTGTTGTAGTACGGTTAGAGTTTGATGTTACAGAGAGGGGTTGTCGATTAATTCCGAGGGTGGGAAATCTGTTTTATTTCTACTGGTTAATCTCTATTTTTGGTGTCTCCGTGTCTTATGCACAATATGAGGTTTTGTGCTATTTTCAGTTATCGAACCTATTGTTTTAAAAAGACTCTTTTATAAATTATTTTCATATTTTGTCGCCATTTCAAGGAGTTTGGATTTTTGAGGTTATTCGTAAGGTTTATAAGGGTGCGAAAGCCTACTTTAAGTTGGGGTCTGACCCAACTTACTACTTTTCTTTCAGGAACCGGTGGCCGTGGAGCAACCTAGCTTGTAGATTGCCTTTCTGACCCGGAAAAATGCTCTATCTTTGTCTTCAAAGTGCTTATTAGGCTAATTCTTTTATTGTTTGTTTCCAATATTATATTTTCTTTCAAGTAAATGTCTACAATTCGTTTTGGGGAAATCGACCTGCGTGTCGAAGTTTAGTTTTCTTATTTTGAAGAGATTTCACCAGGTTTTATAACTCTCGTCAGTTCTTAAAAAAAAAACTATTCGTTTTGAAACTATTTTGTACATGGGATCCATATGATAACTGGATCTCCATTTGTTGGCTTAAAGGTTATGTGTGTAAAATGTTCCCATGAGTATGCTGCACTTCTCTTTTTAGGGCGGCCGACCTAGAATTGTGAAGTGGGGCGTCACAATATATAACCTATGCTGCATGCTAGATATATGTGTTATAACATGAAATATATATATATATATATATATTGATATGTACCGATGATGTATGCTAGATCTAACTCCTATAACATGAACAAAGTATGTTATATATTGATATGCACCGATGATTAGAATCAGTACCTTTATTACCAGAAACAACAACACCCTTCTTCTTCTTCTGTGATGTTGATGGAGAACGAACAACAAGAGCTTTCTTAAGAAGACCTTTCTTCTTCTTCTTTGTAGATGGAGAATCAATAACAAGTGTTTCATTTTTTTTCCGATGTTGTTGGAGAATCAACAATTTCATTGTTCTTTTTTTTTTTTGCTGGAGAATCAACAACAGTTTGTTTCATTTTTTTTGACGTTTTTTGAGAATCAATAACTTCTTTGTTCTTCTTCTTTTTTTTATTTTGCTGGAGAATCAATAACAGTTTGTTTCGGTTTTTTTTATGTTGTTGGAGAATCAACAACTTCATTGTTCTTCTTCTTTTTTGATTTTGTTGGTATAGAATCTACTGTACAAGCTTTCTTGTTCTTCTTCGATGGTGGAGATTAATGAGTATCGTGTTCTTCAATCACTGGTTCTTTTATTCTTCTGTTGATTTTTCTGTTGGTACCCGTTTTAGGTGGAAAATATGCAGTAGTTGCTGACAGTAGCTTAGGTTTGAGTTGTATAATACTCAAAGAAATCAAAGTCTGCTATTACAGATTTTGATTTTTGTTTTTTGGTTTCTGTTTTTGGATTTGGTTTCAGGTGTTTTTTGATTTTGATTTTACCCTAGATTTTCAGGGTGTACAGAAGTAATGAAGTGGTGAGTGAAGTAGGTGAAACTAAATTTCCTTTAAAGAAAGTGAGTAGTGTAGGAGGTGGAGGAGGTGGAGTTCATGGGATGATTCCACGTGATGGGAATAACTGTAATTGTTAGTTTTCAAAACGTTTTTGGACTTATGGATAAATGGATTTTCCCGGATGGACTATAGGTTAACTTGGTTCGGGTATTTTGGACTAGCCAGCAAAGTTCTCTTTGGAAAAATGATTATAAATTCGCGCTCAATCCATCACCTTGCGGATTTGACATTCACAGGTGGATCGTTAGATTTAAAAAAGTCCTAAAATAACAAATAAAGAATAAAAACATACATATTTCATAATCGGTCAAATAGATTATTGATGAAACTTCATTGTTCCTTCATCATATTGGATAAGTGGATCTTCTTTCTGTCTGTAGTTTTTAGTGAGAGAAAAAGCGTTAAGTTTTTCTTTTCTTTTTCGATCATCATTCGAAACATCATGTTCAAAATTTCCTCACTCCACAACTAATTAAAGATCAAAGATTTCAAACAACTAATTAAAGATCTAAGATTTCAATCAAATAATAGATTTTCAACTAGCTAATTTAGTCGTAGATAATGATATCGACCTTTTGATCGCATAACATTTGCTTAAGAAGATTCCAAAAAATTGAAGCTAGAAATGTGTAGCTGGAAAAAAATGTCAGAAATTAATTCTTTGTACAACCTGTTTTTGTTATACAGAAATTAATTATGGACATAAGTTTGATTACAATGACCAGATTCTTACAAAAATTATTGATTATAATATTTTGATGATGAGAAGGGAACATCATCAAAAAAGTAAATTAATAGTAGTGATAGAACACATAGTTAAGGAAGTATTTGATGGATTTGACATCTTCAGGTGTCAAGCGGATTTTGGAGGTATCACCCGTGTCTGGTCCACCAGAATGGGGGATTTGAAAAGCCCCTCCGCATACAATTCACCAATAGGCGGATCGGATGTCCACTTACCAAATTATGAAATAGGTCGGGCAAAATCTACGGATTCAGGTAGTTTTGATCAGTCCTGAACCAAAAAAGGAAAAAGTTCATACCATGATATCCTCCGTAATTTTCTAAACGTAATTGGATAGATCCATAGAGTGATATGGTGTGTCCAAGGGGATTAAGATCGGACATTAGTTCCTCATATTTGCGATGTGAACTGATTTAATAATTTTGTATTATTTTCCATATTAAGTTTATCATGCTTCAATTGAATTTTATTAGAGTTACGTTATTATTAATTTTGTGTAGTTTGCCAAAAATAATAATTATATTTGTCATTCGACACTACTGTTAAGTTAGCTAACTCGAAAATGAATGGAATAGTTAACAATAAAAGGTTTTGCATAATGTAAATTAACTATTTTAGGTGAGAATTTCACATAAATGATATTTCTATTTTTATTTTCATTAGGAAATTTGAGTAATATTTTAATTTATTTTAGTCTAAATTTTTGGATTTGAAATATAGAGTGAATTTGATAATTGATAGTACGTTTTGTTTGAAAAGCTGATCGAGAAGTGTGTGCTTTAAGGTTTAAATGATGAGATAAAGATGGTTATGGATTTTATTCTCTTCATAAAGATCATATTTGACTTTGATTTCTCACCAATATTGGTGTACTCAATTGAGATATGAATAAATAAGAATCAACGTAACTCTAAGATATTCAAACAGGATTATGTAGATTTATTAAACCCAAAATATTTAATTCTGATTTTTTGGATTTTTTATTTATCATGTATATTCGACTTAATAAAGATTCTTATTGACTATCAAGGGCCCAAGATTTTTTATATATAATTATGTAGTTTTCAATTATAAAATTACATACAAACTTCTCATTCATACATACATACATCCAAACTCAAACTATTTTGATTTTAATGGATTTACAGTTAAGAAGCTTTATTTTTGTATATATTACACCACCATCCTTTTATTTGACCTCTTTTCCCATCACACCAGTAACGTTATACAACCTCCATCCTCACCCCCACTTTTATCTATCTAACTATTGGCCAACAAGTATCTCACAACTATTGACGTTATATCATCAACTCTAATATTTTTATTTAACTATTATTTTCACTAATATTACCCCGGTTTGTTCAATGCTGTAAGATCTTCATTTCATCGCTATTATCATCGTAACAACTAATATATGTGACAAAAAGGAAAGAGAAGAAATACGAAGAACCTACTTTGCTAAAAATGGGAAAAAAACAAAGTCGCTTTTGTAGCCCTGTTACTACCATAACTTGGAATAAGCCTAAACTTTATCATTTTTACTATCTAATCCTAGACCTTTTGGGTTTTCTTTATAGATAGTTGTTTTCACTCTTTTAGAAAAAATACTTTAACTAATCCATAAACGTCCACGTCTCCGTAAAATAAATTTGTATAAGTTAAGTAAAAATCTATCATTATCAATATATTTATTCAATCTGTTTGATTTATGTAAAATCCACTGATTAAGAAATCTAAACTGCAGATAACATGGGATTTTTGTTACATTTTAAGAAAAAAAACATCCCCTTGGATACCTACATTTTAAAAGATGATGTTGGGAGGTATCACAACATTTTTTTAAGAGATCCTCTAGTTCTAGAGGATCTTTTTTAGGATGTGAGAAATCGTAATCATCAATCTGATTCAGATATATAAAGTGAAACTAAAACGGTTAACTCCATGATAAATCAAAATTATATAACCAATAATTTATGTACTTTAATTTAGTAAATTAGGCTTGATTGGTGTCTGCATTGTGATAATTATGATGATTTGTGGTTATCTCAACTGTTGACGACAATATAAGAATATCAACCGTCCAATAAAAATAATTTCAACATATAGATACTTTAAAAACACTACACGGAAACCTGAATACAAAAAGATGAGAAAACAACTAATTTCACTAACATGATTGATTCTAGCATAATTAGCTAGATTATAGGAAAAAATGTTTCCATTACTATAAATAAAATCGAATCAAATCGAGCTAAAATCCTTTGCAAATATTTGAATCTTAGTAAGCCGATGCCTTATTCTCCAAGAAGGGACTTGAGAGTTGGGGTTAATTTGATTATCAATAACATGAGCATCTCCTTCTTGTTAGTACCTAAAAATTGTTCCTAGGCAAAACAATATGTGTTGAAGTACTTTACTTAGATTCGAAAATCAAAATCGTACAGGACAAGCCTAAACCACGAAAGTAGCCGTTTCGTCCTGCTTCGGTCACAAGGAGAGAAAATGGGTTAATCTTAGGGGAGGGAACAAAGACAGTTTAAGAAAATGAGTGTATGAATTGTGTGTAGAAGTTTTGAACTATAGAGAATAATAGAGCTTGTGAGAGAGTGATAAGCTTGTTTTGTTTTCTGAATGGCTAAGTATCATATTTATAATAGTTTGGGAGCACATGTATTTCCTTGTAAGTATTGGAGGTAGTGGAGAGATGGAGATTGTGAGGATAATGGTTTAACCTCCCATTATGTTTGAGAGTTTCTGAAAACCATTACTCCATTACCTCCTTAACCGACACCACTACTTTGTAACTTTCCATCATGGGGTGTTGCCACGCCGCATGTTGCTGTAACCACCAGACCAAAACCCCATGAAGAATCCCCCATGTGATTGTTTTGATTTCTCGTAGGAGCTAATGGAGTCATGGACTCAAAGCACGTGAATAATAGTGCTACCAACATGTTTTATGCTAACTTAGCATGGCATGTTTTCAACATGCAATTTGTGCTATCCATAATAACGCATGTAAGTGTTATAGGCTATGGCCCAGTATTGGCGCTAGTAGCAAAGGGTAATGCTAGCACGAGCAAGCAGAGATGACGCATCAAGCATTGATGCGTACAAGGAAGAGCTGAGAAGGGATGCTGGTGTTAGATGTTGGACGTTGATGTTGGCATATGGGCTAGTATCAGTCGTATGAGATTCAATGTTGGCATTATGCTTGGCCTTTGTGCAATGCATACAAAACATATTCAAGGACTTTAGTCATGGAAGTTTGCGACTTGATATAGTGTTTGATGCGAATCTGCATTTAGATTGTATGCACCAAATTTGTGTTTTCATTCAGAGATGACATAGCATTCATTCTGAATGTTCATAATTTTACATAATCGGTGTATTCCGATTAATTCAAGTAATTTGCATGGACGCACATGTAATAACGAGGGTTTAGCTTGGTAAAGCCTGAAATTTTATGGGCGCATTCACATATAAAAGAGTTACATGGCTATTGAAACTATAAGATGGATGTGCATTCTCAATTCTCTTGCAGAATGTAAGATAAAAATACGTATTCATAATTTTGATGTTGGATCAGGAATTTATAAATATTTATTTCATGCTTCTGCAGCTGGGAAAAAGCAATATTATAATTTTCTCCCTTGTCAAAAACTCACCATTAACATTAAGTCATTTGTTAGCGCGGAACAATAATGTTTCGTGATAAGCACTATATGTTGATTTTTTAACCGAGGTAAGCAAAATAAATTAACAAGCTTAGTTGTCGGAAATTACCAGGAATTCTGATTTGTATGTCGAATAATCGTTGAAGGAGCAATAGTTGATGAAATTATGCTTGTAGGATAATAGGCATCGTCTGGAGAGCATAAATTAGTAAAGCATGGCTGATTTGTATGGTGGACGGACTAAAATTGACCCTTGTGCGGCACGAGACCATAGCTACAAAAGGAAATCCTTGTTTGACCTAGATTTGGAAACCAATTACTATAAAAGGGAGTAAAATCTTATTTTTATTTTCTCCCATCACCACCGACGACTTTCACCTCCTCTCTCCTCTTGCCAGCAGCAACAACAACTTTTTCCACCGGCGACGTCACCGGCCAGTTTCCGGCGCCGACCAGGTAAGCCCCCCCTCCCCCTCTTTTTTTACGTGAATAATTCACGTGAATTTTTTTCCCCCCTTTTCTTTAATATGAGTATTAACTCACTGCTTCAATTATCATTGCTTGCTCAACTGCATTAGTTAAGTTTGTTATTGACTTGATAATTAGCTTCTCTTGATAACATCTTATAGGTGAAACCCTAATTCCATAATTGTTCTCTGATTGTGAAAATCCTTCATTGGCTTCATTGCAGCGTTGTTAAGATTCAACTAGGTATGCTAGGGTTTGTAGTGATTTTTCTTGATGCTGGTTTTAATTTATATATATATATAAGCATGTATTTGCATATCAGTACTATATATATATATAACCAAACCTTGTGTATGATTATCCATTTGTTGATGTAAACATTATTTGAACCCGTTGTAGATGTCTAACGATCATGAAGATAACGTTCCCACTGCCTCTAGTCGTGATAGAAGCGAAAGTTCTGATGTTGTTTCTCTAGATGATGTGCCCAACATCTATGATAAACTCTTTAATGGAGTTGTCGAAGAGGATGTTGAACCTGGTTATATTGGCAATTTTATTCCGAACATCAATAGCGCTCCTCAGCCTCAGAGTATTTATCCACAGGCTCTTGTCAAGTACTGTTTGCAAAGAAGAGAATACAAGACTTCATTCGTTGATTTTAAGACATTCCAAACTCCCTTGCTGAATGGACAAGATGGGTTAAAGTTATGTTGAAGAATTCTCAAGTGAAGTTGGTTCTAGAAAATGCTAAGATATTCCATGTTATGCGAGTTTTCTGAGACTTTAAGAATTAATAAGGACACAAAGGGTCTGCTTCTATTTTCTTCCCGTTGGTGAGGTCCAACCCATTCAGCAGCATGCGCTTGGGGAGAATTGACAATCACTCTGCAACTTCCAGTTGTCGGTAGCATTCCTGTCGAGTGGTTTGAGCAGGAGCAGAAATATGACGCCATCCTTATTCAGAAAATAGAAGATTTGCAGAAGTCTAGTCGTTGCAACAACAAAAGTTATTCAGCTTGGATAGACTACTGGTGAAATGGTAACACAAGTGTTGATGGTCTGGCTGTTAATGACCCTCTATGCATTGCTGCGTTTATTGTACTTTGGCTCTATAGAGACGTATTCGAATATTCTCCTAGAAGTCAATTGAAGCCTCCACTTGTTTCATTTGCTATTGCGCTTGATGGTGAAAAGACCCTTCCTCTTGGTAATTTGTTTCTGGGTTCCTTATACTCTCATTTGGATACTTTCATTCGTGACATGAGGATTTCTAATGGTCATGCCAATGTAGAGTCTTTTACCCCTGTTATGTTTATGCAGGCCTGGCTCTAGGAATATTTTCCTGAATATGCGTCAAAGGCCTAGCCTTCTTATCTAAGTGCAGGGATAGAGTACGCTAGAAACTCCGTTGGAGTAAGAAGAAACCTTCTTCTGTTAGTCTTATTAGTTTAATGGACAATGAGCATAAGGTGAGTTTTATACCTTGGGGTTCGAGGCTTACACATGTGATTCCACCAGAAACCTTTGCTTAGAGCTCTGATATCGTCCTACGTTCTGGTCCAAGTGGTGATGGTAATATTACTACATTCGGTGAGGCCACTTTTATGAATAGTTATACCCCAGGGTATATTCTTGTTGTTCGCTCCGATAGTTATATCATGCAGAGTTATAACATCGATATGGCGGCTCAAAAAATGGGTTTTGACCAGTCTATTCCTCATTACTGCACTACGACGCCTTCTATAAACGTGATTCAGCGATCTGAGGGTTCCCATACCATCCTGGTCGAAGTATTCCTTTCTTCCAGGACGATAGAAAAGGATGTGTCACTAATGAATATGTTGATTTCTGGAACGTACAATTTACTATCCTTAAGAACTTCATGTCTAGTAAGCCTTCTGATGTACATGGTGAGCCTTCTGAGAAGGAGTTAGCGGCCCGACCGAACTCGAAGATAACCTCTAGAGAGAGGCGTGACTTTATTTCCAGCTTGACTCATGTATCTCAATCATTCTTCATTCAATCACCATCTTTTAATCGGTAATTAAGCGTTTAATTCGTTTCTTGCAGTCGTGGCTCCCAAAATACTTTGCGTATGTTATTGTAACGGACGCCACTCCCCAGTCCGGGGAAAAGAGACCACGAGTAATTATGCCTAGAAGTGGAGACCATAGTGTCTTATATTTTCTTTTACTTTACTCTTCTGCATGAAGTAATTCCTTGTCCTGAAAGGTATCTTTGCATAGTCTGGGGGCGTAACTCATCAGGGTAACTTGAATATTTAACCTTTCAAGTTTGGTGTCCCAGCTGTCTTGGCGTTTCGTCTCCTTATGTTGTAAGTAAACTTTCTTTTGGATATCCCCGAGTTGCATAAATTCATCTTTTTATGCTTTGCTAAACTTAAATAAATTCTGAATCATATGAATAATCGTCATTCTTAGATAACTAGCCACACAGATACCTAGTATCATAAAGTACCGTTGTGGTTGGAAGTACTGAGAAAGAAAGCGAAGATGACAATGGACTTGAAAAATCGTTCCAGACTGAAGAAATTGAAGAATCCGGAGATGAAGACGAAGAACCTGGTGGTGAGTCGTATTATGAGGTTCCTTCTGCTTCCGATGGCTTGCCAAAACTCCAAGTAAGTTTATCCTATTGTTTTATAATCATAATAACATGATTATATCTATTAGACCACCAAATGTATAGAATCATACATGATTTCATGAAAGACTTCGGCAATTTTCATTGTCAGAAAAATTCAGATTCAGGTTTTCTTACCGTAACAGCCGTAAAATTTTCGTACGAAGTCGGAATGAGGTGGTTGACCTCTCATTCTATAGTAACAAAAAGAGACAAATTTTGCAAAAAGAACTTCTAGATTTAGAGTCCATTTACTATGTGAAAAAGACCTGACACCGAGAGTTCAGAACTTTCCAGGCGAAATTCTGTAGGTTTTCAGCTGCCATGTAGTCGAGCGTTTCGGCCGCCCTTTTAGTATGTTATATTATACATCCATATGAATATTTTGGTATATAAATCATCCCAAAATTCCTTACCAATTAGCGCCAGTTTCAATTCTTACGGATGGTAGTGTAAAAACGTTTTTCACGATATTTTTGCAAAACATCCCACACCTTTTCTAAACCATATGTCATAACCCAAAATACTTTTTAATGAATTTTTAAGTTCCTAATTAACATATTTTATGAATTTCATTGTTTGTGCTTCAATTTCTCGTACTTGAGATATTTTGACTCATTATCTCTACAATGTCTCTGTTTTTAGGGGGAAATGAACCAAAACAAAGAGATGAACTTGCAGGTGAAGGATTGGAGGTTACCATGATCCGTGACACTAGTGATGTTCCTTTTCCATCTCAAAATCATGAGCAAGATCCTCCTGATGCGATTGTTGAAGAAAACAGTCTGAGTGGTGTCATTGTACAAAATGCTGATGTAATGGAGACTGCTCCAATTGAGTTCCCGAACACTGGAGTTAGCTTTGAATTCAAGTTTGATAGAGTTCATCCTGAACACGTGTGCATCGGAGGTTTCACTATCCCGTCCTCCTATGCTGAGCTGTTTACCAAAGTATGGAATAAATTTAGCCATTTTTTTGTTGGTAACCCAAAAATTTATCGTACTCTGGGGAATAATGTATCTGTGTTGCTGCCAACTGCGTATGAGATGGTTTATCTTCCCCATAGAGAAATTTGAAAGGTAGTGCTTCAAAACTGAATGGATGCTTTGGAGGAGGCTGAAAGAGCGGAGTTTAATGTCGCATGGCTTCATCGTCACTTAGAAGCTATTAAAAAACGCTTGCAAGAGGGAGGTGTGACTCCTATCTTGGAAATGGTCACCAAGGCTAGATATGAGGTTGATAGGATTTACGAAGGTGCTGAACCAGTTTTCAAAGATTTTTTCTAGGTTTTATTATTTTATAGGTTTTGTGAGATCCATGACTTTTTGTGATTTTATTTTGGGATCTGGGTAGGTAGGGACTTTTGAATAACTTGCGAGGATATATATATTTTGAAGGAAATAATGTTTTGCTTGGTTAATAAATTGAAATCCAAAGTATTAATGTAATATATTAGAAACATTTTAGAGGAATTACAAAGATTGCGTAAAACAGGGAAATAATACAAGGTGGTGCTATAGTGCTTTAAGCGTTGTGAGCTTTAATCCACTTGTTATGTATACCACCCCTTTTAGATTGCCAGTATTGACAAGATTATAGTAACCACCGATCAAGGTTTCAACGATGAGATATGACTCTTCTTCATGAGAGGCTGTAATCTTCCCCACTGTATCCCCGACATGGAAAGAATTGGGTTCAGGCCCCTTAACTTCATGACATATCTTTTGAATAACCGGGTTACTAATTTTTTTATCTCCAGTAGAGACAATCCATACCCATTTGATAAAATTTTAAAAAGGATCAGCTTCCCATTAATATCGCCGAGTCAGAGTAGGGTTGATATCCGGGCTAAGTTGCCAAGCTTTGATGGGATGTGGGATCACTGGTTGCAGAAGAGTTGGTTGGGTATTACTTACTTGGGTGCGAAACCTTCAAACGTATGACTCCATGTCCTTTCCTGGCAACTTCTTCACATCCAGATCCATTATACGATGGAACTTGTCTAATAGACCGTCTTCGGGATTTGTTAGCTTGTTTGAGAGTCTTGCAGGTGTTAGAGCTGGCATAGGAGATACACCTGATTCCATCTTTTTGTTGCGGACCCATGGGCGTCCCAAAACCATGTCATAATTTCGATATTCTTTGATAATGTGAAACTTGGTATGTGTCTTGGCGTCACCTATTTTTACCTCTAGAGTGATGTGGCCGTAAGCGCTTCTGGACTTTCCTTCAGAATTCTTGATTATAGTTGGCGAGTGCGTAACCTCTTGCCTGGAGATTCCCGTAGCCCTCAGAGTCTTAATAGTGATGGTATTGACATCAGTTCCCGCGTAGATTAGCGTTCGCTCAAACTCGGTATTCTTGAGGCGAGTAGTAGTGAGAAGTCTCCAACCAGGCTTCTGTTATGCTTGATGGTTACGCCTTTTAAAGCAGGCTCAGAATATACAGTTTCTTTCTCGGTGAAGATTAAATGCTTACATGACAGGACGCGATTAAGGGCAGTGAAAATGTCTTTGCGTTGTGCTTTTGTTAGATAAAGAAGTTCATACATGTGTTTTATCATGGATTGAACTGTTTTGTTGACAGAGTCCCCAGAGAGAGTAAAGCTCCTGACAGAGAGGAGATCTTTTTGAATACCTTCAATCCCCATGCGTAATTCTCCCGAGTCGATCTTTTCTATGAATATATGTTTCAAGACATTACATTCACTGGTGGGATGGTTGACAAATATGTGGAAACGACAGTATTTTGGATCTAGCATCTCCTCAACGGTTGGTGGGCATCGCACGGGAGGTAACTTGATAGCTCCGTCTTGTATCCATACTTCCAATAGCTCGAGGACCTCCTCCATGGGGAATGGGAAATCCAGGTTCATTGGATCTATCTTTTACTGTTGCGGTTGGCACAAAGCCTCGTCCTTGAATGGGTGCTAGCGTTGCCACTGGGGTCGATGCATGATGCTTAGTCTGCGATGCTGATTGAGGTGCTTCTTTTCTTTTTGCCCTTTCTTCAGTGACAACACTTATAGAGGGTTGGGAAGAGTATTGTTTTTTCACCAGACGTCTGCTCCCACGAGTGTCTCCATGGATTTCCTCTTTGGCGGGCCTCTTTCTTTCCAACAAGCACGGAGCCGTTGTTGCTGATCTCTTGGAGGCTTCGTGTATCTCAGAGAAAGTTTGAAATCGTAAATTTTCTAACAAAGCACGATAAACATGAATCATACCATTAATGCAAAGCTCCACGAACCTCTTTACTTATTCATTGGGGTGCTCGTTGTTCCTCTGGAATATTCTTCCCAAATCCGAGAGAGTGACTTCCTCAGAGATAAAAAAAATACTTTTTTTATAAAAAACATTGACCATCTGAGACCAACTAGAAATATTGTTGGCAGAGAGGTTGTTATACCAGGTGTAAGCTCTCCCCGTGAGAGATTTGGAGAATTCTTTCACCCGCAACACTTGATTATATTCATACTCTCCTAAAAATTCCAAGAATCGAGAAACATGTTCTCGAGCATTGCCAGTACCATCGTACAATAAGAATGGAGGAGATGAATATCCTTTTGGCAATGCAACCCTATGAATCTCTGTTGGTTAAGCGGGTTGATGTTGATGAAATATAGATGAATCTTCTTTTCCACATTTCGCAAGAGCCTTTCCAGATCTTCACAAGTGACAAACTATTGTTGATGTTGGCTCCTTTCTATACACGGTCGGTGATAACATGTATTTCATCATCTTCTTGGGTGTTATCTCTTGACGTGCTGGCGCAGCCGACAGTGTGTTCTTGGCTTGCTCTATTTTACGATGACGATGCTCCGGTGATAACTGCTCCGTTAAAGTCTTAAGAAAGGTAAGGACTTCTTTCTGGGCAGTAGCCATGGTTACTTGAGTTTCGACCAAGGTTTCTTGGCGCTTCATCAGATCATCCATAGTTTGTGATGCCTGCTTCTTCTTTCCAACATCTTTGATGGTATATAGGGGAGTCTTGGTATTTTTAGTGATGGTGTTTTGAGGATTGATCTCTGGGGTTCTGCCACTAGTATTGCCGGTGTTAGGAGATATTTTGAATTTGAATTGGGATTGGTTACTAAACCCGACCTAAGTTCTACCATTTTTCAGAAGATTGAAGAATTGAATTCCAAATAGTTGAAATATTGGATTCGTGACCGAGAGATTGATCTCCCACTGTGGTCGCCAATTGTTAGTACCTAAAAATTGATTCTATGCAAAACAATATACTATAGAAGTACTTTCTTTAAATTCGAAAATCAAAATCGTACATGGCAAGCCTAAACCACGATAATAGTCGTATCGCCCTGCTTCGGTCACAATGAGAGAAAATCGGTTGACCTTAGGGGAGGGAAGCAAAATGTAGTTGAAGAAATTTGTGTGTAGATATGAAGAATAACATAGATGTGAGAATGATAAGCTTATTCTGTCTTTTGAAATGGACTAACTAGCCTATTTATAGTAATTGGTAACGCACACTTTCCCTTATAAAGTAGTGGAGGTAGTAGAGAGGTGGAGTAATGGGGATTGTGGGGGTAATGGTTTAACCGTCCGTTATCCTTGGAAGTTTCTGGAAAACCATTATTCTATTACCTACTCAACCACTTCAATCTTCGCTAATACTTTGTAACTTCATTGCCATGGGGTGTTGCCATGCCACATGTTGTTGTAACCACCAGACCAAAACCCCATGGATGATCCCCCCATGTAATATGATTGGATCTCTTGTCAAAGTTAGTGGAGTCATGGACTCAAAATCGTGAATTTTGTTGTAAAACAATGATATTAGTAAGCTTAGCATAACACATTTTTGGCATGTTTGTAGCATGCAATTTTGTTCTTAGCATCATTGTTGCATATGAGTGTCAGTGGCTTAATCAGGGTGTTGCTAGCACAAGTGTTGTGGCCTTGGTGATAGCGGTAGCAACGAAGAATGATGCTGGCACAGGCAAGCAAAGAATTGCACTGGTATAAGCGAATAGGTATGGCACTGCGTGTGTGACGAATAACAGCACGGTGGGATCGAGCAACAGGCGTGGCTGCAGCGGAATGGAGTAGTGCTAGTGATGCTACGTTGCTGCTAGCACTTCTCTTAGTGCCTCTATTAGTGATTGTTGGTGTCCATTGGCACGGGGTCATGTTGGATTGACTCATTTGACGCGTTCGTGATGGGAGCATGGCTAGGGATTACTAAGGTATGTACTTGTTGATGCCAGGGCTATTGCCTATATGCTATTAGCATTGGCATTTTCTAATGCCGTGACCATGACTATGGCCTATTTAGGGTTTTTCAGTCTTGTGAGATTTAAATTATTAGCATTTATGCTTAATTTTTATGCAGTGCATATAAAACATATTCAAGAGATTCAGCCGCGGAAGTTTGCAACTTGAAATTATGCTTGATGTGAATCTGCAATTAATTAGATGGTATGCATCTAATTAACGTTTTCATTCAGATATAGCATCGCCTTTATTATGAATGTTCGCAATTTTATATAATCAGTATATTCTATTTATACAAGTAGTTGGCATGGATGCACATGAAATAACGAGGTTTTAGTTGAGTAAAGCTCTGAAATTTCTGTGATGCATATATATACAAAAGAGCTTCAAGGCTAATTTAGACAGGAGTTGAATATCCCTTCTCGATTTTCTTGCAAAATGTAGGATAAAAGTAGTGTTTATAATTCTGATGCTTGATCAGAAATTTATATATTTATTTCATGTTTCAGGGATCTAGGCAAAAGCGATGACAGAGCTTCAGGGATATTTTACCTAAGAGCTGAATGTCCCTTATCAATTTTCTTGCAGAAGGCAAAAGTGATATTACAATTTTCTCCTTTGTTGGCAAGCTCTAGAGGTAACACTTCTAATCCAGTAAACTCAGACTTTGGTTGGAAGAAACTTGGAACTTAAGATCAATATATGCCTCATAAATTTCAAATTTTTATATGAAGGGTAATTCGAATTGGGTTAAGAGTACTGGATAATATTGGAAGGTTTATTTGTTGGGTTTGACAAGACGTGCAAATTATATGAGGTTCATGAGGAAACTGTCAACCATATATTTTTGCATTGTTCTAGTACTCATTCTCTCCTCTTTGCTTCTCATTCTGTTTATGCGCGTTGAGGACCAGCAGAACTCCTTCATCAAAGACCTGCTAAATAAGCTCCAAGTGATTAAAGATGATGGTTATTCCTTTGGGTCTTTGGCGTGCATATTATGGTGTTAGTGGAAGGATAAGAACATGTTGATGTTTGAAGGAAAAACCCCTTATATCATGAGAGTTCTTAATGACACAGCTTCCTTAAATTGAAATGACCACAATGCTATGAACCCTATAATTTATGATGATCCCTATACAGAGTTCAAGATATTCTCCCATCTCCACCTCAGTGGTCCCCCTCCTACTAATATCATCGAGTTTAATATTGATATCAACACGAAGAATAATAAATGTATTGCAGGGATTATTGCCAGGAATGATAATGTTGGTTTTTGTGGGTGTCAATATATTTTTCCAGGAAAAATATCCTAGAGGGTTCATTCAAATGTTGACGTTTTCCAAAGAAAGAAGGGTATAAAATTACGTTATAAAAATATTGATGGTGAGTTTTTGACAAGGGAGAAAATTGTAATATTGCTTTTGCCCAGCTGCAGAAGCATGAAATAAATATTTATAAATTCCTGACCCGATATCAGAATTATGAATACATATTTTTATTTTACATTTTGCAAGAGAATTGAGAATGCATATCCAGCTCATTATTGCACTAGCCCTGTAACTCTTTTAAATGCGCCTATAAAATTTCAAGGCTTTACCCAGAAAAACCCTCGTTATTTCATGTGCGTCCATGCAAATTACTTGAATTAATCAGAACACACCGGTTATGCAAAATTATGAACGTTCAGAATGAATGAAATGTCATCACTGAATGAAAACGTAAATTAGATGCATACCATCTAAATGCAGAGTCGTATCGAATACTATCTCAAGTAGCAAACTTCCACGGTTGACCCGTATAGGATACTTTATTCAATGACCTAAAAATCTTTTTCGGATCAATTTTTCCCTTTCTTTTTTTGTGGGTATTGTTTGAATTCTTGGAGCGTGACAAAAGAAATTCGCGGATGGATTCCTTGAATATGTTCTGTATGCATTGCACAAAGGCCAAGCATAATGCCAATATTGAATCTCATGCGAATGCGACTAGCCCATATGCCAACATCAACGACCAACAACTAACACAAGCACTAACTAATTAGCATTACGCTCAGGCCTAGCATCAACGCTTAGCGCTGCCAGCAACATTAGCACCACCGTTAGTGTCTGCACTAAGCGTCCCTTTTCACTTCTTCATTGTACGTGCCAATGCTTGCTGCGTCATCCACGCTTGATCGTGCCAGCATTACCCTTTGCTATTAGCGCCAATGTTGGGCCATAGTCTATAACACTCACATGAGCTATTATGGCTAGCAAAACATGTTATGTTAAGTTAGCATAAAACTTGTTGGTAGCACTATTATTCACGTGCTTTGAGTCAATGATTCCATTAACTCCTACAAGAAATCAAAATAATTACATGGGGGGATTCTTCATGGGGTTTTGGTCTGGTGGTTACAACAACATGCGGCGTGGCAACACCCCATGATAGAAAGTTACAAAGTAGTGGTGTTGGTTTAGGAGGTAATAAAGTAATGGTTTCCTGAAACTCCCAAACATAATGGGAGGTTAAACCATTATCCCCACAATCTCCATCTCTCCACTACCTCCACTACTTACAAGGAAATACGTGTGTTCCCAAACTATTATAAATAGGCTACTTAGCCATTCAAAAAATAGAACAAGCTTATCACTCTCTCACAAGCTCTGTTATTCTTTGTAGTTCAAAACTTCTACACATAATTCATCACACTCATTTCCTTAAACTTTCTCTGCTTCCCTCCCCTAAGATCAACCCATTTTGTCTCCAAGAAAATTGTAATATCGCTTTTGCCTTCTGCAAGTAATTGAGAAGGGACATTCAGCTCTTGGCTAAAATATCCCTGAAGCTCTGTCACCGCTTTTTTCTAGATGTGTAAACATGAAAAAAATATATAAATTTCTAATCAAGCATCAGAATTATGAACACTACTTCTATATATCCTACATTCTGCAAGAAAATCGAGAAGGGATATTCAGCTCCTGGCTAAATTAGCCTTGAATTTTTTTTGCATATATATGCACCACAGAAATTTCTTAGCTTTACTCAACTAAAACCTCGTTATTTCATGTGCATCCATGCGAACTACTTGCATAAAATAGAATATACTGATTATACAAAATTGCGAACATTCAGAATAAAGGCGATGCCATATCTGAATGAAAAACGCTAATTAGATGCATACCATCTATTTGCAGAGTCACATCAAGCATAGATTCAAGTTGCAAACTTCCACGACTGAATCTCTTGAATATGTTATATTTGCATTGCACAAAAATAAAGCATAAATACTAACAATTAAATCTCACAAGACTGAAAACCCTAAATAGGCCATAGTCATGGTCACGACATTAGCAAATGCCAATGCTCACAGCATATAGGCAAGAGCCCTGGAATTAACAAATACAGTCCTTAGTAAGCTCTAGCCATGCTCATATCACGAAGGCATCAAACGAGTCAATCCAACATGCCCTCGCGCCAACAGACACCAACAAGCACTAGCATAAGTGCTAAGAGAAGTCTTAGCAGTAGCGCAGCAGTACTAGCACAGCGCTAGCACTACTCCATGTCCACTGTTGCCGCGCCTGTTGCTCGATGCCACCGTGCTATTATTCTTCGCCAACGCCAGTGCCATTCCTCTTCTCAGACGCCATTGCCATTCTTCTTCGCTTATGCTATTGCCATTCTTTGCTTGCCCGTGCCAACATCATTCTTCGTTGCTACCGCTATCACCAAGACCACAACACTCACTTGTGGTAGCAACACCCTATTAAGCCACTGACACTCATATGCACCACTCATGCTAAGTAAAAAATTGCATGCTACAAATATGCCAAAAATTTGCTATGCTAAGCTTATGAATAGCATTATTTTACAACAAACTCACGATTTTGAGTCCATGACTCCACTAACTCTTATGAGAGATCAATCATATTACATGGGGGAATAATCCATGGGGTTTTGGTCTGGTGGTTACAGAAATATGTGGCGTGGCAACACCCTATGACAAGGAAGTTACAAAGTAGTGATGACGATTGAAGTGGTTGAGGAGGTAATGGAATAATGGTTTTCCAAAAACTTCCAATGATAATTGGAGGTTAAACCATTACCCCCACAATCCCCATTACTCAATTTCTATACTACCTCCACTAACTTACAAGGTAAAGTGTGTGTTACCACTCACTATAAATAGGCTACTTAGCCCATTTCAAAATACAGAACAAGCTGATCATTCTCACAGCTCATTGTTGTCCATATCTACACACAATTCAACACACACAAATTCCTTCAAATTTCTTTGCTTCCCTCCCCTAAGATCAACCGATTTTCTCTCCTTGTGACCGAAGCAGGGCGCAACAGCTACTATTGTGGTTTAGGCTTGCCCTGTACGATTTTGATTATCGAATCTAAAGAAAGTACTTCTACAGTACATTGTTTTGCCTAGAATCAATTTTTAGGTACTAACAATTAGCGACCACAATGGGAGATCAATCTCTCGGTCACGAATCCAATATTTCAACTATTTGGAATTCAATTCTTCTATCTTCTGAAAAATGGTGGAACTTAGGTCGGGTTCAGCAACCAATCCCAATTCAGATTCAAAATCGCTCCTAACCCTGGCAATACCAGTGGCGGAACTTCAGAGATCGTTCTTCAAAACACCACCACTGAAAATACAAAGGGTCATCTTTGTACCGTTGAAGGTGTCAAAAACAAGGAGCAGGCATCACCAACGATAGATGTTTTGATGAAAAGATAAGAAACCTTAGTTGAAATTCAAGTAGCCATGGGTATTACCCAGAAGGAAGTTCTTACCTTTCTCAAGATTTTAATGATGCAATTATCACCAGAACAACGTTGTCGTTAAACAGAGAAAGAACACAACCGCCGGTGAAGCCAAAACGTCAAGAGCTAATGCCAAAGAAGATGATGAAGTACAGATCATCACCGACCGTGTACCAGAAAAGAGTCAACAACAACATAACATTGTCACTCGCGAAGACCTGGAAAGGCTCTTACAAAACCGTGGAAAGGAAGATTCATCTTCATTACATCAACACCAACCCCTTACCCAACAGAAATTCATATGATTGCACTTCCGAGTGGATATTCGTCTCCTCCATTCTCATTGTACGATGGTACCGGGAACGCTCGGGAGCATATTTCTCGATTCTTGGAATCGTTAGGAGTGCGTGAATATAACCAAGTGTTACGGCTCAAGGAATTATCCAAATATCTTATTGGAAGAGCTTATACCTGGTACAACAACCTCGCCCCTAACAACATCTCTAGTTGGCTTCAGATTGTCAATGCCTTTTATAAAAAGTATTTCTTTGTCTCCGAGGAAATCACCCTCTCGGACCTGGGAAGAATATTCCAGACGAACAATGAGCATCCCAACGAATACGGGAAGAGGTACAGAACACAGGCTCTCGACTGACAAGACCAGAGCGTGACTGAGCAACAATTGGTGGAGCTTTGCATTAATGGTATGATTCCTGTTTATCGTGCTTTATTAGAAAATTTATGATTTCAAACCTTCTCTGAGTTACATGAGGCCGCCAAGAGATCAGCAGCAACTGCTTCAGCCTTGTTGGAAAGAACAAGGACCGCCAGAGAAGAAAGTCATGGAGACACCCGCAAAAGTAGACGTCTGGTGAACAAACAACATTCTATAGGTGTTTTCACTCACGAAGGAACCAAGAGAAAATCATCACCTCAATCGGCCTCACAGAGTAAGCGTACTGCGTCAGCCCTGGAAACAACGCCAACACCAGTTCAAGGATAAGGCTCATTAAAGACTTTGCATCAGACACAACAAACCAAGACAGATACAATGATCCCACACTTTCCATTCCCTAAGGAGGAGGTATTCAGACTGCTGGAATTATGGGTACAAAATGGAGCTATCAAGTTACCACTTTTACGACATCCATTGAAGAGGACATGTCAAATCCAAAATAATCTTTCACAGGTTCGTCAACCATCCCACCAGTGAATGCAATGGTTTATGGCGCATCTTTAGAGAAAAGATCGACTCAGGAGAGTTATGCTTGGGGACTAAAGGTGTCCACAAAGGTCCCCTCCATGTCAGGAGCTTCACTCTTTCTGGGAATTCCGTTAATAGAAATTTCCAATCCATGATAGAGCGCATATGTGAACTTCTTTACCTATCGAAGGAAGAACAGGATATTTTTACTGCCTTTAACCGTGTTGTGTCAGGTAGGCGTCTACTCTTCGCTGAAAAAGCTACTGTGTATCCTAAGTATGCTTCAGAAGACGTAGTTATCAAACACCATGAAAATCCTAGTTGGGGACTTCTCACCACTGCTTGCCTCAAGGATAACGAGATCGAACAAACACTAATCGATGCGGGTACCGACGTCATATCATCACTATCAAGACTTTGAGAGCTGCGAGAATTTCCAGGCTCGAAGCCACGCATTTTCCAACCGTAATCAAGAATTCTGAAGGGGAGTCCAGGAGTGCTTACGGCTACATCACTCTTGAGGTAAAAATGGGTGACACCCGAACACATGCCAAGTTTCACATTCTCAAAAAGGATCCAAACCAAGGTAAAAATGGGTGACACCCGAACCCATGCCAAGGTAAAAATGGGTGACACCCATGGTTCCGTAACAACAAGATGGGAGAAAGTGTATCTCTTTATCTAAACCAACACCTCCAAGAATGTCAAACAAGCCAGTAAATCCCTAGGATTGCCTATCAAACGAATTTCACCGCACAATGGAGCTGGATGTGAAATAGTTACCAGGCGAGAGCAATGCGTCATATGTCTAAAGGTTTCACACACAAGTAAATCATATCCAACCAACTTCTTTGCAACCAACGACCCCACGTCCCATCAAAGCTTGGGGACTTGACTCTGATATCAACCCTACTCTGACCCGGCGATAAGAATGGGAAGCTGATCCTTTTAAAAAAATTATCGAATGGGTAGGGATTATCTCTACTAGAGATAAGCGAACCAGTAAACTAGTTTTTCAGAAGACATGTCATAAAGTTAAGGGGCCTGAACCCAATGCATTTCATATCGGAGATACAGTGACTAAAATCACAGGCTCTCCTGAAGAAGGGTCGTATCTGATCACCGAAACCATGATCGACGGTTACTACAAGCTTGTCAACACCGACAAGCCAGAAATGGTGGTCATACATGGAAAGTGTCTTACAACTCACAACGCTTAAAACATTCTATCACCGCCTCACAATATTTCCCTGTTTTATGCAATATTTATAATTCCTCCAAAATGTTTGCAACATCTTACATTCATACTTAGGATTTCAATTTATTAATCAAGCAACGCATTATTTCCTTCAAAAATATATATATGTCTTCGCAAATCATTCAAAAAATCCCTACCTACTCAGAAAAAAATCCCAAAATAAAATCACAAAGAGTCCTGTATCTCAGAAAACCTATAAAACCCGGAAACCTAGAAAATTTCTTGAAGACTGGTTCAACGCCTTCGGAATGCAACCTCCCAAAAATCTCAGTTGCAAGTTTCAATCACCGAGAAATCCTCTCAACTTCATGTCCAGCCTTGGTGACCGTCTCCAAACTAAGAGTCACGCCTCCTTCATGCAGACGCTTCTCAATAGCTTCTGAATGACGACGAAGCCATGTGACATTAAGCTTAGATACTTCAACCTCATACAAAGCCTCCTTTCAGTATTAAAGCACCATCTCAGAAGTTTCTCTATGAGGGAGATAAATCATCTCCACAGTCGCCAACAACACAGACACATCCATCTCCAAAGTACAGTAGTTCTCGAGATTACCTACGAAGAATTTGCCAAACTTCTTCCATCCTTTTGCATACAGCTCAGCATAGGAGGACGGGACAGTGAAACCTCTGAGCCTACATGTACATGAAGAATTCCGTCAAACTTAAAGTCAAAATTAACTCCAATGTTCGGGTATTCAACTGAACAATCTCCATCATATCAGTATTCTATATAATAATGCAACTCGGGGTGCTTTCTTCAACAACCGCATCAGAAATAGCTCGCTCATGATTTTGAGATGGAAAAGACACATCAACAATGTCATGGCTCATGGTAATCTCTAATCCTTTACATACAAGTTTATCTCTCTGATTTGGTCCATTCCCCCTAAAAATAAGAGACATTGTAGAGATAATGAGCTAAAATAGCTTAAACACAAGGAACTGAAGCATAGATCATTATTTCATAAAATATATTCATTAGAAACCTAAACATTCATTAAAAAGTGTTTTGGGTCATGGCACATGGTTTAGAAAAGATATGAGTCATTTCGCAAAAATGTTGTTAGAAACGTTTTTACATAACCCTACGGAAGAACTGAAGCTGGTGCTAATTGGTAAGGAATTTGGGGATGATTTGCACACCAAATGATTCATATAGATGTCTACTACAACATGATAAAAGTGTGCGCCAATCGGAGAAGCGACCTAATAAAGGCAGAAAAAACGGTCGACTACATGATATTTGAAAACCTATAGAATTCTGCCTGGAAAAGTTCTGGACGCTCGGTGTCAGATCTTTATCTCTACATATTAGAGAAAGAATGAGAGGTAAACCACCTCATTCCAACTTCAGATGAAGATTCTACATCCATTACAGTAAGAAGACCTGAATATGGATTTTTCTGACAGCGAAAATCGCTAAAATTCTTCATAAAATCATGTATGGTTCTACACATTTGGTGGTCTAAGAGCTTTAATCATATCAGTAAGCTTATAAAAAAATAAAGTAAACTTACTTGGGGATGCGAAAATTCACCGGAAGCAAAAGGAACTTCATGATACGGCTCACTACCAAATTATTTGTTTTCGGCATCAGATTCTTCAATTACTTCAGTGTGGGACGATTTTTCAGGTCCATTGTCATCTTGGCTTTCTTTCTCAGTAATTCCAACTACAATGGTACTTTCTGATACTAGAGTATCCATGTTGCTAGTCATCTAAGAATGATGTTTATGCATAAGAGTCAGAATTCATCAAACTCGACAAAACGAAAGATTCTACAATACATGAAATTTCAAAAGAGATTTTACTTACGACATAAGGTGCTGAGGCTCCAGGGATGGATGGACGCCAAACTCAAAAGTTTGAATACTCAAATCACCTTGAGAATTTGCGCCCCCAGACAATACAAAGATTTTTTTCAGGACGAGGGAAAGTTATACTTCATGCAGAAAAGAAAAATAAAAGAAAAATATGAGACACTTACCTTTTTCAAATGACGGTCTCCACTTCCAGACATAGTTACAGTGGTCTCTTCGTCTCATATTGAGGAGTAGCATTCACTACGTTATCATACACGAAGTAATTTGGGACCCATGACAGCAAGAAACGAATTAAATATTTAATTACTAAGTAAAAGACTATGATTAAATAAATGATGATTCGAGATACCTGTGTTAAGTTGATGTTCGATTCACGTTTCGCTTCAGAAGTAATTTTGAAATCAGATCGAGCTGTTAATTCCTCTTTAGAAGGAACACTATGAAAATCAGGAGGCTTATTAAACATGAAGTTCTTGAGGAGAATAAGTTGTGTGTTCCAGAAACCATCATACTCATCAGTAGTACATCCTTTTCTACTGGCCTGAAGAAAAGAAATCCTTCGACCTGGAATGTTGTGGGCACCCTCAGATCGCTTAAACACGTCTACAGAAGGCGCCACGGTATGGTAGTGAGGAACAGACTGATCAAAACCCATCTGCCGAGCCACTCTATCAATGTTATTACTCTGAGTAATGTAACTATCAGAATAGATAACAAGAATGTGCCCTGGGGTACAGCTATTCATAAAATTGGCCTCACCAACAGAAACAATGTTGCTCTCACCAGTTAGACCAGAACGCAAGACAATACCAGGACTTTCAGCAAAAGTCTCCGGCAGAATCACATGTGGAAGCTTCAACCCCAAGGTTTGAAATTCACTTTCTTCTCATTATCCATTAAACTGATAAGACTAACATAAGAAAGTTTCTTCTTACTCCAACGAACAATTCGAGCATACTCTATCTTTTCACTCGAAAAAGAAGGCCGAGCCTTTGGTGCATATTCATAAAAATATTCCCAAAAGCCAGGATTGCATAAACATGACATGAATAAAAGACTCTACCTTGGCATGACCATTGGAAGTCTTCCTGTCATGAATGAAAGTGTCCAAATGAGTATATAAAGTACCTAGAAATAAAGTACCAAGAGGAATAGTCTTTCCACCAGCAAGCGCAACAACAATCGTAACAAGTGGAACCTTCAGTTGACCTCCAGGAGAATCCTCGAATACGTCTCTGGAAAGCCAAAGTACAAGGAACGCAATACATAAGGGATGATCAGCAGCGAGAACGTCAGCATTCGTACTATCGTTCCACCAGTTCTCATCCCAAGCTGTATAATTCTTGTTATTGCAACCACAATACTTCTACAACTCCTCTATTTTTTGAATAAGGCGGGCTCCATATTTGTTCTCCTGTTCAGACCATTCGATGGGAATGCTACCAACAACTGGCAATTTCAACAAGACCGCCACGTCTTCCGAAGTAATTGTCAACTAACCCAAGGCACATGCTGCTGAATGAGTCGGACCACACCAACGAGAAATAAATGCAAGCAGACCCTTCGTGTCCTTATTAATCCTCAAGGTCTCAAACGCTCACACATCATGGAGTATCTTGGCATTTTCTAATACCAAATTCACCTGAGGATGCTTCAACATAACTTTAGCCCACGCTGCCCATCCAGGAAAAGGAGTTTAGGACGTTTTAAAATCAACAAACGAAGGCCTGTATTCTTTTCTCTACAAACAACACCTTATAAGATCATGTGGATAAATATTCTGAGATCGAGAAAAGGAATCGACACTCGGAATGAAAATGCCAACATAAACAGGGTCATCAGTCTCTTCGCTATCTCCTTCAAAGAATTTATCATGGATGTTAGGCACATCATCTAGAGAAATAACATTAAAATGTTCGCTTCCGTCATAACTAGAAGCAGCAGCAGTACTATCTTCATGATCGATAGACATCTACAACGGGTTCAAATAATATCTACGTCAACAATTGGACAACCATGCACGAGGTTTGGTTCTACCTTATGTATGTATATAATACTGATATGAAAATATATATACAAATTAAAACTAGCATCAAGGGAAATTGATATAAACCCTAGCATAACTGGTTGAAGCTTAATAACGTTACAGTGAAGCCAATGAAGGACTTCTACAATCAGAAACAATAATTGTGGAATTAGGGTTTACTTGCAAGATGTTGTCAAGAGAAGATAATTATCAATTCAATAGCATAATGCGATTGAACAAGCAATGATAGTTGAAGCAATGAGTAAATACTCACAAGAAAGAAAAAAAAAAGATATGTGAGTAGTTACTCACGTAAAAAAAAAACTCTCCTTCACGTGAGCAAGCAACTCACTTAAAAAAAAGGTTACCTGGTCGGTGCCGGAAACCGGCAAGAGGTCATCGACGGTGGTCGGACGGTGATGATGCCGGCGGGAGAGGAAGTTGTTGCTACTGGGCGGAGGTGGTGGTGATGGAGAAGACTAAAAAATAATAGAAAATGTTTACTCCCTTTTATAGTGATTGGTTTCCAAATCTAGGTCAAACAATTTTGATTTCTCCATCATATAAATCAGCCACGCTTCGCTAGTTCATGCTCCCCAGAAGATGCTCTATCATCCTACAGGTGCAACTACATGAACTATTACTCTATGAATTATTCAACATCATCAGAGTGTCATCAAATCAGAACATCTGGTAATGTACGACAAACTAAAACTCGTTGATTTATTTTGCTTATGACAGTAAAATAATATATATATATAAAAAATCACCACCTAGTGCTTACAACGAAACATTACTGTTTCGCGCTAAGCAGGGGACTTAATGTTGATGGTGAGTTTTTTACAAAGGAGAAAATTGTAATATCGCTTTTGCCTTCAGCAAGAAAATTGAGAAGGGACATTCATCTCCTGGATAAAATATCCCTGAAATTGTGTCATCGCTTTGCCTAGATGCATAAACATTAAATAAATATATAAATTTCTGATCAAGTATCAGAATTATGAACACTACTTTTATATATCCTACATTCTGCAAGAAAATCGAGAAGGGACATTCAGCTCCTGGATAAATTAGCCTTGAAGATCTTTTGCATATATATGCACCACAGAAATTTCAGAGCTTTACTGAACTAAAACCTCGTTACTTCATGTGCATCCATGCCAACTACTTGTATACAATAGAATATACTGATTATACAAAATTGTGAACATTCATAATAGAGGCGATGCCATATCTGAATGAAAACGCTAATCAGATGCATACCATCTAATTGCAGAGTCACATCAAGCATAAATTCAAGTTGCAAACTTCCGCGGCTGAATCTCTTGAATATGTTCTATATGCACTGCACAAAATTAAGCATAAATACTAACAATTAAACCTCACAAGGCTGAAAACCCTAAATAGGCCATAGTCATGGTCACGACATTAGCAAATTTCAATGCTAATATCATATAGAAAATATCCCTGACATCAACAAGTACAGACCTTAGTAATCCCTAGCCATGTTCCCATCACGAACGCGGCAAGCGAGTCAATCCAATATACCCCCGCGCCAACGGACACCAACAAGCGCTAACAGAGGCGCTAAGAGAAGTGCTAGCAGCAGTGGTAGCACTACTCCATGTCCGTTGTTGCCGCGCCTGTTGCTCGATGCCACCACATCATTATTCTTCGCATACGCCAGTGCCATTCCTCTTTGCACACGCCATTCCCATTCTTCTTCGCTTATGCCAGCGTCATTTTTTGCTTGCCTGTGCTAGCATCATTCTTCGTTGATACCGCTATCACCAAGGCTACGACACTTGTGCTAACAACACCACGATTAAGCCACTGGCACTCATATACAACACTGATGCTAAGTATAAAATTACATGCTACAAACATGCCAAAAATATGATATGTTAAGCTTACTAATAACATTGTTTTACAACAAACTCACGATTTTGAGTCCATGACTCCACTAGCTCTTACGAGAGGTCAAATTATATTACATGAGGGGATAATCCATGGGGTTTTTGTCTGGTGGTTACAGTAACATGTAACGTGGCAACACCCCATGATAAGAAAGTTACAAAGTAGTGGTGACGGTTGAAGTGGTTGAGGATGTAATGGAATAATGGTTTTCCAGAAACTTCTAAGGATAATGGGCGATTACACCATTAACCTCACAATCCCCATTACTCCATCTCTCAACTACCTCCACTACTTTACAAGGGAAAGTATGTATTACCAATCACTATAAATAGGCTAGTTAGCCCATTTTAAAAGACAGAACAAGCTGATCATTCTCACAACTCTGTTATTTTCCATCTCTACACACAATTCAACACACATAAATTAATTAAAATTTATTTGCTTCCCTCCCCTAAGATCAACCCTTTTTCTCTCCTTGTGACCGAAACAAGGCGGAGCAGCTACTATCCTGGTTTAGGCTTGCGATGTATGATTTTGATTTCCGAATCTATATAAAGTACTTTTATGGTAAATTGTTTTTCCTAGAATCAATTTTTAGGTACTAACACCAACAAGGCTTTGCAGATTGGCGTCACGCTCTCGTTGTAAGGATGTTGATTATAATGTGACAAATCCGGCGAGTCTTCCTTTTGGGTTTGAGGAAATTATTCTAAGTCTTCATAAAAACAAAGTTAACATTCTCCATTGGGCAATTGATAAACGATCTGTAAGAATTTTTAAAAGAGGGAACATCTCTTTTTGGATCTTGATAATATCAACTTGATTTGTTAAGACATCATTTAGGATTTACCTCAGATCAGCTATATCGGTTGGGTTTTGAGCATAAATGGCCTCCCAAGGAACTTGACTATGTAGGACGAATTATTGAGTAATTGGAGAGACTCTGCCAGTACTGGAGGTTGATCTCCCGTTGTGGTCGTCAATTATTGAGGAATGGATTTTGTAACCTAGAGGTTGATCTCCCGCTGTGGTCGTCAATTATTTTCCGGTAAAAAAAATGTACGGTAAAATCGTAATTTCAAGTAGGCTCGAGAGATTAATCTCGAACAGGATGATCCTAAACCAAGAAATGACCGTTTACGTCCTTCTTCGATCACAAAGGTGGAGAAGATTGGGTAGGTCTACGGGAAGCAAAAAAGGTTGAGAAAATCTCAGTGCTGATTAATTGTAGTGTGTGATAAAGAATGGATTATCTCTGGGATGTATCGCTAATGTTGTATATCTTGTCTTTTGTCTGTGTTATTGTTTAGAATAGAAGAAGCTATCTATTTATATTTGGAAGAGACACGTTGATTTCTCGTAAGTGGTGGAAGTTACAAAAGAAGTGGAGGATTAACGATTATGGAGATTGACGTGGAGTCATGTCCAAAAAATAGGGAGGACTTGTATGAAACTTACTTCTCGTGCTCTCAACTGCTCTGTAATTGTTCCACTACTTGTTACCTTCTTTTTCGTGGAGGTGTTGCCACAATGCACGATTGTCGTAGACCTCCAGACCAATACCCCAATAAGAATTCTCTCATGCGCTATATTTGATATCTCGTAGAAATTGTGGAGTCGTGGACCACCACTATTTTTTTAGGTCAAGTCAATAACTTGTTAAGTTAGTGAGGCAAGTTACGCAACTCACTTTGATTGATAATTAGATTGATCAGTGTTAATTCTGGGAGATTCTAGCAATGAGTCCTTACTTGGTGACGGGAAGAGCTACTAGCGATGAGTCCCTAAGGACGGGACGATCCCCTAACGAGGAGTCCCCAAGACAGGACGAGTTCCTAACGAGGAGTCCCCAAGGACGAGACGAGCTCTATTAACTTGTGGCACGTCTCTGGGGGCGCGCCTCACTCGAGCTAGCCTGGCTATTATATGAAGCGTCTCTGGGGTATTGCTCTTTGATGGTGGCACTTCTCAGATGAATAACACATAATTTATGACACGTCCCTTGAGTAAAATTCTAAAGTGGCATATTTTTAGGGCCAGGATGGCGAATTGTGATGTGTTCGTTGCGAACAAGGCATTAAGTTGAAATGCGTCTTTGGGATTAAGCATTAGTTATTCCCAGATTTGCGTATAACAGTAAATTAATATTGTTTAAATAAGAATTTAAGTATCAATATTGCTCTAGGAATAACACTAGAGAAGACATTGGATACAGAACAATCTCTAGGAATAGCACTAGAGAAGACATTGGATACAGAAGAAGCTCTAGTAATAGCACTAGAGAAGTCTCAAGTTGCTCTATACTAGTGGGCAATCCATCTAGGAGTTTGAGATTTATTAGATAGACTACAAGGTCAATATAGAATGTCTCTAGGTATTTTTAGAGACTGCAATCTTAATTCTCCTGCGGAATATAGGTGGAAATATAGTATTTCGTATTCTGGTGTGAAGTCAGAAATATGTGTGCAAATATGCGTAAATACTTCTATGTTCCTGCAACTAGGAAGAATAGCGATTTTATAATTCTGACCCTTGTCAAAAAACCACCATCTACATATCTTTATGATTAAAAGTACAAGTAAGTTGTACATTAATCAATCCTTGTGATTTAAGAATCTCTATTGAGATTATCCAATGAAATATCTTGTATGCTTTAATCTTTGATTGAAGTTCACGCAGGAAATAAATCTATAAGTTCCCTAACAAAAAAATGGTGGTATACTTGGTATTCTCCCTTTTCATATTTTTCTTTGGTCTTAGTTATGACACCACCAAGAGGCTCTCATTATCTAGCTAGCATAATTTTAGGGATCAGAATATAAAATTAGAATACCACTTTTCCTTTTTTTTCAACATGTAGCGTAATTCCAAGACTCTTTTGATTGTCTACATGATATTTTACTGACAGGGTAGCTTCAGGCCTAACAAACACAGATTTGAGACACACGATTAACTACTAACTATAGTACCATCTATCGTGGTTCTCGCCCTAGTTAGCAATTTGCCGAATAATTAACGAATTATTTGGAAACGTCCAATTACGTATATACGCGTACGATTTAAACACCAACCCTTATACACGTGATATATGGCCTCTACAAATAATGCACAAATAATATACATTCATTAATTGTTTTATCGTGTAATAGAGATCGTGTACCTAGTTGACTTGGGACTGGTTCAGCACACCTAACTTAAGCCGGACAAAGTTGGCACCGGTTCCATTATTCAGAAATTTTGGGTTTTTTTTCAAAAAATATTACAATTCCAATCCATGGCCACTCGCTTACGAGAGAAAATGGTAAACCACTAAGCCAAGTGTTTTTTTGATGTTTAGATTTTATATATCTAATATATGTACTTAATTTAAATTCAAAATTCATACTCTTTCCTATACAATCATCTTTAAAAAATCTTTTTCATATGTATATGTATGTTGAATCTTATGCATCGAATTCATATTTGTAACACGAATTATATACGTACGTATGCCATTTTGATTTACTGCCGAACCACGGTAAATCGGATTTATGACAAAATTCGAATTTTACCAAACTGAATAATACTCGTATGTTTGTCGTCTTGAAACGAGACTCATTATCGTGCATTATCGTGCTCTCACTCTTTCGATCATATGGGACACTAAGTCTATCTTCTTTGAAAGTTTCACCTAGGGCTACACATACTTATTCTTATCCTCCATTTCTACCGTATCCTTATCCGTATCCTACCCGTTGTTCGAAGGGTAGGGTGACAGATGAAATCTTATTATTTGTCGTTCAATAGGTGATAAGTGCATAATTTACATATTTTAAGTATAATTTCCTTATACTTATTTTCTATATTTTGTGTGAATTATTGTGTATTATTATTACTTTTGTAGTTTATGTGTTTTATTAGGTTACATCTCTGAAAGAAGTGAAATTGAGCTTTACAAGGAAGAATTTCTAAAATCCCAGTAGATCTCAGTCTATTCCAGGATACGGATACGGAAAAAGAATGAGGTCATTCCGAGTTCGTATGAAGAAGTTATGAGCAAAACCGTGAAACCAACTTGGATTTGTTATATGTTGGGCCTTATTGGGCCTGCACGGGAAGAGAAATAAGAGAAGCGTTGGGCTCACCTTTGACGTGAAAATTAGGATTTTTGTTGGTTTTTGAGGAGGTTAAGTCTCCTAATTGAATAAGGATCAAAAGGA
This sequence comes from Papaver californicum, assembly GCA_023531435.1. Taxonomy (NCBI): domain Eukaryota; kingdom Viridiplantae; phylum Streptophyta; class Magnoliopsida; order Ranunculales; family Papaveraceae; genus Papaver; species Papaver californicum. Next base: position 3,501,238 of record JAJJMC010025652.1, read on the forward strand.
GGTGGAAAAGTTTAATGAGATTAGGTTTCTTAATTGGATAAGGATCAAGAGGAGGTTACCAAAGCTTTTATAAAGGGGAGCCTAAATACAATTTTCTAGATAACTTCTCACAGATAGAAAACTAGGGTTTAGTTTTGCTTTCCAAAAACAGTTTATGATTTTCTTTAATATTTTAATGACTTTTAAGTAAGCTATGTCTAGCTAAACCCAACCACTGGGACAATGGAGGAAGCCATATTTCATGAATGAATGGTAACTATTTTTGATTCTTAATGACTTTTGCATTGATTTTAATTGATTTATGATTTTTCTTAATTAGTTGTGATTTTGTTTGATGGTGTATGCTGGGACTTAAGAGTTTTTGATGCGTCATGCTTGTGATTTACAGTTAATGTTTAGAAATCTACTTTTGGCAAAGAAACAGAGTCAATAAAAGAGCTATAAATGTTAAAGAATCATTGTAGAAATTATTCAGAAGTGATTTTGGTGGAATCCTGAGTTCCAGTTCTTCCCAATATTGTTAAAATCTTTTACTTATTTTCTATTTTAAATCAAAATTAAGTCTAAAACGAATCTTCACAAGTCTCAGCGAACAAACTATTTTTACCACTTTTCTAAAACAATCAATAGGTGGGGTGACGGGTGAATCTCAAAATTATCTTATCCTACCCGCCTAACCTCTTAATTATACAATAATTTATTATAGCCGTTGATACTCTCTTGCCATCATCTCAACTGTTATTTTATTATAATAAAAATCTTGTTTAATCCAGCGAGTATCGTATGTTCTAAAAACAATATTGTACTGTATCAACACCCTAAACACTCTAATTCATCTCTCACTCCACATTAAGAGTTGCAATAACCTGCCCTCCCATTGGGCGGTCAACAAAACCCCGGTTTCTGGTTGGCTGAAAAACAAGTTAGCCTCCTTATATTTATAGCCTTTAATTTTTAATAGGTTGGTTCGGTCCATTGCTCCACGTTTGACGGTGGCGTTCACCCTCCTTTTGTATTGGTAGGTCGACGAAACCACTGCTCCTAATTGGTTGATATTTTATTAATATTCTTAAACCATTTTTGTATAGTTTTCATAAAATTCAGACCGTCAGATTTTCATCAGCTAGATTATTAAAGATAGATTTTTAAAGCCAACTAATATGGGGAAAAAATAAAAAATACACGAAAATATTTTTTACACGTCATGGATTTGTTTTTAGGTAATTTTGATGTTTTATATGGAAAGAGTCTTACTAATTTCCATGTGACAAAGTTATACTAAAATCTTAATCTAAAAAGAACTTTTTATTTATTTTTTCCTTTCTCATTCAGTGTATTTTAGCTAGAAAATCCACTAATATATTCTAAATAACGAGATTGTGTTTTCAGAACCCCATTCCCTGAAACTTTTCTGAATCCATACAATTTTTTCTAAATCTTTTCCTTAATTTTTTTTATTTCATACAATTTTTTCTTCGTTGATTGTTTATTTTGCTTTGGTTGATGATTTTGTTCTAATCGTTGTTTGTTTGGTTCATTTTGAAAGTATGATTTATACTGAAAATGATAAACAACAACATCCTATTATGTAAACCCTAACCCTATTCTCGATCGATTTTTTCTTCGTTCATTGTATGTTTTGATTTAATTATTAATTTAATCTGATTGTTAGACACTTTATTTTTATGAATCTCTTTTTCTTATTCTTGATTTGGTGATTAAATATGGTTTAAATTGAATGATTTGGATGATTTTTGTACTGCAAAAACCAAAAGGTATGATATCTTTGGATACCCTAAAGGTATGTATGTTGTTTGATTTTTATTTTAGTCATTAATTTGATATTATACTGACAAGGGTGTAATTTTTGTGTGCATCTTACTTTTAGGAACTGCAAGCTAAATTAAGTCTCGAATATGCTAAGGTCAAAGATAAATATTTCATCTTGGGGTTTTCAGTTGTCTACCCTTATAAAAAGAGGCATTGGTATAATTAGTCTTAACTCAGACCCTATTCACTACTTTTCATGATTGTTTATGTTGTTAGTAGTAACTTTTTTCTTTCTTTCTTCTCTCTTTTATTTTGATTAATTTGTATATTCTTCTTGATTTAAGCTTACAATAGTTGTGTCAAGAGAGTTTAACGGTGTTTAACAGAGTAAAATCATGACACTGGTTGACTTACGGAGATGGATTAACTGGCATCTACTTGATGGTAATTGGGAGAATACCTTTCAGTTCACCAATCTTAAGGCAGAACTATAGACGAAACAAGCAGAAGAAAACGCCGAAGATGTTCATTTTCTGAGACATAAAATAAACTACGAACAAATCGAGGTCAACAACCCATAAATTGTTAAACATCGTTTCATGGTAGTAACTAGCCAACTTATGGCCTTCTATATATATAATTATCACATATAGAGTATATCTGATTCTCAATTGTTTTGGGATGATTTCTAATCTCCCTTCACATTTTGTTCATCACAGGCGTGTCAAAAATAATAAGCTGATGCCATAAGAAATGAAGAGAAATTTATATGGTTACATTCGTATCCCGAAAATGTGTCAAATCTGTTAAGAGGGTTGCGCTCTTTATGGAGGCTATATGTTTATTTAAATTTGATGATGACATCAAGGTAAATACTCTTCTCGGCACGGTTACAGTATATATGAACTTGAAATGGGAGCTTATTGACTGAATTTATGTTTATCTTCGTAGACGAGGAAAGCCAAGATGATGGTGCCAAGGTAAGCATTATAGGATGTTGCAGGTGCAACTTTTATTTGCATTCATGTAAAGGTTCAACAATCTAAGTGGTCACACATGGAAAGTTGAATGCACGGAGAATAATACGATTTTCACAAAGTAATATGACATTATCACTTGTTGTACGTTTCTTGCATTTCCATTTCTGAATGTCAAATTAGCTCTAATATTTAATTAGTTCCCCCCATTTCTTTCATTTCTTGCATTTCCATTGTTGAAACTCGAAGGAGCTCTAATATTTAATTAATTCCCTCTATATCTGGTATTTTGGAAAGGGAATTAGTGTTCAACTCAGGCTAAAACCATAAATTAATACTATAAAAATTAAGACATTGGTAAGTTTTTTGATTTAGTTATTTAATGAGAGAAAAGATAAGGAACAGAAGCATGCTAACTCCACTTAACGTATCGTAAGATACCTATTCCTTTACAACAAGGTACATTGTAAAAACTTAAATTGTTCAAAGTGGATCTTTCAATACAGTATGTATGAACTTTAATTTTCAGTGGTTTTATGTAATTGATATTCGTTAGTTTATGTAATCGATATTTGTTAGTTTTTGATTATACGTAAAAGACTTGTCATGAATTTTGTAACTTTAAGTTACTGGGTATATAAAGTTTCCCTTTTATGTTAAGCATCTCTGCTCTAATAATTACAATTGGTTTCAGTTATTTGATGGGAATAATAAAATATTAAGTGTTTGACGAAAGTACTTGAAGAAACATTCTGTGATATCTAAAAATGATATTCGGCTACGAATTGACGATATTTTTTATTTCGCATTGTTTGTAGGGCTTGAGATGCAATCAGATCCACTTGCGCTTGGGGATTCTTGGTAAATATTTTTAACTGAGTTGCCTCATCCTGTCTACTACTGCTAACCCTTTCTTTTCAAACTTTTTGGTTGTTGGGGTTAGCAGAGGTTGTCTAGGAAAGACAACTTAGTGGCCATAACCTTCGCTAAACTAAGAAGAGCTTGTTCCAGGCCTTATTCGGGTTCAAATGTTGCTATTTATTTTAGCTTAGTGAATCATTCTTTAGAGTTTTTACTCTGTAACTCCAGGTCCCACCATCTCAGTCATTTTCTTATCTATTTTTCATGCATTTCTTAGTTATTTTCTGTTCCAAATGCAATCGCAATATACCATTAGTTAGTGATTCAAAATGATTGATTACATGTAGCTCTTCTGTTGTTCATTTTCTCTCATTTTGACCTGAATTATTTTGTTAAAGACATGTCTCCTCTGCTTATTTTAGAACAAAAGATGTCGTTGGCTCTTTTTTTGAGGTTTGACAAAAGCATATCCTTCTTCTAAGGTTTGATCCATCTCATTACTTTCTTCTAGTAAGAAAATTTAATCCATTACATTAATATATAATGTAAGTCATATTTCTATCAAATGACAGGCTAATAAGTGTAAAAAAAAAGTCTATGCAAGGATCTTTAGGCGAGAGTATCGATTTACACTTAGACGCTTACTTCATTTATGTATTTGAGCATTACCCTTTCTTTACCTAACATGTGAACTATATATGACCTAGAACTATGCACTATGGATGAGTAGTTTTGTTTAGCTAGATAAAGGGTCGATCCAAAGTACGTAGGTTTTTGTTTAATATTAGATCCAATAGGTTACATCTCTTTTTTACATGGTTATCCTTACCAAAGATGAGAATTAACATTAGGATAAAGTCCAATAGGTGTTCAACTAAACAAGAAGGATGCTATATAGATCTTTTTATTCAGATACCAGACCGAGTAATTTTCTTCTTCTTCCAATGAATCAAGCTACATTTAAAGGAAAAAATACACACAAAGAAAGCTTTGCAGACAAAAAATGGGTTATATCATTCAACTTAAAATTCTTAATGAAGATGCTAGATCTCTTGATGTTAATCCTTACGAATATTGTAGAACGAATATGTAACTGTGATAGTAATAATCTTCTTTTTTTATTTTTATTTTTGCATTTTGATAAATCAGTAATTTGGATTGGATAATCCTTCTCTTAACTTTCAAGAATAGTACAGTTAAACAATGGATGATGTACGACCATTACTAATTTAAGAAATAAGAAATACATTTAATGTTTTACAATTGAGATTTAAAAAAATAAATAAACTGAGTTTATAAAAGTGTACAGTTGAATATATTTGTTTTTTCTGAGAATATTTTTAGACTATGGGTCACTAGATTCATTTTTTTTATTTTATTACAATTTTTCTAATAATTTGAAATAACAAACTTTGCGTTGTTAGATATAACAGTTGTCTCTAATTATTTCAGAATTCTTTTTTATGATGTAAGTAATTTCTATATATCTATTCGTTAGTAGGTTGTTACATTCAACACTAATGATGAATATAAATGATTTTGGAAGTATTACATATTCCTGATGAATGGATAGATCAGTTTAACTCAGGTAAGTTTAAAATTATAAAATTATCTATTGTTTAACTTCATTAAGTTTCTGATTTTTCATAAATTTTTAGTTTAGTTTGATTTATGTTGTTTCCATTAACAAAAAACAATACAAGCCAAAGCGGTTTTTTTAGAGATTGCATTTATCCAACCTATTTAAGTTGACTGCCTAATACAACGAACAAACCTAATCAGGGTTTGGCTTCAATTATATAGTGAATCTGGCTACATTAATATGGAAAAACTTTGGTAAGAAAGATGATGGAAGTTTGCTAATCATCACGGAAAATCTTTTAGTCCTTCTTTGGATTGCAATCATTAAGAAGAACTGTTTTAAAGGCATAATCGAACGCATATTGAGCATCTGAAGGTAAGAAAAACATCTAAAATTAAAAAGTTTGATTTCATCTTATTATGTTACGAATGAATACTCCTTTTATCAGTTTCAAGCTAATAGTATGTTGGCTCATTCAGTGAGGACCGTGGTATGATGGATGTATGAAATGAATACTTAGTTCTCAGTGTGCATACACATTGTGAATATTTTTCACAATTTAGGTTTTTATGGTTCGGTTAAGAATTCAATGGGAATTCATTAGTTAGCTTGTTTGTTTCGCAATTTTTGTTGTTTGAAGAAGTCTGTTTCAAATAGTGGTGAAGAACCTGCTTCATGGGATGAACTATACAACAATGATTTAATACCATCGGAGTTGTTTCTCAAGTCCCGTAAAGAAGTTGAGGGGATTCGTGTTGGACTCAATTTAGAGTTATAAGCTTGACAATGAAACCTTTTGGTGTAATTTTCTTTTTTATATTATATCCCTTGAAAATGGATTGGATTTCTGTGATTTCTAAATTTATTCTTCATCGCGCAAGAGTATTTGCCAAACCAAGTGTGGAAATTGAGAAGCTAAGAATGCACTTGATATCCCATGAAACTTTGCGTAACGCGAATGTCCAGTTCGAAGGATATAATACATACTCCTTCATCAATTGTCTTAGTTGAGTTAAGAGGTCACAATTGGTATATTTATATGTGAGGATTAATCCATATATCCTCTTATTAATAATTGTTTATGTCCTATCACGTTGCAGTTTTATAATGCTTCGAGCAATGAGTACCAGGCAAAATTCGTAGTAAAGCCTCTATCACCTGCGTGAAGGTGGAAATTCATGTATGATCCTTTACATCATGATGTTCGACTAGAATCAAAAAATATTCCAGTAACCAAGTATATTAAATCTTTAGGTATGGTATGACTTACTCTTTATCCATCATTTCAAGATAACTGCTCTCGCAAATTCTTAGGCACTTATATGTTGTGGAATAATTTGATTCATAATCTTATATACTTGTATATCATTGTTACATTGATGTTTCACTTTTGAATTGACCGGAGACAAGATGTAGATGTTATATCGCACAACTGAAGAACCAAGACGTAGATAACCAGTAAAATTACTACTATTATCCACTGTCGAGAGAGTTTTAATAGTTTCACTTTTTATTTGTTTTTAATGCTAAAATAAAGAGAAGGAAATTTTTTTTTGGGAAGTAGATTTTGGGAATTTAAACTATTCATATTTGAAAGGATAGATTCTTCTCCTTTGGTTGTGCAGGAGCGAACCTTTCTTTCATCCGTCTAATAGACGTTTGAATTTCGTAAATGTAAAGTTTATACTCATTTTTGGTGAATGTCGCTTCATATTTGTTTGTATGCTTTTATTCACACCCTGGTATGGTGCAATTATTTTGCAGGATACTACATGCTCTGAACATTCCTTTGTCTATGGAAACTGTGTGTGTTTACTGCTCATATATTCTCTGCTTTCACTGCTTGGGCGACTTTTGACTAAGGCTTGATTTCTGGCCAAATTTATCCTTGATTTAGTGTCTCTCATTTATGCATGTATTTATTAATCATATTATGTTGTTCTTCTATAGGAAATTAAGGGTACTGGTGCTGGATTGACAATATATGTTATTTTGGCCATGGTAAGTGTAGTACATTTTTGAATATGTTGTTTTGATGAAAAAAAGTTAGCTTTTCTTGGTACTTTTTTGAGACAACAATTAGTAACATTAATGTCTAGAAAAGATCCGAAGGAAATGTATGTTCTGAAACTTTAGTTGTGGATAGCGTTTGATGAGATAAAAGAATCCATGTTCCTTGGAACCAGATTTCTTTGAATTATTACTAAAATTCTACACACCCAAAAAAAAAATCCGCATTGTTCTATCTATTCTTTAGCCAAGTGTCACAAACCTACTGCCCTACCAAGGATAAAGACCAAAATGCTAGCTTCAATTTTCTTATTATACTTTGTCTCTCTAAAATAAATTATTCTCTTCGTTTATCAATATAACTTCTTCTTCATCATATTCTTCTTCAACATTACTAACAGCCAGCCCAAATTCAAAAGTGATATCAAGAAAATAAAACATAAAAACCAGGAAAAGACAACAACAACAAAAACATGGGAATAGGACAAAAAATCCACAAAAACCGTGAAATAAAAAATAAAATGCTCTTAAACCTATGACCAAGAATAACTACCCTTACTCAAAGCTCTACCCACATAATTAGGTGTTAGATGTGTTGCATTAGTACTCATCTTCTTGAGTGGTACATTGATTATAATACTTGCATGACTATAATTTTAACATTTTTGGTCCAGTTCTATACCCTGATTAAATAAAACGATAACTAGGCGTTGCCAGGTACAATGTTGGCACCGTATGCCTTATTATGGGAGCTGTAATAGTAAATTTCAAATGAAAAACTTAACTTCTGAATCCCCTCGATTAATACTCACATTGAGTTTTTTCTGCAGCCAAAGAATCCGTGTACGACATACTTTACCGTCAATTCTGCCGGCGATAAACAAGAGGAAAACCAATGGGGAAAAAATGAGGTGCATGGAATTTACTTGCAAGATAACAACCAATATCTGATGGCCTACCAGTTCAATATTTATTTTTAAACTATGTATGTAAAACTACAACAAACTATCTTGCTTATTAAATCACCCTGATGGCTAAGAATGCGAATGTACCAACCCCCAGTAGACCTACCTTGCTTCCACCAAATGACCTACGTCAGTAATGGAGTGAAGGCTTATGCGTGTTCAATTCCTTGACCAACCAACTGCTTCCACTTGCCGGATAAGAAGCTTGAGTAATTGCTTCTTCCAAGTAATTAAAAAGGAAATGTTTTCAGGCTTTAAGGGCCATTTTGACTGATTAAAAAGATAATGGCTACGCTACAAAACTAAACTAACTTTTACAATTTGTTGCAGGATAAAAAATTGAGAGAAGGTGTTGAAGTTTATAGGTTGGTCTGTTTCCCTTTTCTTTTGTTTGTTTAATCTTTTCCAGTATTCAAGCATCAAGGTAGTTGGAAAGACATAGAAAAATAGGCTTATACAGTTTTGGTCTAGAGTTGAATATATATAAGACACATGCTCTGGATCCTTTAAAAATTGATGCCATTTTCCTCTCAATTCTACCTTTAAGTTATAGTCATTTAAAGATTTCTCTTTCTGTGGATTAACAAAAGACTGCTAGATGGTTTATTTAATACCGAAACTATTGATTTCTCGACCTTTATTTCAAAATCAAAATTATTGACATGTTTTACCTGGGGCTTGGGATAACAGATGAAGTAAAATGATATATTGTCAAGGTTTCTAACATCGAATGTAACAGATCAAAAGTATTTAAGAGACACAATTCTCATTTTCTTAATGGCTGGAAGAGATACAACAGCTGGCACTCTTTCTTGGTTCATTTACATATTTTGAGAGCATCCACACATCCAAGAAACCGTTGCACAAGAAATAAGGAAAGCAACTAAAGTAAAAGATATTATGTCTTTTGAAGAGTTTTCACCATGAATGACACAGCTTTAGAAAAGATGCTGTACTTTCGCGCAGCTATAAAATCCAAAGTTGAATAAGTAAGACAAGAAATCAGTAAACAAATGTAAGAATTTGACCACTAAGTAAACTTTAAAATTGATATACAAATAACAGTAAATCTAATTGATTAACCTAAATTGTTGAAATTACATCTAAAATCGATATTGTATCTGACAGGCTCAAATAGAACTTGGTTCTACTTTCGGGCTCAGTCAGTTGAGGCATTTAAATTTTGAGAACTGACATTGGGCGTTAGGTTCAAGTACAAAAACACGAGCCTATTGTGCAATGACTATATGAAGACTATTATAGAAGTGCTCTCAGTTAAAACCTAGAATAAAAGATAATACAACACTGAAAAGGAAAACATGGGCAGCAACAGTTTTTTTTTAGTAGAATTAAGAATTTGGATATGAGTTATGTCCCAGAATGAGTGTTTTATTGAGAGAAGATGAAGATACATAATTCAACCTAATATAAATTAAAAATTATACTTATACATATGGTGATTTGAGGAATACATTAGATATCTAATCTACTAAGATCGAGAAAATACTATGAAAATGAGATACCGACTTCTTTACACTCATAAAGATAATACTCAGAGCTCTGTATTCACCAGGATTTCAATGATGATTATAATGTCGACAGATCTGGAAGCTCTCCTTTAGAAAATGTTTAGTGTCGTTTTGGTACGTACCCGTCAACGAAAAAATTCTAGGTTGCAGCCGCATACCATCAAGTTCAGGCCGTGCAATCACTTGACATCCAAGATGTGACCTGCAAATATCTACGTAAACTCCAATTCAAAAAATAATATTTATGTAAATAAATAATTTATATAATAAAATCAATAAGGCGTCTTACATCGAGTGTAACTTTAGAACCATTATTAAAACAAAATAATACAAAATTTTCAATAAAAATGATATTACAGTAGAAACATCGAATAAGTTGAGAAGGTGATAATAAATAATGATAACAACAATCCAAAACCTGGTAAATTGGAGGATGAAGCCCAAAACCTTAATGAAGTGACTAACTAAGCAGAAAAAAGTGGTGTAGGATAGAGATTATAACGGAGAAAAGGTGGAGCTTACAGATGGATGAAAATGTTTGATGAACACATTATTTTCATTATCCTTTAAAAAATTAGCACTTTAGCTCAAGAAGAGGTCAACAATACTAACAATTCCCATCGTATCTGGTATATAATAAAAGCTAATTCTATTAACATTTTAAATTTATTTGTATTTTATTACAATTGCAATCTATTTTTATTTCGAAATTATATAAAAAATGAATTTATTTTCAAATGTAATTTCTGTAAGACGATTTTTTAATCTCTGGCACTTTAAATGGTAATTGGTGAATTTGGTTCCGATTGCTAATTGTTAAATGATAATCGGTCCTTTGATTACATATTGCAGTTTTTAATTGGAACCCCTTTTGGGCCAGGTGCAGGGCGAAGCCCCGCCTCACTAAATGAGGGCCAATTCTTATCGTGGTTATGAAAAAATCATGATTATGTATATATTCACGGAAAGGAATTTAACATGTTGTATATGTGATCATCTTAAAATTCATGGGTACCTATAAACTCAATAAATCAAATTCATGGGTGCACATATACTAACTCAAAATCATTTATCTATAAAGCACGATATCATCATATCTGTAGAGACATTTTAAGTAATAAAAGTGAAGGATCTATTTAAATTGCAGCCTAGCAGAGTGCATAGAAGAAATATTAAATGCAATTGGAATATCAATGATGTTAAGAACCATACTTGAAGAGTGTAACTTTTTCTATGAAAGTATATATGCACATATATTTTTTGACTATGATTTTGCTCTGGAAGAAGCATGTACGTACAAAAAAAAGTTAACAACATGTCAACACTATTTTAGAAATAGCAGTGTAAACGATGAATTTGATGATCCACAACCTAATACAATAAATAAATAAATAAATAAGTGTGAAATATATAATCGGGCGGATAACAAAGTGCAAAATATGTTTCTAAGAAAGAAAAACTCCAGGCACCATCTAAGAAAGACCTGGGAAAGACGGTGATATGTCATTGTTGATCCTGCTGAATGAACGGGTATGGGGAAAAGCCCCGCCACACCAATTAACAATTCTCATCTGAGTAACTTTATGGGATACTCTGACCACTCACCCATATATGTCCTTCACAATCAATTTTACTTTGTGGTGGCGGCTCGAAATGTGAATATGAATATGCGTTAACTATAGATACTCACCCTTATGTGTCCTTCACAATTAATTTCATTTGATATATTTTTAGATGGATGATATATCATACTGATTTTTATGTCGTCTGGGATATGTAAGGTGTATTGGTCGATTTATTCCATGACGTTGAGATTTATATGCTGGAAATGTTTGATTTCTGTTTACACCTAACCAATCCTTTGAGATACTGATTTCTTTAACTTGGTTTCAAGTTCTGTGGAAAAATATTTTGATATGAATCTTTGCTTTGGTAATTTGATCTTTCACTTTTTGATGATTTTCAACTACATAACCATTTTTATTACTTGGATTCCTTAAAAATTATGAATCACTTCATGAGTTACAGGATATTTGGATATATCAGCCAATGGGAATCAAACTATTTACCAATTTCTTCAATCCATTATTGAATGCATGAATGTTGCGATGAATCGTGTGTATATAATGGTTACTGGGAATCAGACGAAAATTGAAACAAAATTGTTAGTATCCTCCATAGTTATGCCCAGAGTGGATAGGTTGTTGTTGTTGAAAGTATGGAGGTCTGGAGTTCAAGCAGCAATTTCTTTGGATACTTTAATATTGCATTGTCTTGTAGGATTGCTTAGAAAAGTTGGCAAGTTCAACGCTGATCTTCCAGTAATATTGTAAAAGCAAAGCATGTATTTCTCCCCTCAACTTAAAAAAGCCTCATAACATAATATTCTCTTCAAAGCACACCTGGTATCCAATAAACCTGTAATGGTCTTCCTCTTGATTTTTGGTATTTGAATATATCACCTCCTTTAATTACAAGTTGGTAAAAATTACGCATTCCCATTTTATTAAACTCTATTACGTATACATAGAGGGTCAGACTTTCGAGATCACAATCATACATAAAAGATGACATAATCAATGAGATCGTGCCCAATAATCAAAAGTAGTTTTTTTTTCTTTATCTAGAGCTTCTCCAATGATGAATGTGGAAGTTTCATATGTAACATCATTTCCAAGACATCCTCTAGGTATAAAATCCTAAATATTAAGGATTTTTTTTATATCTCTTGCCTTTATATCCTTTTTTTATTTATTTATAGATATACAATTAGGGCTTTTTACGTTATACCTCCTAGATAATATGTTAAGTTGCATTATCTCTCCTATTAATTAATAATAGACAAAACCTCCATTCCGTTAATTTTATCGTAATCACCAAATTAAATGAGCACGTGCATTTCACATGTATCTCATTTTAAATCCGACCCATTGATAACACGTGTTATGATAAAAACAGAGAGAAAGCGAGATATTACTTTCTCTGTCTCAATCTCAATCTAAATCTCCATCTCCATCTTCGTCTGAGCTAGCCTTAAAAAATCATCATCCCTAACTATCTATTTGTTTTTTTTAGAATAAATATTATTAGTACTAGTATGCACTCATCGTCGTCATGATTTCTCTCTAATCCGAGATTGCAAAATAAAATTATCAAAGGATTAAAAATCCATGGAGACTAACATTTCTCTTCCCCTTCTTCTTTCTGTATCAAGTAATTAACAATTCCTAATGATATTTTGGCCGGTAATGTTAGTTTTCGTTTAAGGTATTTTTTAACTGATTTTTGTTTTCTGTTAAATACTACTGATTTAAATTTCAATGATCAGAAATTAATTTGATAGGTTGTGGCAAAGATAGAGATTCCCATCAGTTAAGAGATGGAGAAATTGTTATAAATTTTTCCTTAATCATCTGTGGTGCCTTTAGGGAATGGAAGTTCATACATTTTAAAATCTTATTTCGACGAGCTCTTAGGGATGAACTCGTTACCAAGTAAAGTTGATTATGGGTTTCATGTGTTTGGTGCAATGATAAGAGAGGTTATGAATATAAATGCTAATAATTTTACCATGCTGATCAAGATTTGTGTACGGAGAAGAAGACTGTGCTTGCACTTCACATATTCGACAAAATAACTAACAAAGTATGAAGGTGATTCGATTTCAAGGCTTAACTGATAAGACTAAATTGGAGGCAAAACGTGAATTGTTTATAAGAATTATTTCCGGTAAGCTTAATAAGACTTTTACCGTTACTGATAGTGGTGTTTGGATGATAGAACTAGGTATCAATTGTTAAACCTTAGCTATTTTTTGAAATTTTTTAATTGTTTTGAGATTATGTTATTGGTTTGATTCATAGTTATTGCTAACTCGGTAGACTCAGTTGACCATATTACAATATATTCACCCAAAGCTCTCTATTGATTTCTTTTTGATTTTGATCTTACTATAATTTGGTTCTTCACTTCTTTCGGGAAGTGAAAGTACAAGTTTTCATTTATTTTCAGTCGTACAGGTGAAGCAAAACGGTGCTTATAGTGTAGTGGTGGTTTTGGGTGGGTGAACCCAATATACACCGACTCTAATTACACAGACTTACTCAAGTTTGGACGGAGAAGAAGAAAGGATATCCCGCTTTATATCTTCCTTTTTTTTTCTTTTCTTTTTAACAACACGTGTTTATTTGTAATCATTGATTAATATCTAACCGTCCACTAGTTTAATTATTTGGGACCGTTAGATTAAATCACTTATCTTATGACATATGTCTAGTTTCTAATTTGTTTAAAGAGTATTTTTGGGTTTTAAATATTAAATATTTTTTTAATTGTCACCACGTGTTTGACACCTGCTCATTTAACTCAGATATCACGGTGAAACTAACAGAAAGGAGGTTTTATCTATTTTGAATTAATAGGAGAGATAATTCAAATTAACACATTATTCAGGGGGTTAAAGCAAAATCCCGGTCAAAATTATTTCCATTTTCATTTTTCAATGGTTTTTATTAATAAAAGTGTGGAAACATCCTCTAGGTTAATGTCTAAAACTAGAGGTTCATCTAGAGAATGTCCAATTTTTTTGCCACGTCATCCTCACATCAATGGATTGGAGATGATTTTTTTATAATTATAGTTGTATATTTTATGTGGGCTAAAACTTTTTTCTTCACACGCATTCCGTTGGAGAAGCTCTTATAAGCTAAGGAGGTGAATTGTCTTAGGTCTTAATAATCAAGTTGTAAGACGACAAGATTCTATTTCACAGACCCCATCTTTGAGTCTAAGCGCATGATTTTATTTCTCGGGAAAAGATAGCCCATCTTTGAGTTTGATAACATTTTGTGCCCATATCATTTGAAATCTTTTCTAGCTTGGCTACGTTTCGAATAGAATTTTGGCTATAATATAGAGTCACACACAAAATTTGATATTCCATTATGATTTTAGCATTGCTAACAAAATTTTCTTCGGTAGGTAACTTAAAATTTTATTCGTATTTTCGTCATGTACAAGAGTTTGATTACTGAAGGTTATCAAATTTGTCAATCCATTAAAAATTATCAGACTAATCAAAAAATTTATAAGGATATTCTAATATATCGGGGTAACGGATACGGGACAAAACCCCACCATATCAAATCGGTAATTTCCACTAGATCCGTGCATAGCACGGTTTACATACTAATACAACAAAAAATGCTTAAGAAAAAAATAGTATACAGTATACTAACGACAGAGTCATGCTGGATAATCAAATTCAGATCTTCTCCATTGTACTGATGCACAATAGGTGATTACGTCCAGATTTTATAGTTAATTAATTATATGAAGTTTCAGCCCCAGATTTTATATGTACATGCTAATTACACAACACATGTTACAACAAATATTGTTAAGGGATATAGTGAGTGAGACCTATTTAAGTAAGGCACAACCAACTTGTGAAATATCCAGTTCGCTTAAGTAGGAAACAAGTTTAGGTGGAAAATGGCTTCTTTTAGTTCTAATACAGTTTGCATTGTTGTATTTCTCCTGCTCTCGATCTTTCTGGTGTGCTTCTACAGGAGAAAAATGCGTTTTTTCTGATTTATCTTCATGCAAGTATCACCGTAAAACGATTTAGTTTATTGTAGCTACAACTATAATTGTCATCTTTTTTCCCAATCAAGTGCCATATTAAATCTAAGTTTTTTCAGACTCGAGAAACTTACAGGAGCTCAATTTTATAATTTTGCAGTACTGTTGAGGATCCTGTGCACGTCCATTTTGGAATACAAGCATTCGTACTTGCTCTTTAAAGCCCCAGGGGCGGAGCCAACCCATGGTATAGGTAGGGAGTTGCCTATCCTGTTAGGATGGATCCCGAACCCATTTTATCCATTTTAAGTCATTTTTTATTCATTCCAAGCATCTTTTTCTTTTTTTCCTATCCTTAAAAAGCTTGTCTCCCCACAAGAGGTTTTTTAGCTCCGCCCCTGCTAAGACCCAGATAATAAAGTCTTATCTGCCTCTGATTTTCCATATGTGAATGGTAGCGGCACCTTCTACGTGCCTAACACGTGGACCATTATATGGGTAGTCGTTGGGTTTATTTTCGACGGATCTTGCTCTGACACCAAGTTAAAGTCTGCAAGCATCCAACTCAAAACAAATCGATAATGAGCGGAGTGACCCTTCCATATTATATTTTAAGTTCATTATGGGGATATTAGTAATGTGGGACTATTATTCTTCACATGCCCGACCTCTGCTCTACTAGTCTCTGCCTCAGATTATACACAGGAAGTTCCACTATCTTTTCCATTTCTAGTCCGTATTTCCACTAGGGGTGAGTATGGCCGGTATGGACCGGTTTTCACCTCATCCACATCCAACCCAATTCATTGTGAATTTTAAATTTGACATCCATATCTAATCCAACATCCAATGAATGCACGGATGAACGGATTGGATACAGATAATCCAATAAATTTTATTTTATAATTAAAATTTATATAGAGAAATAAATGCAACAAGTTTATGGATCGTTTTAGAAGTAAGAGTACATTATTTAAGGGTTTAAAATTGGATTTAAGTGTAATGATTCGAAGTTACTCAAAATTTGAAGATGAAGAAAAACCCGACCCCTTTGAAATAAGATGGTTTTGGTGTGCTTTGGGATCAAGTATGTCAACCTATATATATTTTGGGTTTCCATCTATATTTTTTATCTAACTTCGGAGAAAATATGGAAGAAAAAAATAATAATTTGGGTTCCTTCATTTAATGGGTCCGAATGTCTAACGAATTTTCAAGATTACACACGGACCCAATTTATAATCCGTTGGATTTTTAAAATCACATCCTTATCTAACCCATTAACGTCTGAATACCCACCCACAAATATATGATTGGTCCGGGTCAAATCCTTTGATTCTGGGACAAATGCTCACCCTTAGTTTCCACTATTGATTGATGTAGAGCTTATACCCCGAATTGCGAACTAGTGTTCTGTCTTAAACCTCAGCCATAGGCCCAAACCAAAAGCGGAATAACAAGCCACAGCCCTACACATCTGAGCCGTAAAAAAGACGAGTCTTCTTTTCTGCGATTCAAGACTTCAACAGGAAAGTAAAATACCTAACAAGTAGAGACTGAGTAGCAAAAATTATTCCCTTTTTCTGTGAAAATCTTGACAGCAGTTTTTCGCAAATATTGAGGTTTGATGTCTGATGACGATGGTAATGATTGCTTTAACTTAATCAACATTTTATTGAAATGCTTGTAAGGTATTCTTCTTCAGTCACTCTTTCTCATTACATTTTTTATCAGTTTCACCGCAAACAATCATTCAATACTTCTTCACAAATTATTAGATGGAGACCAAGAGATGAATATAAGCTTAACCAATCGGAAATAGTTGATAGAATCGCTAGAATCTTAGTTCTTGAACGAATTAGTCTTATAAATAGACTCTGTTTCGGTTATTCTGATGAAATTCTTGACGCAGTTCTTTGTAAGCTAAGGTTTAATCCAAATGCATGTTTAGGGTTTTTTAAATTAGCTACTAAACAGCAACGTTTTAGACCTAATGTGAAATCTTATTGTAAGATTATTCACATTTTGTCTAGAGCGAGAAGGTTCGATGAAGCTAAGGTTTATTTGAATGAATTGATTGGGATTCATAAAGTTGGTTGTTCAGGTTCTTTGATTTTTGATGAATTAGTAAGGGTTTATAGGAATTTCTCATTTGCGCCGGTTGTGTTTGATATGCTATTAAAAATGTATGCGGAGAAAGGGTTGGTAGAGAATGCACTGATTGTGTTTGATAATATGGGGAAGTTTGGGTGTAAAGCTAGTTTGAGATCTTGTAATAGTCTCTTGAGTAATTTAGTTAGGAAAGGTGATAGTCGGATTGCTATTATTGTTTATGATCAGATGGTTAGGGATGGAAGTGTACCAGATGTTTTCACTCTGACAATTATGGTGAAGGCTTATTGTAAAGATCAGGGAGTTCATAAAGCTGTGGAATTTTTCAGAGAGATGGAGTACATGGGGTATGAACCTAACGCCGCGACATACAATTCTTTGATCAATGGGTATGTTGACATAGGTCATATGGAAGGTGCATGGGGAGTTATGAAATGCATGTCTGAAAGGGATATTTCATGTAATGTTATTACTTATACTGCATTGATAAAAGGCTATTGCAAACAAGGTAAGCTGCATGAAGCGGAGAAATTACTAAATGACATAAAGGAATCTTCCTTGGTTGCTGATGAACTTGTTTATGGTGTATTGGTGGATGGATACTGTCGAATAGGTAAAATGGAAGATGCTGTTAGGGTTCGAGATCAGATGTTGAGTGCAGGACTACGAGTGAACTTAACTATTTGCAATTCCCTTATTGATGGTTACTGCAAGTCGGAGCAGCTCGATGAAGCAGAACGCATATTTATGGGTATGAAGTTGTGGGGTTTGAAGCCAGATTCTTATAGCTATAACACTCTTGTAAATGGGTACTGCAGAAGAGGTCATATTAGCAAGGCATTTGAGATTTCTGGCGAGATGGATCAGAAAGGTTATGTGCCCACTGTTGTCACATATAATACACTTCTGAAAGGTTTATGCCGTGATGGTTCCTTTGCTGATGCTTTGTACCTTTGGTGTTTGATGTTTAAAAGAGGTGTGGCACCTGATGAGAGAAGTTATAGCACTTTACTAGATGGTCTTTTTAAGGTAGGTGATTATGAAGGGGCATTGCAGTTGTGGAAAGACATTCTTGCAAGGGGTTTTACTAAGAACACGATTACCTTTAATGCAATGATTAATGGATTATGTAAGTTGGGAAAGATGGTAGAAGCGAGGGACATATTCTTGAAGATGAAAGAGCTAGGTGGTATACCTGATGATATAACTTATAGAACCCTGAGTGATGGTTACTGTAAAATTGGAGATCTTGACAAGGCTTTTCAAGTTAAGAAGCAGATGGAAATGGAAGGAATTTCTTCATCTATTGAAATGTATAACTCTCTTATTAGCGGACTTTTTACATCAAGGAGACTTGATAGAGTAAATGATCTTCTGGTAGAGATGAATGCAACTGGTTTGACCCCAAATATTGTGACATATGGAGCTCTTATTGGTGGTTGGTGTAAAGAAAGAAGACTAGATAAAGCTTACGGGTTGTATATGGAAATGACCAAAAATGGTTTAACCCCAAATATAGTGATATGCAGCACACTAATCAGTAGCCTTTATAGGCTTGGAAGCATCGATAAAGCCAATTTGCTGTTGCAGAAGATTGTGGACGTTAATCTTTTTTCAGGTTTAGATAATCTTTCTACTTCCTGTAGAGGTGATCATGCCTTCAGAAAAATTGCAGAATCCCTTGATGAGACTGCAAAGAGATATCTTCTCCCCAATGACATTGTATACAACATAGCTATTGCTGGGCTTTGCAAGTCTAGGAAGGTGCAGGATGCGAGAAGGCTTTTCTCAACTTTATTGCTTAGAGGCTTTGTCCCAGATAATTTCACATACTGTACCCTCATTCATGGTTGCGCAGTTGCAGGTAATGTGAATGAAGCCTTTGACATAAGAGATGAGATGTTGACCAAGCATGTAAACCCTAACATTACAACATATAATTCTCTTATAAATGGGTTGTGCAAGTCTGGAAACCTGGAAAGAGCAGTTAGACTTTTCCATAAACTGAGCTCAAAAGGGTTGGCTCCTAATGTTATCACATATAATACGCTGATTGATGGATACTGCAAGGTGGGTAAGATGAGTGAAGCACGTAAGTTGAGAGATAAAATGATTGAAGGAGGCATTGCTCCTTCAGTTGTTACGTATTCAGTTTTGATTAGTGGTCTATGCAAGCAAGGGGATACAGATGGATCCATGGAACTCTTGGATCAAATGACTGAGGCGGGTATAGACCCTACTATCGTTACATATTCGACATTAGTTCAAGGCCATATTAGAGGACGGAAGCATATTTCCCAGCTTTATAATGAAGTACATCCTAGGGGTCTATCCTCTGACAGTGGTTCTTCTACAGAAACAGGTCTTCCGGAGCCCTTAAGTAACAGAGTTATGATAGATGCCCTTGTCATGTCCAAAGCTGTGTGTTGATTCATGCTTTGCAACATGTCGTTGTCAAAGGATTCCTTCAGTAAATGGGTTATTCTGCTAAAGTAGTGTGTTAGATGCCAACCATTCCATGTAGCTATTCATCCCTTGCTCCTCGAAAGTTGTAATGTGATGGACTTTGGACCTTTAAACTCAGAGGTTTTTGGTTAAAGACCAGGTATGTCACCACTGAAGTCGTGAATTGCGTTTCTAATTTGAGCTTACATCAAGTCGTTGTTTTGATAATTATCTGCCTAGCACTAATGAGGCCAACATTAATACTTCGTTCATTGAATTTATTGCAAGTCCGGATATAGCGAAATCAAAGTGGAAAATGGTTTCTGACTCATGTGTTTGGTCTCCTACAACGAAAGGGTCATTGTTCATGCTTCCAAAATATCATCCATCTGTTGCCTGTAAGTTGAAAATATCTCTTCTTCTTTTTTCTCCTTTTTTTTCGTTTTTTTTTCTTCCAGTTTATGTTCCCTTAAGCAAATAATGAATTGGTTTGGGTGTTAGAAATTCTGATTAGAGCCTATTAATGGGTTTTGGAGAAAATGTGTTGAAAAATCACATAGCTGAGGCTACTTAGAAGTAAATAGCAGCTGGTTCTCGTACCTCAACATTCAACTTCTTGAATATTTACCCAGGCACTGTCCTGTGTATGTCTGCTGCAGAGATAAGTCTAAAATGTTTTTATCCTAAAGTGCACAATGAATACAAAATTCTTTCTTCTGTTCTGTGTAAAAGGAACAAAAAAATGTTAGTTTCTTTGAAAGAAAATCGTCCTTAGTTCAGCGATAATGGATGGTCCATCACTAAAGTTGTGCTATCCAGTGACAATACTGTTCTAAAGCAAAATACAATCCTCACGAGAACATCTCAATCCTAACATGGTGTTAGTGCTTCTACTCACTGTAAGGGGGACTGAATACTTTTTTTAGATAATTCATGGAATTTAGTGACTTGAGATTACACAATTGACTGATCATAAAACTTGTGAGAATCAGAATTAGTATAGATGTGGAACCATTTTTTTCCTATGGGCTCGCTAATGCATTCTGATTATTCGTAGAAAAAAAGCTTCGACTGCCATAATGTTGAGGGTTATACGGTTTAGGATAAAGTTTCTTTTATCTTTCAATTTACTTCATGTTTTAGGTAGTGAAATGAAATCTTAAATGGTAATATATAATTGATATTTCTTGGTGTACCATACTAGCCTGACGATACTTGTTATTTTGTACTTGAAGAATCTCAAAATGAATAATGTTTTATAATTTTGAATGTTGCTTTTGCTTTGGTATGTATTTAGCTTTTGGGAGAAGGAATTTTAAGTATATTATAATGAAACCTCAACTGGATTGTCTTACTTGATAATGTTCTCTTATTCTGATGTTTGCACTGAAAAGCTTATTCTGATGTTTGCGCTGAAAATGTGGATCGTTATTAAATTGCAGAAAATCTAACCAACTCCATGAAGAAATCTCACCATGAACTCCCATTAATTAAAAACACATAAGTGAGCTTTATGCTTAAACATTTGTTTTAAGAAGAATCTGATGAGATGGTGGTGGTGGTTCAGTTCACTGGAATGTTCCCACCATGAGATGTTCAGACTATAGATCTTCTTCTTCACCTTAAATTTTTTTTAGAGGTCCTACCAGGATAAATCATGCCCTATCAATAAAAAATATATCATTAAAATGTAAAAGAATTGATGGATGTATTTGAAAAAGGAAAAGAGTATTAATCAGTGACCTATGTATATTTGTTTGTTAGAGATATATATACATCAACGATTTAAGAAGAAATCAATGGCTAGAAAAATTGGTTTCTTACATCAGACAAAAACTTTCAATCAACTTCAACGTCAGATAGAAGCATTGAGATAAGATTCCTCGTTGAAAGTTTAGTATTGTTTTAGTGTATACTTTTGTTTTGTTTTTTGTCTTGCTTACCGTCTAATTCTAGGTATCTAAGACTTGATGGGGATTTAAAAAATTAGGAAAATGTAAACTATAAAAATAACAAATTTAGGTTCAATTTCAAAATCATTAAAGATGAAACTGTTTTCTTTGACTCCTAGAAGTCATTTTCCCTTCTCAATTATCACACCATTCTACCTATACAAAAAATTAATAGTAGTATTTATTATTAGTTAATCTCTTGTGGTAAACACTTTAACAACCGGTACTAAATTAACCTTTCTGACCATCATTGTAATCGAAAAGGGAGATGGACTAGTAATCAATCGCCAGCGTGATCAATGGACGACGTAAGTCGTTTACTTGAAATGAAGATATGTTTAAAAAATAATAATTCAAAGATTTTATATTCATTTCGATCACCATCTCAAATAATTTTATCAACTAGGTCGGGGGAAAAATGATTTGAGAAAGAAATGAAAGATCTCTAATTGCACAATTTGGAAAGGGATGTGTCAAGATCAAGCATCTCTGTGGCCGACAGAAATTCTCTCAACTTGTAGCCAAACTTATAATCTTGTATGTACAACTTGTCCAAACTTAGAAAGCACAAGTTTTTATCGCCGGCAATGTTTAGGGTGTACTTGTTTCAGACGCAACAGGCTTTACACCCCGGTTCTTGGGGTATAACAGTGGTACAATAGGTGGGGGATAGGAAGCATTTTGGGTTCTCATATATGAGATACAAGGCTATCAAGAACTTAGGCAATTCTAGTCCTCCCGGATTGTGGTGGAAAATGGACAGAGGAGACAGGAAGGTGAATAAGTCTGTCTCTTTTCTCTCCGTTTTTAAGTATTTTCCACTAGTTAAAGTTGACGGGTATCCGAGATACTAGTAACATGGGACTATTATCCTTCACATATAGAGAATTCTTTGTAGGTTTCTAACACGTGGATCACTGTACGGGTAGCCGTGTGCTTACTCTCATACGAGTCTAGCTCTGATACCAAGTTAAAATCTACGGGCATCCAACTCAAAACCAATCGGCAATGAGTGAAGTGTCACTTCTATATTATATTTTAAATTTATTATAGGATATTAGTAATTTGAGACTATTATCCTTCACATCACTAAATGCACTGAATTACCTTAATTTCACCGGCAGGTTTCATTTTTTTTTTTTAATTATTTTTTTGAAAACTATCGGTCATAGTCTTACACTTGCAAGTTCCATATAAGAGTCATTGTCTTTCGGTTGCAAGTTGCAAGTTCCACATCACAGGGTCATAGTCTTCTACTTGGAAGTTTGTATCATAGAAGCATGCAAAGTACACGGATAAGACTCATAGTCGTCCGTCAAGAATCATGTTGTACGTTTCACTTAATAGGAACAAATTCTTGTCATATGAAATATTCTTTCTCGACTTAAACTGAGATATCAACAATCAAAACAAAAAACTAAAGTCAATTTTGAAGAAGAAGAAGAAGAATCAGCCATAAATTTGTAGCACAAAATGTACGACTTCACGCGTCATCCAATACACTATTCATCACTAAATTTGTAGAATTGAGGCTCTTAAATTTCCCTCTTATCGTTGTTACTTAAGGACCCAATCCTACTTGTTAGACTGATACAATGCGTACCATTCTGAAAAAAGGTTAAGAAGTCTCTGTTTGGGTTTCAAACTTTAGGGACAAATAAGATCCCGCATTGGGTCACAACTTAAATAATGTGAAAAGGGAATGACCTCTTTTTCTAACTTCATTATTTTTATGTCCCTAAATTAAGGCAGGGTGCCAATAAGTGAGTACTCCCACCACTTCATCAAATTCTTCAACTCTAGTCTAGTCTAGTCCTATATTCTTACTTTGTTGCTAATATCACTCCACCGACGGTTCCATTTCTCGTACATTTGTATCATTTTCTTATCACCAGGATATGACCTAGGGTTGTATATTGTAACGTTTTTCTGCTAAAACCTACCCAAACGAACAGATTAGGATAAAACCGAACCGAACCATTTAGTAGTGAAAGGGTTTTGGTAAAAAAACTTAAAAACCGATATTAACGGTTTTGATTTTGGTTTGACCAAAAACCGAAAGGAACTACCAATGATAAACTGGAAATTAGAGACCGTTGATATAGATTTTAATATACTTGATAAATTAAATCTACACCTTCCAATCACTCGATATATAACCATTACCTAAACCTAATTTTCATTTCTTCTTCTTCTTCTTCACTTCGACAGCAGCCACCTCCCACCTTCTTTTTCTTCTTTTACATGGTTGCTTCAGTGCTCTTGCATCAGTAGAAGACAAATCGATTCAAATTTCCCATTAAAAATTTAAAAGGTATGTGATATCTGCAGTCTCTGCTTTTTCCTGTTCAGAGCGAACTTCTTCCTGCATCAACCTCTCTGATTGATATTACATGATTGATTTTGCAGCCATCTGTGATTCAATCATGGAAGATTTAGATTCTCAATCAACACCAGTAAGTACTTGTTTCTCAACTATTACTTAGAATTTAAAAATTAGGGATCATCTGAAATTTAGGAATTTTTTATATTATCAGTCTATCATGAAATTGGTTTAAAATATGAATAGGGTTTGCATCAATTAGGGATTTATTGAATAGGGTTTGCTGCAATTAGGGATTTTGCTGAATAGGGTTGTTGACTTGTTGTCTGCTGCTTGTTTGAACAACTAGATAACTTAATAGTTAATACCCATTGTTGTATTTGTTAATTGAATAAAGTTGTTATAACTTATAAGGTTAATGCACAAAAAAGTATACCAATTTAATGGTTAAAGAAGAGATTATTAATGTTCAAAAAGAGGTTTTGTTCTAATTCAATACTAGTAATTTTGTTTTGTTGATTTTGAGTTCATCTCTTTTTGTGTATAAACATGTTTTCGCAGTTTTGTAGTTACCTATTTTAAGCATGTTTGTGTTTTATTGTTACCATTTTCATGTATTGCTTGTTGCAGTCTTAGGAACTGAAAATGACAAAGAGAAACAGAGAATTTAACACTTTCACCGACCATTTTCATGTATTGCTACCATTTTCACTACTACCATTTTCATGTATTTCATGTATCGCTTGTTGCAGTCTTAGGAACTGAAAATGACAGAGAGAAACAGAGAACTTGACATTTTCACTGACCATTTTTATGTATTACTACCATTTTCACTGCTACGATTTTCATGTATTTCATGTATTGCTTGTTGCAGTCTTAGGAACTGAAAATGACAGAGAGAAACAGAAAACTGTGGATGCATCTGTGATCTGTTATGGAGATAGCCAGATTAGAGACAATGTGGATGCATCTGTGATCTTCTATAGAGATTGAAGACAATGTGGATACATCTGTGATCTGTTTATGAAACTATGTAAATTGAAGTTTATGAATGTTTATGAAACTATGAATCTGTGATCTATTTTTTTGTTTTTTTTTTAAGACTTGACAGTCGGTTAACCGAAACCCACTGGAATAAATCGAAACCGGCTAGAATCGGTTGGAAACCGAACCGATGGTTAATGGTTCGGTTTTGGTTTGGCTGGAAACCGAACCGAAACCGACCATGTACAGCCCTAAGGATGTCCAGGTCTCATAGAACACTTAACTTTTGTCGTGCTGCCGTGCCGTTGTGGCCTTATCTATCTGGTGTGTGTTTTTTTCTTTGTACTCTTTTGGAATCATGGCTGCGAATATTCATTGCTGAATTGTCTATAGGAAGATAATTATCCATCGAGAAAAGCATTTGAGAATCTAACAGCTGCAAAGGAGAAAAGAAAAGGGCTAATCTACATGTGATCGACATTAGATATTTTGGGGACAATCAATGAAGATGAAAAGAAAGAAAGAAGAAAGGGCTCTTTTCTTTTTCGTATTGCTATGCAGCTTGTCATTCATGACAATAGCAGCAAATTCAGCACTAACTACTAGCTCAGTGTTTCAAAAGCAAATAGTAAAAGCAACAATACGAAACCCTTCATTTCAACTATGTGATATTTATAGATTTTGTAAAAATCTAATATGATCATTATAATGTACAAAGAGGAATTATATGTAAAAATTCATTCGTCATCTTCCACCAAGTAATACAACATTCCGAAAAAGAAAAAGGTAGTACTACTTAGGAGATCTTTGGATAGTGTACTCTGGTATACTTGGCTCACTTCATCTTCTTTTTTCTTCTACTTCTATATAAGGGATTGTGTTGTTTGTTGCAATAGCCTCGGCGTCCCGCTCTACCTGACTGATCCACAGTCCTTGAAGGGGATTCCAAGTAGTCGGATTATGATAAACGAACCCGAATCGAACCCACCGCTTTCAGCATAACATCTAATCTAGCTAGTAATAAACTTCTATAGAAAATTTATGGTAAATTAATGTTGGTTGTCCTGTATAGCAGCACGATATCCTGGGGTCGAGAAGATATATATGATCAATTAGGTTGAAGTTCATAGATGAGACAACTCTCTGACTATTTTCTTTCTCTAAGTATATACACAGATAATTATCAGGAATCAAGAGAGAATGGTGTTTTCAGGAGATCATAAGGAGCCCATAAGGCATCCAAAGGGCAAGGCCGGTTCGAGTCTAATCGAACCCATGGCTTACCTTTCCCACTCCAATGCAGAAGACTAACTGGACCCGGGTGCAAATCTCGGCAAAGACCTCGAAAATTATCACCTCCTAATCCATGTTGATTCCAACGATGATCCACCGGAGCTATATATCCCGCGAAAACAAGCAAAAAGGGAGGCAATGAACCTAATTCATAGATCCTCATTCTCTTTTGAAGTTCCATCCATTCTTCAATCTTAGTCGTATATCCTCCCTCTCTCCATCTCTGAAGATCGATAACCATAACACCTGTGTTAAAATAACAAGCCTTCCGAGTTGCAAAGGTTAGAGAGAGAGATGGATTGGACCAGAAAGTTGGTGTGAAGTAAGCTGTGAAATTTGCATTACAGTATTCAGGTGCAGCCAAGACCGAGTCAGCACCTAGTTGGGTAGCCGAGAGTTTGGCTATGTCATCAACCAGGACGAGATCCGAGTCGAGGTAAACAACTCGGCGAACACATAATGGAAAGAGATCGGCTAGGTAACTGCGAGCATAATTAAGTGGGCAATCTAAAGCAGAGCGTATTGAAGTTGAAATAAAACCAGAGGCTCTGGAATCGTCAAACCGGTAAATATGGAATCTAAGGTAAGGGAATGAATTTGAAATGGTGAGTCGGAGATATTGAGTGTCGGCAGAAGTGGAAGCGACGAAATGAAAGAAAATGTTTTGTGGGCAAGAGGAATGTTGAAGAACTGATTGGATTGCAGCCATGGAACCTCGAAGGTAAGCTGAATCAAGGGTCATTGCTACATGTACAATGTGATCGAAGCATATGGCTGATGTTGTGACGATATCATGGTAGTCGAAATTGGCAGGAATGGATGGACAGTCTTGAGAGTTATAGAATTGTGGTGCTTCTCTGAATTGTTTTGATTCAACAGAAGAAGAAGAAAAGAAAAAGAGAAAGAAGAAAAGAGAAACAGAGAGAAAAGAAACAACATTGTTGTTGATCATGTTGTTTGTTTACAATATTCAGAGTATGCTTTGAAAAGCAGATATATATCCTCTCTCTATATATACACACAAATATGATGCCCAACTCGAAACTGCCATCATATAAAGGCCCACATATAATTTGAAGAAGTGCTGGAAATTTAACTGTTAAAAAGAAAATTCAACTACCAAAGAAGATTTTAGTTCTTGGATGTAATGACTATGTATGTACGTGTGTACTACGGTCTTTTTTGTGAAGCCAAACGGATGGATAATTTGAGTTTGCAGACAAAAATACACTACTTAATTCATTTTGATGTCAAGATTAGGACAATTTTTAATAACTAGGATCTCTGTTTATAAACAGTAAACGAATCTATCTTTCCTGTTTGGGTCTCCTAATCTCCCTCATCTTTTTCAATTGGAAAAACAAAAAGCTACTGAATCTTTTCTATTTTCTGATTAATGTATATTTCGAGGCAGAAATCATTTAATAAACCTGCATTTGAAATAGTGTTTGTTTAATTAAACTCTAGATTCATTTAATAAAACTGCAACTGAAATAAATGTGTTTGTTTAGTTAAATTGTTAACAATCAACAATTTCATAGGCCATTTCATGTGATATGATGATTCTTCCATTTAACTTAGTGGTCCTATTTATAGTTGCTTGCTCCTCGTTCAAATTAGACATGTTCTTTTCATTCATCAGACCAGAGTTGCTTTTTCTAATAGTTGCAATAATGGTTCACAATTGCAAACAGATTTTCTGAGAACCAGAATTTAGTAGAACTGGAACTGACTTTTTAACGTGTAGTGATAGTTGCGGAATGGGTTGGTGCATCCCTTCGCAGGTGAAGGGGGGCAACCTAGTTTTAATGTAAACTGGAAATCCCATCATGACGAAGAAATTCTGATATTCATGCACCGAATTGATGTAGCATGACAGAAATACGTACATAACGCAACTGATCAACATGGTGCACATCCCTCACCCTCGTGAGCTCCATTTCTGGAAACTCAAACACAAAGAACGTCACCATCTACCGCTTAAATAAGTTTTAAACGTGGTGATAAATCCTGAATCGGCACATCACCCAATGGAAGAAAAAAATATCCCTCAATTGCAATGGCCTAGTTTTCCCGACAATTTTAATGGCTTTTTTGTTTCTTCGTGTTCAAAAAAATAAGGCTCAAACCAATTTTGCATCCTCTTAGTCTTAGGGTCTTACAAAATACAAGGCTGCTACTACAAAAATACAACATATTCTTCACCTTCACATGCAAATACAAAATCTTTAGGCTGCTGCCTGCTGATATACCAAACAAAAAAACGAGATTTTTACGCGTCGTGCTCCCACCCAGACTTTGAACAATACTGGCTCAGGTTGAAAAATAAAGCTTTTTGAGTAATATTTAAAATGGGATCCAAAATTCAGGTCAGTCAAATAACTAATGTCTTTTTCAATTGCTAATAATTTTGTTTGTTTTCAACCAGAGAAAACTACTTGTGGTTTTATATTAGTCACTAAAATCTATGGTTAAAAGAATGAAGATACAACTGCAGGCGTACACGTATTATCACTAAACAAATGAGCTTAATTTGGGCGACCCCGCCAATGACATAGGAACCATGTTCAAATTTCCCCCCAAATATATGCAAGACCCATGTGCATTAGCATTCGATTCCATAATTGATAGAAACTTTTAATTCATCATCAGTTAGGCATCAAAAGCGACGTACTCGACCACCGACATCGCCAACAAGTCCGCTGAGATTGTTTTCATTTACACACTGATCTCTTTCATATAACTCAAATTTCCTCTTTTTCCTTTCTGTCTGCAATTTCATGTAATGTGTTTTGGGACAGAGGATCAGAGCGCACTGCTAATATTGCTTTGCTACGTAAGCCTAGCATACATTTACGTGATCTAAGATCGACCAGGTACAAAAAAAATTACCACAACTCTAGCACTAAAACATATAATAATGGAAAAGGAAAACAGGTCTTAGTTTGCCTAGGCCATTACCAGGAACCGTTTGATATTTTATTTATCAAAAAGATGCAAAAACTTTTCAAACCCCCAAATAAGTAATGACTAATGAGTAAATTTTTGGCCTTAGAGCATCACGATGGGTCGACCATCCTAAACGATCAAAGACTAAAAAATTTAGCTTTTAGTCCGGTCCAAAAACAGCCGTATATAGTCGGGCGGTGTTCTAGTGATACGCCTGGTGTTGGGCGGTGTTCCAGCAATGCGCTTGGAAAGACGGGCGCAATCCTAGGATAACGCTTGCGCGAAATGAAATCCTAGGATAACGCTTACGCAAGACGAAATCTTACGTAACGCTCGTTATGGGGCGGAATCCTAACGTAACGCCTGGTAGTGGACGGTATCCTAGGACCAAGTCCAAGAGACGGGCGATGTCCCAGCATCACGCCTGATGGAGCGGTGTCCCAAAATCACGCCTGGTGGGGTGGCACATATGCGAACAAAGCGTGTGCAATGAATGGGACGGGCGGTGTCCTAGCATCACGCCTAGAATTCCAAGTGGAATACTAGGATCCCGCCTGGTGATTCTCTCTTGTTTTCTTAGTTTGATCTGTTATTCCAAGCGGCAAACTCTTTGCGTCATTTTAGCAAGCAGTTAGAAGGCATCTCTGGTGGTTGAATCAGGTAGAATTGTGCTTGTATTTCCCACACTCCTTCCCTGCATACAAATCTATCAACACACGTTCATCACACCCTACAGCTCCATCACCAAACTCAAAACCCATCAGAACCACAATTTAAATCCAACAAGTCTGCAACACCAAGCTATAGCCACCATACTTTCTTCCCTGTAATTCATCATTCACAAACAAAACCCATTTAATAAATCATTCAACGGAGCTTCTTTTCGTTGTTGTCGAAATTCTCTCAAAAGCTCAAGCAATTATTCACGAAATCAGGCTAGCAATATTTGTTTCTCTTCCTCTTTCAATTCCGTTCAAACTTGAATCAACAATCAGCTCCAACTGAATCTTCTAATTCGTAGCAACAAACCCACACAAATTCAAACTGCTATCATACCTCTCTCTCTTCTACAACTCAACCAACTACTTCAATTCCATTTGTTCATAAATTGCAAGCGGAATTCTAGGAACCCGCCTGGTGTTAGGCGTAGCTTCAGTGCACTGCTTGGATGGGGCGGTGTCTTAGGAGTCCGCCTGGTGGTGGGCGTGATCCTAGAGTCTCGTTTCAGCATGCGTAGTCCTAATGTGCCACTTGATCAGGCGTATTCCTAGCTTACCGCCCGTGTTTCTGAGCGTTGTCCCAAGATAACGCTTCATTCCATGCGGTATACTGTGACGCCGTTTGATGTTAGGCGGAACACTACGAGCCCGCCCGAGTAAACCATCTTTAGTCCAGAAAATAACCCAAATCTAGTCTGCTACAGGAAAAAATCTGGACTAAAATCCATATTCACTCGCGCCGCTGCGCTACACATTTACGGACCAAAAAAAGTGTATTTGATCTTTACTCCACTTTTTAGTCATCCCATTGTGGACGCTCTTAGGGACTTTGGAATCATCAGGTCTCAAAAGTCTTCTGACTAAAGTTTGTTTTAAAGAATCAAAATATCTTTGGTTTCCAGTGCAACTACTTGAGAATTGAGATTTCCATCATTACTGTAGCTCTAAGACTGTTACACCTTTGATTCTGTTTTTGATTTATGAAGGAGAACATGGAAGAAAGAAACTGTATTGACTAAAAGAAGCAAATGATTCTGCGGATTAAATTATTACTCTCAGACCAATTAGGCAAGTAAATTAAGAAATGGAATACTGTCCCTCAAAGCGCCATCATTCAGGACT
Source organism: Papaver californicum (assembly GCA_023531435.1). Classification (NCBI taxonomy): domain Eukaryota; kingdom Viridiplantae; phylum Streptophyta; class Magnoliopsida; order Ranunculales; family Papaveraceae; genus Papaver; species Papaver californicum. Next base: position 3,532,414 of record JAJJMC010025652.1, read on the forward strand.
AATGTGGACTTAATCGATTTCCTTGTATTTGAGCTGACCATCTGCATCAACCTCGTGGATCTCCTCGTCAATAAGGTTTCCCCCAAGGTTACTCAAGACGTGTTGCTGCAACATTCAGTCCTTGTAAAACACTTGAAATGCCTTCTAAGTTTCTATATCCTCTGAGTAACTGACCTGCCTAAAAGAAAACTAGCTAGTAGTGCAGTAGCCAATCCCTTGCAGTGAGAATTGCTCTTCCATGTGCTAAGATGTGGTCCGAGTCCGAGACACTCGTAACAAACTACTAAATGTTGAAGTGTACAACACTTCATAAACTAGAGAACGATACTCCACTCGGATGTTCACGCAAGCAATATCCTTAATCAGTCAACCAAAATGCTTGCGAAATTATTCACATACATTCATTTATTTAAAAACAAGTAAAATAGAATCATATCACATACATTCAGGGGAAAATGTTAGCGAAACAGGCTATGCCAATTTGAATATAATGGTGGCAGCAGCCAGCAGGACTATACAAAAAATATATCCTCGTTATCTCAAAAGTAAAATTACTATCTATACAATTAGTATTCACAGATATGAGAGAACTAAAACACTTGAATTCCAACAGTATTTTCATCCATTATAGCATTTGTCATCTACTACCAAAACCATATAAGTGAAAGGATCACAAAAACACCCAACAAAAGTAGAATATTTTTAGCGATATCTTGCCGCCTTTGACTCGTAGGACGCAAAGGAGTGGTAGTATTCACTTGATAAACAACAGAAAAAGGTGTAAAAGTTGTTGAGAATGTGAAAGAGTTGGTAGCAGCACATTAGCCATTGGGGTATCTACTCCCATGAATACAAAACCAAGCGAAGGAAACTGATTCATATTCGGAGCAGGCCGTGCTGCTGTTTCTGGTCTCTGCGCTGCCGGGCGATTTCGAATGTCGATTCCAGGAATAGACTTCAATCTTGGATCATCCGCGCTCGGCTTTCCCTTTCCATAAAGAGGAACAACTTTTCTTCCTGTACGAGGGCCTTACAAACAGGGCATTACTGAGGAAGAGAACGAGTTCCCAAGTGTCGAAACCACTTGTACAAACAAGGCCAACAGAAAAGGTGACCGCAAAGAGTCACAATTGGGTCTTGAGCCAAATCAAGATAGATGTTGCAATTGAAGTTAGCCATGTCATTCCTATCATCGCTGCCACTACAAGAAGGATCCTGGGGTGTTTTGCTAACTGATTGTCCCAAATCACTATCCATATTCCCTTCAAAAGAAGCCTGTAGCAATATCACTATAAAAAATAGAGATTAGGGGTAAACATAACCAAAACAATGTCAGCAATCATCTAAAATTCGAAGGATAAAAAACATCCTAAATTGAAGTAAAAACTAAGTTCAAATCCAAAGGGTTATTCGACAAGAATCAAAGGCAAGAAGATCAGCAATATATCGACGAAACTAGGGTTACAACTGAAAATTAATAGAGAGAGAAGTGAAACAAACCTTAAGTCGATAGCTTGATAACAAGAACGTCGTATTGATTATTTGCGAATCCCGCGGGTTAATTGAAAGAGAGGATGGTTTCTTCAAGGAGATGTTTTAAGTGTGCTTCCCTCCTTTTTCCGGTTCAATACGACAACTGTGTTTCTTCACGGGGTGGGATTAATCACCAGAGTTTTGTACTTTGTAACCGTTCGATTTGAAAGAATAAACCATCCCGCCGACCCCATAGCTAGAGATTTCCTAATATGAAATTTCCAAAATCACTGCTAGAAATTTATGGAACAAGTTAGAAAATCGAAACGAAAGCTAGGGCCAGATTGTTAAATTTTACCTGGGCTAGTATTGAGTTTTCACATAGGCCCAAGATATCGTGGGGAGTAGACAGGCTTGCACCTTATATATTTTGGATCTAATTTGGGATCTGAATCTGATTCAGCTTCTGACTCGGATGTCAGATTATTTGTCTTTCTATTTTTTATGATATTTGACTCTGAGGTATCAGATCAATTAGGTAGAAAATTATATCAAATTTGTCGGGCACATATCTAACTAGATTCAAATGTTTTTTTATCGCCCTATTATTTAATAATTTTTGGTTCAGATACAATAATTCAGATCGAGATGTAATGTGTCAGATTAATATGAGTCATATTTCTACGAGTCAGTTGAGTTAGAAATAAACAAATACTACCTCCGTTTCAGGAAAAGAGTTACTATCACTTTTTCAAATTGACCTATTTTTAGGCTAAAATGAAAAAGTAATAGTAACACTTTTCCAGAAACAGAGGGAGTAACATGTTGATCTCGTTACTATGACTGAGCAAAATCCAACCCGATCAACCAAAATCAACTTATCTAATTTGATTTTTGGCGGTTGGATAACCAATTCACTTCTAGATGAATTGGATGCAGACATAGTTATTAAAGTTTGGTCACTAATGACCGACTGATCTGCTTAATAAAAGGATAAATTGTAAAATTTAATATTATGAAAGAGTATGTAAAATAATTTATGCAAGTATACAAGTTTATATATTTCTACTATTTTTTTTTCCTTTGAAAGTTAGAAAGATTGAGAGCATACCATAATGTGACTAGCGGCCCCAGCAGACACCGTGACTAGTAGCTAATCGTGAATCTTATGTGGGTGAGAATTGAGTCACACTCATGATACTGAGGTTTGAGTCATGCTCACGAGAGTGAGGCTTGAGTCGCGCTCATGAGCCTGAGGCGCGAGTCGTGCTCATGGGAGTGGGGCTTTTGCATGAGGGTGACGATTATGTCTGGGGCTTTTTAGTATGCGTATGAATTTATTGTTTATACGAGATTAAGATGAGCCTGTGGGAATTAAGTCTCATGGAGTCAGATGGGACACACTTACGAGGCTCAGGTCTCGTGGAGTCAGCTGGGACATGCTCAAGAGACTGAGAGTGTCTCTTGTTTATATGAGACTACATAACACTTGAGTTGACCAATGAATCTCGTGGAGAGCTCGTTTCTTCCTTCTTGCAGCTACTACCGGAATCAGAGAGGGAAAGGGATCAAAGAGCAAATCCCTATCCTGAACATGTTTATTTATGGAGTAGGCATGACCAGTGTATCTCGCAGGGATGTTATTAGGATTCAATCACGAGGCTCATGAGCAAACATGACTAATGTATCTCAAGGGGATGTTAATATGAGTCAGTCAGGAGGCTCATAATATTTGAGTCGTGCTCGTGAGACCGAGGCGCAGATCGTCTTTACTGGAGACTTAAGTCTCGCACACGCTCATGGAATCAACCATAAAAGCATCATGAGGACAATGAGTGGACATGAACAATATATCTTATGGGGATGTACTAAGAGCCGTGTCTATAGGCCCTGAGGCCAAGAACTGAGTCTCAAGTGACCGAAAGCTCAGTCTTGTTTGTGAGGGATGAGTCTCGAGAGGTCGAGAGTTTAGTCTCGCTCATGAGGCCGAGAGTTGTGTATCGCTTATAAGGATTAGGGTTAAGGCCTACTTATGGGTCAATCTCTAGGCACCCATGGACTTAATTTTGTTAGACAGTTTAAACGGAATCCTAAAACGATCTTTTTTTCTCCTATCGAAATTTCACCGTCTATAAATATAATATCCCTATTTCAGGTTTTAACTGTAAAGGTCACGATGTATCTTTTTATCTGTATATTATTATGTAGGACGGATGTTTTTCCATAACAGTACTATATATTTTATTTTTATGTGGGAGATCACTCGAATGGATACTATGCTTGATTAATTGATCGTTTGATCTTATAGTAGTTTCCAAAACTATGATTTTGGTGGGCACTCCAAACAGCACAACTATTGGTAAGATTAGGATTGTTCTTACGCCACTTTCACAATAAAGTGAGTAGGGTACTGATAGAAATATTATTTTCTTAATATCACATCTACGGTGCTTTACTGGTATTTTTAGGTGTATAGATTTTTGAATATTGTACTTTATGATTGTTTTTAAAATTATTAATCTTTTAACATGAATGTAAAGCCTTATTTCTACTAGGTACCCTTACATGATAATGTTCCCAGTCTTCTTCCACTTCATGTTTCAGCTATTAGATAAATTGTGCACGTGAGGATGATCATTTTCGTATCATGAAGATTTAGTGAATCAATGTTTGTTTGCGAGGTAGCTTATATTTATTATACATACATGTTTGTAATGACCAATACGCTAGTGTATTTGTATCACATAAGTGAATTTCGTCCATGTAAGCTTAGGGGGGGGGGGTTTGACTTTCTCCTAATTTATGTAATTAGTTATCGAATAGATGAATTAGATCATAATGACTCAAATTATAGGTTGTTATCTTTGATATCTAAATAAGTATATTTGGGGGGTGCCATAATCAGCCTGGTGATATAAATTTACTCAATAATCTAAATCTATCTCGTTTGAAAATAAAATTGCATCATGGTCCAAGATCTGTAAGATCATTCAAATTTTGTCATCGTTAACCAGAATTATATATGGATATGATAATATCTATAATTAATCTAATGATCTCGATTAGAATTGTAATATTCTTGTTTAATTAGCATTTTAGACGATGAACTTTGAAGTTGTCTTGTTTTTCTTGTGTTTCCAGTTTGAACTTTGTATAAATCTATGGATCTATATATTTTAGATGATTACTAGTTTTTCTTTCTAAATTTTGTGAAAAACATTTGTTATAACGTGTTAAAATATATTTATAGTTATAAAATGTGAACTAGTATTTTTTTATAAAATTATAGGTATAAAATATATGGACCGATATTTCACCGATATTTGAAACCGAAATTTCCCTGATATACCGGCATACCAGTGTATCACTCTCGACCGACACGAAGCGAAAACCGGTATAGTACAACCTTGGACAGAATACATTGTGCGTAATCTGCCTTGTGACATAAATTTACTCATTAACCAAAATTTTCCACGTAGTCCGATGCAGATTGTTTTTTTAAAGTTAAATTATTTCTTAAATAAAACCAATCACAATTAACTTGAGAGATTTCTTTTTAATTAAGTGTTGAAATCGAGAAATAATCTCATAATAGTGCGACAATCCATTTTAAAAAAAATTGTGTGTGTAAATAACTATAATATATTTTCGAAGGATGATTAATTTTCTTTTTTATATTATAATTCATATTTATATATATAATTAAGAAAATTGATATAACATTTTTAATTTAATAGTTCCAAGGGAAACAATTTTAGTAAAAAGAAAATCATTTTTGGATGGTTCTATTTATATTCAATCGATCATTTAATGTAAAAAATTTCAGAAATTGCACTTGGTTGGGGAAAATATCAACACAATCAAGATTCTGAATGGTTATTTGGAGTCTGTCTGCTGGACTACCTCTAATCTTACTGCTGATTTTTTTAGTAGGCCTAGTTATTTTCAGCAATGTATTTGTGCCTATAAAAAGAGAACTGCAAATTTAGCAGCCTTGCATAATTTACAAGGACCAATTTATCTTATGTCATTAACTCCTTTTTTATTTGGGAATCGTCTCCGGACAAAGAACTGGACGAAGATTTATTACATGTAAGACAATAATTCGATTTTTAATTAAAAAATTCGTATCTAATAAAATAAAGGTAAAACCAATGTAATTGAGGAAAGAAAAATATCTGGCTAGTTTGAGGCCTACCACTAAAAGTTAAAAAAAAGATATTTTGAAGTAAAATAAAAAACCCCTTATCACTATTTTTGTTAATGGCTAATTTACACATGATTAATTAGCGTTAATTAATTCAAATGATAGTTGAATTAATTGGTGATTGAAATTGGATTATAGTTAGTGTTGCATGGTAAGAATTGGATTAAAGGTTTTTTTTTAAAGTTGAAAGAAGAAGGAGAAGAAGTTGAGGGAAACTAGGTTTTGCGATTTTGGTAGCAAAGATAAAATTTTATTGTATCGATATATATTATAATGGTGAAGAAGAAGTGAGTGCATCTACATATCGCCAATCAGATTATCGTGCTTTCAATCTTATCGATTTGGGATTTTTTTCGGATTAAAAAAAACGTGTAAACCAAAGCATAATTGAGGATTTTACTCAAGCAAATGAAGAGTTAAACCAACAAAATGAAGATCGTAATGCTTCCAACCGTCAGGTATGCTAAGGATCTCCAAACATGTACTTGTAGCTTATAATCACCAAAAGTGGATTTTTTTTCTTTAAATTTGAGTTTTATTTTGGCATATGTATTACCCAGAATCGGCGGGTACGATGACACACACCTATTGATTCTACATTTTCCCAAAAGTTTTGAACCACAATTGACGGATATGGTGATGAACAACAACCGATTATGGTTCAGATTTGGAGGAATTGGTAGGTGAAAAAATCGGAAGTTATGGACTCCCATATTGACCGATTGTATCACTTGGAGTTTTTTTCTTCCAAAAACACCAAGTATACAGTCGACCGGTGTATATGAGCCGATTGTAATCGAAAAAATTGCCAGGAAAACTGCACTTTGTTGAATGCTAGAATTAGCACTCAACTCAGTTCACGTGTGATGATTCCATCACTTGGGGGTTTTTCCCCAAAATCATAACCTGGTGGAATCGGTGGATAAATATGTTCCTAAAGGACGATTGTTAAAAATCGGTCGACACGATTGTTCCTTATCAGCCGATTGTGTTGGCCTAAATATTTGGTTTATGTTATAGATTGTTCAAGCGCTCGACGACGACCAACCTAAACCCGTGTGTCTGACTGGGTCTAACACTTCTTCCCACTACTACACTGATTTGGTGTGGGAAAACAAGAACGATACAAAACAATGGTTTGTGGATAAAGACATAGATATCAAATGGGAATTAGTCTTAGGACGTCGTTTAAGGTGTGATCATTTAAAAATTATTTGTGAGAGAAGTGGCAAGATTGAAAGTTACAGGGAAAAAGACAAACCATATGTAAAGAGGACGTCGAAGGGCTACATGGGTAAGTCAAAGAAGCATGACTTCCCGTTTAAGATTATAGTGCGTATACTCAATGGTGTATATAAACTTTCTAAAGTGAACAATGGTTGTCATAATCATGATGATCCATAATCTCTTATTGGGCACTCTCCATAAATAAAATGAGCTTGGTAATATTAGAAAATTACATAAATGAAACTCTCTTTATTTATCGATACGAGATTCAATTATCGATGCAACTTCAAAATGATTAAACGGTTCGCCTCTCCATTTGATATATTTCTCTTGCGCTGCAGACTTGTCCCTTTGTGTTTAGCTAGAAACTCGTTGTATCTGTAGTAATTTTTTTTACCACTATTGTGCGAGAAAAAACATACGCATCCCCATAAGATACAAGTGGTTTCATGTACTTACCGTTCCACTTGGGCATGAAATGATCCGTATTAACGTGATTCTATAAAATACTATGATGACGGTCCTCTTCCGAGAGATCCAACACAATGTAAGAATTTATAACCCATTCAGTATCTTTTTTTACATCCGCATCTATTTCCTTTTGTTTAATTTGGTTGTTAAGTTATCTGTGTATTCTGTGTATCTCTTCTTCTATAACAACAATGGAGTTGGTAGTTATGACGATGGATTATCCATTATAGTAGGATTTCTCTGACTGAAGCAGTGAATGATGGAGACAAATTTATTTGAATGAAATAGTGTATGATAGATAATGGGTTATCCTATTATGCATAAAACACCAACGACTATATTTTGAAGAAAAAACTAGCCGTTGAGCCGAAGTTTCACCATGTGTAAGGATAAGTAACACATAAGACGTAATTAAAAACTTAATTAGTTTATTCATTCATAAACCAATTAAACCTTATAGTCATTGGAAACCTAACATAACAAGTCTCTAAAAAGAAGCATAAACTATTGTTTTAGATATAAATAAAAATCCATAAATTAAATCATTTTCAGCATCTTCTCAGTTATCAACTTTAGCAGCAGTATCATCTACCCCATCATCAACACTACCACCATCATCTCTGCCATCACTTGAGGGATCATCTTAATAGAACGTTGGACCACATTCTCTCCACATTGCCATATCCTCTCTTCTGCTTGTTGCAACCATAATACCCTCGCCAAGTTCCTCCAAAGCGATCTAAGTAGCTTCACGACTTGCTCCAACTTTGTTTCTTCCAGAAGCAAACATATATAGGTTTGGCACAATTTTTGGCTACGACTGCCTATGTACATCACAAAAACGGACACGTGTATAATTGGGACTTCTTTTGCGCTTTTTATCCATGTCTACAAAGAATAAATTGAAGAACAAAGATAAGCATGGTTAAAGAAAAAAAATCAACAATCATTAATTCAATTAACAATAAAATCAGTAAATCATAAATTGGAAACACCATAATTGGAGGAAAAGACAATGTTTATCCCCTGATTCCAACAATAAAAGAGACAAAACAATCGGTAAGTAAGAATCGTTGGATATGACACATATTCATCCACCAATTCCTACTTACTGATAAAGTTCAAATAAATTAGAATATCCAGGATCGTTGGATACTACAGATCGTATCCACCGATTATCATCTGAGAAAAGTAAAAAAAAATATGAAGTAACAAAGGATATGATATTTGGTAAGGTAGAATACGAATAGAAATCAACGGATAAGCAGGTGTCTTATCCAACAATTCTCATATGAAAAAAGTTAAAAATAAAATAAAAAGGTAGAATCAGTGGATACGATCTGTTATATCCAACAATATCATCTATTTACGAGGAATATGAAACGAAACGAAGTCGTCCGATGTGGATCTATCGTATCCAACAATTCTAGTAATTTTTCAAAATTTTGATTCGTGAAAAATAAGATTTAACCGTATAGATTAATCAAAAAGTGCTATCAGAATGGGTTTACAAGATTGAAAGGGATAGGAGATCCGAGTTTGCTTTAGGAAAGTTGATTTAGAATTTTTAGAAGTTAAAGTTTGATGGAAATATATATTTTTTTTTTGATTTAAGAGTTTGGTGATAAAACACCCCTAATCTTATTATCTAGTTGTGGATAAATTAATTACAGTCAAATAAAACAGATGGGCCCCAGTTTAGTCACGAAAAAATAGGACTAACACCATCTTGAGGTAAAATACACGGGATAAAGCGAGTAGTAGTACTATTGAAGTTGAAATCGGGTAACTTTACAAATCCAATAACAATTACCGTATTATATAACTAATGTATGTATAAACATCGATTAATGGGTTTGCATTTGCACGATGATTACTACCCAAGATTTTAAGCATTCTCCAATAGCCATTTTCTCGTGGATTTCAGTAAAATTTCACGGGAAATTTAAGATAATACGAAATTATCTTTAAACCTATGAACGTGGCATTGTTATGGTTTCACACCTGTCAATAGTTAATACGTCAGAGTGGAAAACTAGAGGGAGGAGGGTACACTACGGAAATTACTATTTCAGTGAAGTTGAAATGGTTTCCCACCCACAGTAAAGTCCAAAGAATACTATTTCGAAAAGTTGCGAGTCCAGTACAGGCGGCAGTAGGAGTGAGAAATATTTGTTGGCACCACAAATCATTTCAATCTCTCTCTATTATCTCTCTGTTTAGTGGTAAGGAACCTTTCCAAAGTTCATTGAGTATTTTGGTGGTAAGAAACCTAATTTCCTTCTCATTATCTCTCTTATCAAGTTAATCAAATGAGGTTTCTTAGTTTTCATCGTTCTCATATGTTAACATTTAGCTGATTTTGCTTAGAAATTGTATATAATCGGTAAGTTTGTGAATTTTGTTTCGGAAAATTTTGATTTTGTGTTATTAGATGTTGCAAATATATACGGCTACATATCGATTAAACAAAATATTACTTCCCCATCGTCTATGTATTTGATTAAATGTCTTGAAAGGTAGTTATGGATTTAGTTACGGATATGTAAAAGTGAAATAGTAGTTGTTAGCCAGTTTCTTTGTTGAGTACAAGATGCATGGTTTATATTACCCAAATAAGATGCAATCTTAGTTATCTTCTAGTTAAGTCATTGTCAAGATAAAAATGTTGGTTCGCATGTTAATGAAGAGTCCCTATGTATGAACGTATAAGTTATGGACGGTCCAACATTCTGCTCTGTAAATCCTAGGCATAACTTTTCTTAGGTTTGACTTTAATTGTTGGTTCCAGGTTTTTTTAATGAGCAAAAGATCACCTGGGTTACGGGACTAATATACTACTATTACTACATCACTTTTCTTATAGTGCCCATTGGTATCCTAATGCAGGTTCAGCTAACATCCCGGAACCAGGGTTCAGTACAGTATCAATTGCCCACTTCCATCAAGTATCTCTCAATATTGAACTTTGAATTTTGAGGATAAATATATCACGGATACTAATTCTTTCTGGTAGATGACTTGATCATAAACCTTATGAGTCCGCACCATTCATATCCTGGAGTCTGAACTCTCGTTCAGCGGCAAATCTATCTGGTATTAATTTTGCAGCTACTATTGAAGAAAGGGTTTATACAATTCTTTTGAGCAGATGGAAGCTCATAAGTCTTTAAAGTCAAATGATGGTCCTCCAGGTCACCGCCAATTAACTCCTATTAGGGTAGTTAGGGGCCTTTTGTGTTTATTAGTACTACTTTTAACAGCATTTATGATGCTGGTATGTTGTTCTCCTTTTACCGCTGTTGTTATACGAATATTTAGTATACATTATAGCAGGAAAGCAACGTCATTCTGTTTTGGTGCCTGGCTTGCTCTGTGGCCTTTTCTTTTTGAGAAGATAAATAAAACTAAAGTTCTTTTCTCTGGAGAACCTGTTCCACCCGGGGAACGTGTTCTGCTTATTGCAAACCATCGGACTGAGGTTGACTGGATGTACTTGTGGGACCTTGCATTGCGAAAAGGGAGCTTGGGATATATCAAGTATGTTTTGAAGAGCAGCTTAATGAAGTTACCAGTCTTCGGCTGGTCATTCCACATTCTAGATTTCATTTCAGTGGAGAGAAAATGGGAAGTTGATGCCTCAAAAATGCGCCAGATGCTTTCAACTTTTACTGATCCCCGAGATCCGATGTGGCTCGCGGTATTCCCAGAGGGCACTGATTATACGTAAGCCACCAATGTATCTTCTTATATTCAGTTCTATTTACAGATAGGCTGTCTAGATGCTGATGTAACAATGCTATTTAGGTTAGCAGCTTGCATTTGCCACTTGAAATCGTAACTTCTTTTTCCTTTTAAAGATGAAACTAAAGCTAATGTCTATTCCCATTCAAGGGCCCTGATTGTAGAGCTGAAAGATATGTGTTATCTGGTGTACTGTGTTGTGACTAAGCTTCACTTGTTTTTATGCAGTGAGCAGAAGTGCACGAGGAGTCAGAAGTACGCAGCTGAAAAGGGTTTGCCTGTCCTAAAAAATGTGCTTCTGCCAAAAACTAGGGGATTTCATGCATGCTTGGACACTCTGAGGAGCTCCTTGGATGCAGGTATGGTGTCCGTTCATTCTTCCTCTCCCAGTTGATGGGCCTTTCAATTTAGGGACATTTTAAACACCAACGTGCTGCCTGTGCAATTAAGTAGTTCAACGATGCAAACCATTTACTTTAGGAACAAAACTAATCCATTCTTGTTGTCTTGAAAGCTTGTGCTGCTATTTGGTTAGCCTTTTCCTGGGAAAATATTCTGGCTTTGTCTGTTCTGATCTTACTCATCCGTCTAAGGATCTTCATTTTATTATTGTTCAAATACCAAACATGCATCTGCATAAAGCAGATCCTATAGTGTTTATCACTTTCACGCGTAACATATCGTTTGACATACATTCTTATCTTTAATTTTTGCAGTTTATGATGTTACAATTGGCTACAGGCACCGATGTCCTACCCTCATGGACAATGTGTATGGGGTGGATCCTTCTGAAGTTCACATTCACATTCGACGTATACCCCTAAACAAGATCCCAATATCTGAAGATGAGACTGCTGCCTGGATGATGAATACCTTCGAGCTCAAAGATCATTTGCTCTCTGATTTTAAGGCTAAAGGCCATTTCCCTTGTCAAGGAACTGAGGGAGATCTGCCTATAGTGAAATGCCTGGTTAATGTCATTGTGGTAATTTTCTTGACCAGCTTAGGTGTCTTCCTCTTGTTTTTCTCTGTTTGGTTTAGAGTATATGTAACTTTAGCTTGTGCTTGTCTTTCAACTGTTACCTACTTCAATATCCGACCATCTCCAGTTACTGGCATTGTTAAGGAAATGTTTAGTCGGAGTAATCGAAGTTGTGAGTAGAGAATGTCAGGAGGATCCAAAATTTCAATATTCAGCATAAATCAGAACCCCTTGTAGTGTACTATATAATGTTTGAATGAATAATGGTTTCTTTAATATGTTGTTAAAGGCGCCCGAGGCGCACGAAACGTGAAGTTGGTGCCTCGTTAGTGAGGCGCCAAACGCGGGAGCTACTAGCTTTTTTTTTTCTGGTCGCCTCGGGTACCTTAGGAGTGCCTAGGCGCGAGGCAAAGGGCTTGGCGCCTCATGCCTCACACAACATATTCAGGTGCGGTGGGAGATTTTCCTCTGAAGCATACACTAGAAAAGCTCTTGATCAATCTCGGGCTTTAAGTTTTTTCTTAAACCTGTCTGAAATGCTGAATTATGTAAATCGACTTTCCAGCTATGGGTTTCAGCCAAGTTGTTACACATCATAACAACTCAGGCCAGTGGCAGGGTCAACATATCGAGTTTTTTTTTTTAAATTATTATTCGACTTTGGTCGTCCATAATAATTTCATTTTGTTTAGAGAAATGGTGGTGTCGAAGAGATGAAACATCACAATTGGTCTTACTGAAAGGGAGACTCAAAGTGGGTGGTGCTTCAGACCTTAAAGTTGCAAATTCCATTTGTATGTACAGTAGGTATATTTAAATCAGTGGTTGCTTGCTCGACTCTTCATTTGCTAATCATTTATTACACCTAACTGGCTAACTCGCCCACTGCCCACCATGCAAACTATTTCAAGTTATCCATAGTTTTCATAATAGGTGGTTTGATACCAATGTTCCTCCTTACATTTGGTGCCACAACTTAAACTTCCGGCAGAATTGGGCATAAGCCTAACGAAACCCGATCATATGTATTGTATTCAATGCCGATAATTCTTGATCCCTAGCTACTCAGATGAAAAGGGTGTTAATAGAAGTGTAGGAGTGGGAAGAGGCAAATGACTTATGATAAAAACAAAGAAGACATGGCACGTGATTTTGCAACCGTCTCTGAACGTGGACTGGTTGGAAGCCAGAAATTATAGGCAACAGACAACTGCTATATCACGTGATACGTCCTCGAATTCTCAGTGAGATTCTCCTCTGCCGTCATGTGTTGGTTGTCTTATGGAAAGTAGGGTTTTAACTTTTAAGCATGGCATATTCTGCCAAAATCTAGTAATTAAGTCGTCAAACCTTGGAAAGATTTTATTTTATACCTTATTCATTTCATTAGTTAATTAGGATATAAAATACTACTACTAATTTTATCAACCTATATTTCTTGACCGAGAAAGAGACCCGGAATGCCTAAGCCTTGATTGGCCTCAAAGCAAAAATACTGTGTTTTTAATCTGTTTGTATAGGGACAAATTTCACTACAAATTTTATTTTGTTTTTATTTTTATTCTTGGGAAAAAAACAAAACTAGTGTGAGAAAAAACAAAAATATAAACTCATACAGAGAGCACTGGATGATCCCACGAAAAACCTCTCTCTCTGTTTTCTGTTTCCTTTTTCTAGTTTCGTCTGTATACATACTCAAAACATATTGTGGAGAACAAGAAGAGGAAGAAAGATGGAGTTTCTTCTGCAAAAGATTTCTTTTATTAGCCTCCTCCTAGCATCTTTAGCAGGTAATATCTTTTTTACTATAAATTCTTGTAACTGTATTAGTTTTCTATACACTAAACTCATTAAAAGGTCAATAAACGAAGCATGATCTCACCATGTTCTTCGTGTTTATAATGCGGAATGTTTTTAATGAGTGCACGTATATTATTGATATCGAGGGTTGACGGATCTGAATGTATGAACACTCCTTCAAATATAACGGTTACCCTCGTCCATAGTAGAGATTTAAATTTGATTTTTTTTCATTGCCTGTGAATTAGAATCTCGCACACATGAATATGTACTTTTTGATGAAATATTTACAGGAAATGAAGCATCAGCAGCAGTATTCACACTCTTCAACAATTGCAACCACACGATCTGGCCCGCTACATTATGCGGCAACGGTATGGATACTCTTGGTGATGGCGGATTTGTTCTCACGCCTGGCGTGTCGGTTCCACTTCCAGCACCAGCAGGGTGGTCCGGACGATTCTGGGCTCGCACTGGATGCAACTTTGATGACAATGGTAATGGAATATGTGCAACAGGTGATTGTGGAGCAGTACTGAGGTGCACAGGTGGTGGAGCAATACCGTCTAGTTTGGCTGAATTTACCCTAGGAACTGCTGGTACACCTAATGATAAAGACTTCTATGATGTTAGCCTAGTTGATGGGTACAATGTGGGTGTGGGTATTACTAGTTCGGGCGGGACTGGAGATTGCCGATATGCTGGTTGCATATCAGATGTAAATGCAAGATGCCCGGTAGAACTTCAGGTTGTGGTGGATGGTACAGTGGTGGCTTGTAAGAGTGCTTGTGGTGCTTTCAATACGGAAGAGTACTGTTGTAATGGGGCGCGCGCCACACCTGATACATGTGGACCTACTGGATACTCCAATATGTTCAAGAGTGCTTGCCCTTCTGCATATAGTTACGCTTATGACGATGCTTCAAGTACCTTTACTTGCAGTGCTGGGTCTGATTATCTCATCACTTTCTGTCCCACAGCCTCTCCTTAGATGGATTCTTAATTTTATTTACGTCTTCTTTGACAATAATCTCTTAGGATTTATCTGGTGATTCATAAATTGTTTAATACAATCCCAATTTTGTCCTATTTCTTATGGCAATTGTATAAATTTTATCCTTTATTATCGGTTAAAGATTCAATAAATAAAATTTGACAGCGGAAAAATCAGTCGGCCGTTTTTGAGGTTGATGTTTTTTTTTTTTTGAATAGAGACGAGCCTCAAACTTTAACATTGATAATAAACTGATTTAGAATCAGATAAATTATATGACTGACACAGGTATTCTCATCAGACTTAACAAGATCAACTAAACAATACATTACAACCAAATAACATATAGTCTTAGACAACCTAATGTTGGTTTTATAATAATAAAATATTTGAAAAATAATGTTAAACAAAATTTCTGAAATATGAAATGAATCACTGATTACCAATTAACGCATAGGATAGAGTCACTTGATCATCCGCTATGGTCACCAATTGTTTTAGGGTGAAAAACAAATATACCGAAATTAGTACTTTATGTAAGTTCGAAAGATCATCGAATAAGACGAGCATAAAGTAAGAAATGGTCGTTCACGTCTTGCTTCATCCACAAAGATGGAGATGGTGGGTTGATTTTAGGGGAGAGAAGTAAAGAAGGATTAGAAATCATTGTGTGATGAGAAAGTGATGGTGTATAGTTGAAGACTGAATTTATGACTATAAAACTGGATTATCTCTAGGATATATAAGTTATGTTCTTAATTCTTGTTTTTCAATAAATGAAGCCATCTATTCTATTGTCTTATGATAAGCACACTGATTTCTTGTAAGTTGTGGAAGTTGCTAAGAGATTGAGAAGTGGTGATCGTAGAGATTGTAGTGGAGTCATGTCTTCCAAGTTAGGAGGATTGTATGACCACGACTCCTCATCCTCTCAACTGCTCCTAACCGTCCCACTACTTATTACCTTATCGTCGTAGATGTATTGCCACATAACACGTTTCCGTAGACTGCCATACCAATACCCCAATGAGAATCACCCATGTGACATATTTGATGTCTCGTAGAAAAATAGTAAGGTCATGGACTACTACTATTTTGGTTAACTCAAGTCAATAACTTACTGAATTAGTGAGGTAAGTCGCTCAGTTCACTAAGTGGTTAAATAGACTAATCAATGTCAATTCTGGTAAAAGCAATAATTTTTGTATTCATGTACTAGCTCAAGAATAACATGGCATAAATTTGGAAGTGTTTGAAACCAAGATTATACAGAAGTTCTCAAGGACGAAGCAAGAGTCGAACATGATGTTCTCGAGAACAAGAATAAGCACTGGCACTAGGCCAGTGTGGGAGAGTTAGAGTCAGCATAAGCTGGTGTTGTGGGATAGTTAGCGCCAAGAATAAGTTGGCGTTGTTGATAATGCTTGTGCCAGCCTATTGCTGGCGTTGTGATGGAAGGTTGGCGCTAGTTCTAGGCTGGCGCTGTGAGGATAGGGGCCTTAGCAATAGCTAGAGCCATGGCAGGATTAGTGCCAGCACTAGGCTAGTGATGCTAGAGCTAAGTTTTTCTTTGACCTTAGTTTTTGAGGATGTTGTGTAAGGACTCGCAAGCAGGTCAACGCCATTAGACTGGCCAAATAATGATTACGCCTAGTAATGACTTAAGTAATTAAGATTGAACAATTAATTTTAGAAATTAATAGAATGATAAAACTATGATTTGGCCAAACAAATAATACCATTAGAAATATCTCGAAAAGTTATGCAAAATGAACTACTAGAGCGGGTCATTCGGATACCGGATGATGAAGAAATCATCTAATTTGTATTCGAATGGCAAAATAGTTATTTTACAAATAAATTCTATTAAAGAGATCACGTGTTTACTCAGGGCGCCCCATTTATTTAGTTAATAATCAATTTGATTTAGCAGCCCATATCCAATTGGACCGATGCCTTAGTAATTTGGATTTGAGTTATATCAAATCGAAATCGAAGAGAAATTCCCTTTCTTTATTTTCTTCTCTTCCTCTTCCGCTTATCCTCCCTTGTTTGTTCTTCTTCTGTGAGGTGAATCGAGAGATGAAATCGAGAGTTTGAGATTGAAAGTAGAGGGGAAGGATTAAGGAGGTATTGTTGAAGGTGTTGTTGATGTTGAATTAAGCAAAAGAAGAAGAAGAAATTATGAATTAGAGAAAATGAGAAGTTAGGGTTTTCTGTGAGTAATGATTAAGGATGAAATTGAGTAGCTGAAGATGGATTTTAGGTATATGAGATGAAGAATAGGATTATATGTTTATTAGAAAGGTTAATCTCAGAGAAGAATAAGAATCGAGAGAAATTGAAGAAATTAGGGTTTCAAAGTAAGTTTGAGAAAAGCTTCAAAAGATGAAATTAGGGTTCTATGAGAAGGATTAAAGATGGGTTTGACGTGAATTAAGATATATGATTAAAGAATAACTCAAAATCAATAGTTAGGGTTTCGAAATTGAGAATCTAGGGTTGGTGTTCTTCCCCAATTTCAATATGAAATTAGGGTTTGATAGAAATTAGAAGATGGGTGATGAGTATGATTGATTATGATGGAAATTGGATTCAATTACATAACTGAATCAAATTCAGGTAATTATTCTTCATATAGTTAACTTATTGAAGCTATTTTATTTTCTTACTGAATTTATATGACTATTGAGATGGATATGAAATGGGATATATTTGTAGACTAGGTTTATTTTGAATTACAAGGGAGTTGAGTATGTTTGAATGATTCAGGAGTTGAGTTTATTAAGATTGGTTTAAGGAATGAAATTGAATTGAATTGAATGTAGAATAGAGTTGAAGTTGTGGTTTAAGATGTAGATTAAATTGAAGTAGAAGTGAATGAATCTGTAAATGATGTTGTGATTGTAAATGAAATTTACAAGGAAGATTTAAGAATGGTAATGGTCTGAATTTGGCCAGTGATCGATTTCTGGCTGAGTCAGACCTATCTGACTGAACTAACTCAGTCTAACTCAAACTGACTCTTTTAGCTGAGTTAACTCAGTTAAATGGGATTGATTCGTTGAGTTGACTTAGTGAGTCTGATCCTGGACTAAACCTATTTAATTGTTCGACTTGACCCATTGGGTGTGGACTTGAACTTCTTTAAATAAGTTAGTTTGATTAAATTTGGCTTTTTGTTTGACTTTGACTTGGACTTTGACCGTCAGAATGTTACCTTTAACGGTTGACCGTTAGATGACTTTGAATAGGTCAATTAATTTGAAACACTTCATGACTATATTTCTGGTCAATTTTTAGTCTTTTTCCTGAATTCTTCGATGATTAATGTACGTAGAACTATCATTGGAAATTTGATATGGAAAGAGATAATAGGATACTAAAGATGATTTAAATATCGACTAAATTCTGAAAGAACATTTAGTAATCATTGTCATGTTGATCCAGATGGTAATTACATGTTCAAGATGATGACAATGATGATGGAGGACGATACTATTAGACTTGTAGATAGGAATTCTTAAAGTAAGAGTAGTTGTCATCAACTGAGGTGGGAATCTATAACGAATTCTCTTGTATTCATTCTTTGTTTTACAATTATACGTATTGTGACCTACATGCATGTCTTTGCTACTATATGATATGTGTAAGTATGATATATATATATGTATGTATGTAATAAAAACTAGTTTTCTTTTATATTTTGGGATGTGATTGGATCTTTAAAATAACTTATATAAATGTTTTGGGAGTAATTGCTTAGTTTTAAAAGTTATTTCTTTTCATTGACTGGAAGTGGTTACAATTGCTTGGGTGAGAGGAAGGAGGCTTCATGTGTTTGGTATGAAATGTAAGTCTCAAAAGGTATATCTATATTTATGTTCGGAGGGTTGTCTGAGGGACAACCGAGGTGTCCAATATTATAAATAGGGCATAAGGGGTGCCAATATATTATTATTTCTGTCGGGATTGCTCATATTTCATGCATGAATGTTTATTGTTCTTTAAATTGCTTTGAGAAAGCTATTATATTATGATTTGGTGTTTAAAGAGGGTGATGTTGAGAATCTTATAAATGATTGATGGATTATGCATGCTTTATGTGGGCTCTCCATGATAGATTCTTCTGTTGGATAAAATATTATCACCATTAGTTTCTTTGAATGCTTGATATGTAGATTGCGCGTATGATTGAGGTACTGGTAAGGATATAAATCTAAATATGACTATGGGAAGGGCGCTTTAATGATCATTGAAGAATCCGTAAGAGTCAACCTTACTACTCCAAAGGATTATGTCACTCAACTATTATTGTTCTGATTGTGTGCCAGATGATTGGTTGGTAATATTTATATTTCAGTACAAATATATATTATTTGGTTTGATTTGATTACTTTTCCGTGTTTTATCGTTTTTTAATAAAACCTGCATTGTTTTTCAAATCATGTTTGTTATTACTAGAAAGCTAGTTATTATTTCTACTGGGTTCCCCTTTGGGGATGATGTGCTCACTTTATTCTCATTTTCAGTTTTTAGAGACAAATGAAGTAGTATTCGTGGTGTTGATAGATCAAGATATATAACGTCGAGGAATCAAGTTAGTTTGTTGATTATCTTTCGCTATGTTTATTTTATGTATATATTAATTTGCAAATCAACTCATTATGATATATGTATCATTTGAGAGGTATTCTTATATGTATATTCTCAGAGGGGGTTAACTAGTTTTGGGTTAATCTTATTTAGAAAAATTTTTAAACACTTAATAAGATGTTTTAGATCTGTAATGCCTCAGAATGTAGCTTAATCTCTTAGATTATTAAGTAGGTGGGGCTCTACAAAGTTGGTATCAGAGCTCATCATTAGATCTTATATGGGAAATGATAGATAAATAACCAGTGCCAGTTAGTGAACTAGATTAGTCTAGAACTGGGTTGGGTTGTGATATAAATTTTAATCACTAAAAATAATCAAGAACTAAAAGATTTATTAATTTGGTTGATTGCTTTGTATAACATGCATGTTGATTGCTTGTTTATTGTTCCTTGTTTTGTTTAAATTTATTATTATATATTTTATGAAGTAAAAATTGTAGGCTAAAACCAATTATGATATAATTTAGAAACTCTGAGGTTAGAGATTAGTGATTATAAATTAATCATTTTATATTATTGAACACCAAGTGAATCCAGCACTGGGGAATAGTGAGGCTTGTATATGGATGTGTTCGTGCGATACTTGTTACGTAGTTAGGCATTGTCAGGCGTCATGAACCTAGACTGGGCGACTGCATACATGTATTGCAGTAAGGAAAAACTTGCTTCTATTAGTGAACTAATAGATCCCAAATTCAAGTAAAGGCTTATTGAGTATCTTCCAATGAACCTAGAGCCAATAATTTATTGATGGTAGATAACTTAGAACCAATAATCAGTTAAAATAGAAATTAGTGAACCTAAAGACAAGGATTTTAGATTTCAGTTATAGAAAACCATATAGATTTGTGTTACATTTCATGTTTGCTTTGAATTCATCTAAAGTTTGAATTTTCGAATTTATAAGAAATGATATTCTCTTGGAATAATTGGTAAAGTTTATAAAGTACCAAAGATTGTAATTACTGAGTGATTTCTTTTGGAATTCACTTTAGGAAAATCTATTTATTAATAAATAACAATTTGTAGATCAAAATTTATAACTTTAAATTTTGATTGGATAATTATCCGTAAATTGTTTAATCTTTACTGTCAGATTAATTTCTGATAGTTATTCTTCAAATGTAAATTGAACTTTAGAATTGTTTGGCATGATATATTCATACGTGAATTATTTTACGGATGATTGTTTTCTGTTTGATAAATGAACAAGAAAATAGTTAAGTGTGTATATATTTATTACTACAACACTTAAATATAAATGGCCTTTTAAATCGAGATAACTATATCAAGAAATAATTTGATTATATATATACGGTGAAACTAAAAATAGGTGACATTATAAATATAGATAACTCAATTAGAGATATTAGAAGAGTCAAATAATTAAGAATTAATGCACTAATTCCTACCAACTCGGTGTAATTTGTTTTTCCCCTTTAATGAAATTTTTTTAATAATAATAATAATAATAATAATAATAATAATAATAAATGGGGAAGGGAGAGATAAGCTCTGCTGGTGAGCGATTTGGGGAAGAACACGACGTCGAATCAGGTGAGAAATTTGCAATTCCAGGCCGGGGAATTCTCTGCTCATTCAAGTATGATGGAACTTGCCTCATATTCTTTCACTCATCCTTCCATTAAACCATCAGATTCAGGGGTTCTCATTGTATATACAACGCCACCTTTAGATTTAGGTTTTAGGGTTCCTTTTGTGTTTACTTTCGATTGTACAAATTTCTACTCATTAGCAGCTCAGAGAATTTGGGTTAGTCTCTATTCAGTTATTTCCATCACCTTAAACCATGTAGAGCTTCCCCCATTTGGCATGCCTAGAACTAGGTCTACTTCCACTCTTCAGAATACAGATAAATGTGTCGGGGTGGTTCTCAATAGGATGGTTTGCTCCACTGCCCCTTTAAGGACTTTGATGGATGCACCAATGGGGTAGGGGAGGGGATTGAGAAGATCAGGGTTCCTCAGACATCTCCATGATAAGCATCTCCCCTCAGAGGAGGCCAAGGACCTTTGCAGAGATAGGAGTGGATCAGATTCAGGCATACACTGTGCATGGGAACTAGTCTTGGGTAGCCTCCAGATGTGGCTATGCACTCAGTGCATGAACATCTATTCTTGGAGGAGGCCTTACAGGATGCATGAGGGGAGCTTCATACCTAGGCCATACAATTGAGTCAATGCTGACTTCTTAGTGTATGGTCTGGAAAAACTCCCCGCAGTATCAACAGAGCCAATGGTTGCTGTGGAGTTGGATGCACCATCAGGGTTGTCAGTGGACCTGCTCAACCAAGGCTTCCAGGTGAACATTACAAATGTTTCAAGCATTCTTACTCAATGCAGGCTCAGTTTTTCCAGAACTTCGAAGGCAACTTTAGACAGGGTTATTGCCAGCCCCCAGGACCTTGATGGGTGGATACTTCTTCTCCTCCTCCCTGTCTGTATCTTGCGCTTGTATGCCCCTAAGAGATCAATGGAGGAAAGTTATAGCACCAGAAGGAGGTTACAATCCAGTAGCATTGCACAAGGCCCTCCTCAAGTGGAATGACAGTAGTTGTCTCAATCCATTACATACCCTTCTTGAGCAGCTGAAGCTTCAAAGGAGCAAATCCAACAAAAGAAGGATTGGTGGCTCCAATCTGGAAGCTTACAATAAGAAGCTAAGCTATGGCAAGTACACAACAGCCATCAAGGTCCTATCCTCCAGTGGTGTGGATCCTAACACACATGACACACTCCTTGAGCTTAAGCAGAAACATCTTTGTGCTGCTCCACCTGGCATTCCAGCTGACCCTGTGCAGGTTGATAATCTCAGGGTGGACAAAAGTGTCGTTCTAAGTGCCATAAAAAGGATTTCCTAAAGGTACATATTGTGGAAGGGATGGCTTCAGGGCCCAACACCTTTTTGATGCACTTTGTGGCCCTGCCTCAGCAGTGGCAGATGAGCTGCTCACCTCCATCACAACAGTGGTCAACCTTTGGTTGGCAGGGAAGTGTCCAGCTGTGTTAGGGGAGTACATTGCTAGTGCTCCCCTTATTCCCCTGCTCAAACAAGGTGGGGGGTTCATGCCCATAGCTGTAGGGACCATCTGGAGGAGGCTTTGCTCCAAATTGGCAGCTTCAGCAGTTTGCAAGGACATGGAAAGGGTATCTTGGGGATTTCCAGTTGGGAGTTAGAGTTCCATGTGGTAGAGAAGCAATCCTCCATGCTGCAAACAGACTCTTGGAGCTGCAAGGTAATTCACTCACCAATTGTATGCTCCTTATAGACTTCAGGAATGCATTTAACTTGGTTGACAGGTCATCCATGGTTAAAAAAGTCAGGGTCAGGTGCCCCAGCATCTCAATATGGGTGGAGTTTTGTTATGCTCAACCTGCCAAGCTATATTTTAATGACTCCACCCTCCAGTCATCCACAAGGGTCAAGTAAGGTGACCCTTTGGGACCTCTACCCTTTGCTCTAACCTTTCATCCTCTTATCTCCAAAATTGCCTTAGAATGCAACTTAGACATGCAGGCATGGTATCTTGATGATGGAAACATATATGGTGATACCTTGGAGGTGGACAGGGCCCTGAATATCATTAAGTCTGAAGGTTCCAAGAGAGATTTATTCCTCAACATCTCCAAGATAGAGGTGTTTTGGCCAGAAACTGATCCCAGAAGCCTGGAGGAGGGGACTTTCCCAGCAGACATAGGCAGACCCAAGACTGGGGTGAAGTTGCTAGGTGGCCCTGTAATCTTGGACATCAAATTTTGTAGCGATTTTGTACAATGCTGGGTTGAGAAGGATCTTCAGCTCATGGAGACCCTGATGTCTCTTCAAGATCCGCAATGTGAGCTGCCCTTCCTCCGCAACTGCGCTGGAGTATCCAAGTTATACTTCACCATGAGGACCACTAAGCCTCAGGCCCTCCAGTCAACTGCATCCCATTATGATCAGATACTACACCAGTTCCTTAGACACTTGGTAACGGGACCTTACAGCAACGCCTCGCAACTTTACCAATGAAGGATGGTGGGCTTGGAGTGTATATGGAGGACACATGCCATTATTGTTACCTGATTCGTATGCTCAGAAACTTCAGCTGCAGAACTCTATCCTTAGATCTCTTCACGCAACAGACACTCATCCCTGTTTCGAGCAGGCATTATCTAAATTTACCTATTTCTGTGGGCTTACTTCCTCTTTCGACATCAAGGCGGCATCCCGAAGACCAATGCGGACATTGGCAGCCCATTACTTCGGTGTTGTTTTAAAGAACATCCCCACCAGGTTCACTATGTCTGACCGAGACAGTATTTTATGGCAATGCACCAAGATGGACCAGGCCCAAGATTTCCTCAAAGTGTTTCCCATATCTGGGCTCAACCAATCAATTGGGCCCCGACAGTTTCGGGCCGTTTTATCCTACAAACTTGGTATTCCTTTGTTCGCGGAGAACAATGTATGCTCTTGCTGTGGCAGGGGCATGGATGTGTTTGGTTACCATGTTCTTCACTGTGCTAGTGAGGTAGGGCTCAAGTTCAGACATGACATGGTTCGAGATGTGGTCGCTGACATGTGTTTTAGGGCAGGCTTGTCGACGCGGAAAGAGGCACCTTTGGGTTTCTTGTCCGATGATGAGCATTCTCTACGGCCAGCGGATATCCTAGTATACAATTGAGAGAATGGCCGGGATGTCTGCTTTGATGTCACTGGTGTGTCCCCTTTCACAGGTGGTGGGAGTAGGGATGCACAAAGGTCGGTTCGGCTCGGTTCTTGATGGTACCCTGTACCTGTACCTCCCTAGGGTCGGTTCCTAAGTTTCGTACCTGTACCCTGTACCCCGTACCCTCGGTCCGGTCCCGGTTTTGTACCCTGTACCCCGGGTCCGGTTCCGGGTACGTACTCTGTACCTTTTTTTTTTTTTTTTTTTTTTTTGTTATATATGAAATTTAAATATAAATTGTTGAAATAAAAAAAAAATTAAGTGTTTCTACCATTTCAATCTAATTACGAAATGTATACAATAATTAGTTCCGTCAAATAAACACAAACACAAAAAGTTTGGTTGTTCCGTGACTTCCGTCAAATAAAATTTGATACTTAAAGAAGTTATTTTTAACGTCAAATAAACACACAAACACAAAAAAGAAGAATAACCAACATATAAATAAATCCAATGAACTTCAAGGATCAAAAGATTCTGGCGCTGGCGTAGGACCCAATAACTCTGCAACATCCATTAAGAAATGATTTCATATTAAATATTGAATTGATGATTAATAAAGAAAAAGAAAAAAAAAGTCATATTACCTTCCTCAACGTTAGAGTTGTCGTCCGGTATATAATCATTTAAAAGATCAAGAGCAATTGGTTTTAGTAACCAACTTTGTGTACAGAGCAATGCCTCGACCGTCCTAGTAGATAAGGAACTTCTCCATGGACTAAGCACTCGTTTTCCGGTGCTAAATGCTGATTCAGAGGCAACTGAAGTCACAGGCATGGCTAATATATCCTTTGCCATATATGAGAGTATCTTGTACCTGCTGCTATTGTTCTTCCACCAAACCAATATATCAAAACTGGAATCAACTTCCTCACCTTCGGACCCAGACACATCCATCACATCCATCAAATACCTGTCCAACTCTGTTGTAGTCTCAACACCAGATCCAGATGGGTTCTTTTTATGCCTTTTCTTCCCTGATTTAATCCTGGATAGAAAACTTTGCTCTTGCATAGAAACTGCACTATCAGTTACAGAAACACTAGTGCTGCTACTTGACCCCTCGTGTCCATTTGAATGCATAGACTTATACTCTTCAAAGAGTAACATAAAATCTGCTTTCACCTTTTTCATAACATATGCAACCTTCAAAGTATCCTTTTCATACAAACATTCAAGATGATACTCTAATCCCCTTTCTTTCTCTCTTGGATCCAACAATTGAGCAAAAAACAATGCAGAATTCATCTTTGAATAGTCCCCCCAATACTTATTGTACTTAGAAAACATCATACTAGCCATACGTGTAATAAAAGGACTTGATGTTACATTGTCTCTAAACTCAACTAATTGTCCATGAATTACTACTAATTCCCATAAGAAAGTATGAGTTGTAGGTTTTGTAGTTGCACAAAAGTTTACAGTAGCATCGAAGAATACCTTTAAGCATTTCACAAGACCTCTGGCATATTCCCAATCCTCTTCATAGGGAGCATGTTGGTGCGCCTTTCCCTTTTTCTTCTTCTTTGTCTTGTTCACAACCTCAACATGCATGTCTTCAAGCTCAACCTCAACCTCAGATTCGGAACCAGATTCAGAACTAGAAGAACACTCATCAATATCATCAATATCATCAATACCCATATCATAATCATTAGGTAAAACATCTGCCCTTACTTGTTGGAAAATGTACTTCTTTCTGTAGTCTTTATCATACTTTTCTAACCTTTTAAAAGCCTTTTCATACTTTTCAGCAGCATCTAACATCAAATAAGTGCTATTCCATCTAGTTTTCACATCTAAGCTCAAACCTTTCTTACAATCAAGATGCTCTAGAGTAACACAATTTCTAAATTTAGCCAACCTAGCAGGAGAACTAAGTACATACTTAACAACTGACCTGATCCTTGTAATCGACTGATTATAGACCCGTACTGCATCTTTTATAACAAGAGCAAGAACATGAGCAGCACACCTGACCTGAAATATTAGAAATCACACAATTAAGCATAGCTAGAAACGAGCTAAATAATCAAGAAAGGACGTAATTATGATTTAAAAGAACTTACATGCAAATATTCGGCTCTAACGGTTGCACCTGTCCAACTAATGACACTTTGCTTCAAATAATCAATTGCCTTTTTATTAGCACTAGCGTTATCAAGGGTCACGCTGAACACATCCTCAAGCCCCCACTCTGTCAAACACTTCTCCAATAGTTTACCAATTGCAGTACCTGTATGTCCTTTAACTTGACAAAACATGAGTATTCTCTTTTGCAAATTCCATTTTTGATCGATAAAATGAACCGTCACACACATATAGTTAAAATTGTTTGGTGACGTCCATGTGTCGGTTGTCAAAGATACCCTCATTTTTGATGTCTTAAAGAAATCTTTCAAACTTTTCTTCTTTTCTATATAGATTTTTAAAAGATCTCTGTACATTGTCATACGACTTGGGATCTTGAATCTAGGCTCTACCATAAGCATGAAATCCTTAAACCCCGTACCTTCTACCATTCTAAACGGCATCTCATCCTTAATTATAAACTCAACTAGAGCTCTTCGTGCCTTATCATAGCTATAAGAATGAGAAACTAATTTACCATCCTCACCTGGTCTTGGGGGTGGAAACATCAGGGTTGTCTGTCCATCCACCTTCTTCTTATTAGGATTCTTTGGACATCGCTTCAAATGCTTCCTCAAACCAGAAGTACCATTTCTCTCAGAATTAGCCGCTAGTTTACGGTTACAATGATTACATTTTGCTTCTTCTGGATTTAACCTTGTAAACTCGTTCCATACAGTAGATATGATTTTGGACTTCTTCGTGCCTTCACCAACAACATTGGTTGTATCTTCGTTTTGTGTAAGTGGATGTTGTGGAGCTTCCGGTGTACATGTAGGTTCTGAAAGTTGGTTAGAGGATCCAACTTGGGTTTATAAAGTTGTAGCTTGACTTGAACTCTGCATAACAACATGACAATAAAATTAAATTAAATAAAAATGACAAACATGATTATTTTTTTTATTTAATTATCATGCAAACAACATGCAGCAAAAATTGAGCCAGACCCTACACGTAGTAGTATATCATAATATATATGTACACCCCAGCAGTAATAACAAAGGAAAGGAATCCCAACATAAAACAGAAAAACAGAACCGAAAAACAGAAAAACATAAAACAGAAAAACAGAAAAACATAAAACAGAAAAACATAAAACAGAAAAACAGGACAAATCAAAATTTTTATGCAACTGTACAAGCGTTCGAAACGGTTACTTGAAAAACTTCAAAAAGTCTGTTTCAAGATGCTGCAAGCAGATGAACATCAAGAATATTGCTGTAGGTTTCTAAAATTTTAAACATGTTCATAAACAGGTTCACCAAATGATAAATGAAGCCTCTAAAATTGACACAAATCCATTCATAACAGAAGAAAAACAAACATAAACAGGTTCTGAATCACTGAATGGATGGACATACTCACATACATGACTGGATACTTGGGAAATGAATTGGCAATTGATAAAAAAAACATACATCAAGCAATCATAAGAAACTGAAACATACAAAAAGACAAATGTGCACTGACTTACCATTTCGAGGTACCAAATTCACATAAAACCTTCAGTTGGTTGTAATAAGAAGGAGGTTGTCCAGAACATCCAGCAGTTGGAAAACTAGTTAAGTCTGAACTTAAGATTGCAATGGGAGAAAAGCAACTTATTCCAAAATGGCCAAAGCAGCTTCTAGCAAGTGTGCAACTCACCCTAAGGAAATAATCATGAATCACATAAATATCATATGCTGAAATTAAAACTAAGATGAAAAAATGCAACAACAAGCAACTCATAACGCAGCTGTAACCTATTTCTCTTTGACATTTCACCAAGTAAATTTCACCAATGATATCATTTTCAACAGAGTTCTTTCAAAAACAGATTTTTCTAAACCAGAAGTAATTCAATCCCTCTATACTACAGGTTTTCCTACTTCCAGTTTCTGTTTCATACTACTTTCAAAGATGTATGTGTTCACACATAAGCCTTCCTCAGACATGAAAACCAATCCATAATTCGGCCACAGCATCAACAATGTAAGCTGAAAGCAGCATTGACATATTATTTCACACTGCCCAATTGTACGAGGAAAAAAAATGCAAATTCATCAACTTCAGAAACTCCCAAGTCCCGATAGTCTAATACAACTAGGACTTTATAAAAAGACATTTCACAGATTGATTAGTATTGGACTTCCTCTAAAGAGACATTTCACAGATTGAAAGTAAACCCTATAAACACTTTCAGACTTTCAGTAACAACTAACAACAATCAAATTCACAACTATAATATTAATTTTGACAACCCATTTACTTGATTTAACAGAAATTCAACAAAACAAGCTCCAAATCTCATCTAAAGACTAAAACCCATGAATTTTATGAGGATAAAAAAATCAGACCAGTGCAAAACAGAACATCAGTACGATAATAATTGATTCTAGAACTAGCAATCGTAACAATAAGAACTAAGAGAATAGTAATCCTTACCTCTTTGATTAGGATTACGTGCGTAGATGTTGGAAATTGAATTTTAGGTTTCTGGTTAGAGATTACGGAAGAGGATTTCTGCTTCTGCAGCTCTGCTCCCTAAACTTCGATGTAATTTTAGCCTAAATTTCAACGATTGAGATTAAATCAACATAAAACGATCAATGGTTAATATTGATCGGTTCCTTGGGTCGGTACAGGTCGGTTCTTAGGCTGTACCTGTACCTTGTACCCGTTTGTACCCGGTTCCTAAATTTTGTACCTGTACCCTGTACCCTGTACCCTCGGTCCGGTTTTTTTGGGGTACGGTTTTGTCGGTTCCGGTCCGGTTCTTCGGTTCCGGTCGGTTCCTGTGCAGCCCTAGGTGGGAGAGTCGCCTTTTCGCCCGGTCAAGCCATCTCGAATGCTATTACTCGGAAATGCACCAAATATATGGACAAGTGTGTGGCTCACGGATACGGCTTGGGCGTGCTGGATTTTACAACCCTAGGCGAATTAGGAGAGGACACGATAATCTTTGTAAAGAGGTTGCAGAACTGTATAGCCAGTTTTGATTACAACCACAAAATCGACAACTCTTTTTTTTTTTCAGACTAGGGCTAGTTATCCAAAAAGGAGTGGGAGTCCAGCTTGTGGCCAGACTTCCCTTCGTTTTAGTGTAAATACCTTTTCCATCCAATAAAATTTCGGTTTATAATAATAATAATAATAATAATAATAATAAGAATAATAATAATAAAGCAACTTCAGTCAGGCCTGTGGGATCCCCCCTTCTACTCTCAGTATTAAAGCAACTGCCCCCTACCCATGCATTCTATGGCAGTATTGTACTTTGATATGGTGAAGAAGAGCATCCCCAGCAGTTTCAATCAGACTGAACATGATTGTATTTTGTGGCAATGTAATAGGCTGAGTCATGCACAAGACTACCTCAAAGCTATCCCAATCACTGGGCTACACCAATCTATTGGGCCTCACCAATTCAGGGCCATACTTTGTTATAGGTTGGTATTGCTATGTTTGTTGAAGGTAGCTCTTGTTCTTTTGTGGCAGAGATATGGATGCCTTTGGGGATCACGCCCTACTTTGCGCCAGTGAAGTGGGTCTCAAATTTAGACATGACCTAGTAAGAGATGTGGTGGCGGACATGTGTTTTAAAGCCGATTTCTCAGCCCAAAAGGAAGTTAACCTGGGTTTCCTATCTGACAAAGCAAGCGCTCTTAGGCCCGCTGATATACTTGTATACAATTGGGAAGGTGGTCGAGACGTGTGCTTCGACGTCACATGAGTGTCTCCTTTTGCAGGAGGCTAGAGGGTTGCGTTTACGCCTGGGATTGCCATCTCTAACGCTGTCACGCGCAAGCGCAACAAATATCTGGACAAATACAACGAACACGGTTACGGCCTAGGAGTACTCGCCTTTACTACTTTAGGGGAGTTGGTAGAAGGCACGACCGGCTTCATGACGAGATTGCAGAACTGCATGGCTAGCTATGACTATAACTACAAAGTAGGTGATTCCCTTTTCTTCAGATTAGACATTTCCATTCAGAAAGGGGTAGGCGGAAAGAGGTAGGCGCTCAGCTTGTGGCTAGGCTCCCAGCTTGTGACTAGGGTCCCTACCAACCCAATGTAAGCAAAGCTTTTCTCCCTTTAATAAAAGTTTTTTTTATAATAATAATAATAATAATAATTTAGCTTGTAAGTATATAATTAATATAAAAATATTTTGGATTGGCAATAAAATTCATTAATAATATTTAACGTGGCTTTATTTAAGTTAAGTCAACAATCTAATAAATTATTAGATTAAATAATAATAATATAATAATTATAATGAATTATATATTTTAACCTTTAATCAAATAGTTAATTAATATATATAAGCTTCATCGTGTGTCAGTCATAAAAATATGGAGGAATGTGTATTGGATAGTAATAGACCTTGTTAGAATAATGTACCATGTATACTAGTTAAACCAATAATTTAATAAGTTAAATAGCTGAATAAACAAATAAAATATAAAAATTGGTTTAAATTATAAAGATAATAAAGGAAAAATAAATGACTAAAGGAAAATTTAAAGATAGGCTAAAAGATAAAAAGAGTAGATAAATATTATAATGATATGCAAATGGTGCGGTAGAATATCTATTGTGTCAAAATTTTAAATATAAAATAATAATAGTAATAATAATAAAATAAAATTAATAATAATAATATTTGACTAATAGTATAATATTAAGTTTATCTTAAATAATATTGGTCAATAAATATATAATAATAATTAAGAAAGTATAATTTATAATATTAGAGATTATTTAATTTGACTAAAAGATTTATATGTGGGATTAAAAATAGATGATATAGGATATTATAATTAGTAATAATAATATTGAAGAATAGAATAAATTAAATAAATAATATACAGATATTAAATTTAGAAGTGTAGATGGGGATATGAATAATACTCACAGCTAAAGGGAATACAAAAATTTATAATAAATAATAAATATTTAATAGACTATGAAAAAGAAAGAAATATGGAACGGAAGTGGGAAAATCATAACATAAAAGAATACTGATATAAAATATGATATATAAATTTAGTAATATAAGATCTATTAAGAGTTAATAAATAATAATACTAATAAAAAATATATTTTAATCTTTGATCAAATAGTGATATATATATATATATATATAAGATTCATTATGTAATAATTACCAAAATATGAACGACTCTTAGATTAGACGACAACAGTTACTGTTAGTGGCTATGTATCCTAATCGTTTTTAGTTAAGCAGATGATTTAAAAAAATCAAATGAAATAAATAAATGAATAAAATAATAGTACTTTATTAGTATAATATTAAATGCGCCTTAGATAATATTTAATTAATTGATACATAATAGTATTCAACAAAATCATAGTTTACGGTGCTAACTAAATTTAAAGATTACCTTACGACCTAATTTTATGTGAAATTATATTTAGAATAAATTAAGATAAAAATTAGTTTTTAAATGTTTAACGAAATAGTATATACATAACCGATTAAATTACATAATTGATTTCGTTTTTAGAAAAATATTTATCAATGTAATTGTAATATATAAGTCTAGAAATATAATACTCCCTTTTTAGGCTAAAATGAAAAAGTGATAGTAACTCTTTTCCTAAAATAGAGGTAGTATTAAAATATATTTGGCGACACTACGATATTACAGTTAGAAAAAATAGTAAACTAATTTTAAATGTTCAACACTTACTAGTTTTAATAGGCTATTTCAAAAAATAAAATAAAATAATATTATTAATATGTACAGTAATTTGAAAATTGCAATAATAATAATAATAAATAATTAGATTTGGATAGTTGTGAAAACTATCACAAATGCTATCAAAGCTAATTAACTAAAATAATAATTAGTTAGAAATTATAAGAAATGTAATCACTAATATGGATCATCATTACATTGATATATTTATATAACCCAAAATTGGTAGGCAGTAAATTTTAAGCATTATTAACCATCAATTGTTAACGGAAAACTAAATTAAAGATTTAGTTAACTTGTCGATCAATTAAAGATTAAATTAAATTAAAAATATTACTAAGCTTTTGGAGATGTGTATAAAATCTTCATTAAACTACATAAAATTTTATATCCCGATCATTGTGTATTCAAAGTCGTTTTAGATGAATTTGTATCATTCGCGATATGTAAGTATGAGTAACACTTGCGCCAATTAGAGAAGAAAAACTTCTCTATAAGGTGGTGAGTTTTGAAGACTAGAAGACTACTCTTAATTTTCCAGGACGAAAATTGGTATAAGGTGGGGAGACCCGCAAGCAGGTCAACCCCATTAGACTGGCCAAATGATGATTACGCCTAGTAATGACTTAAGTAATTAAGATCGAACAATTAATTTTAGAAATTAATAGGATAATAATACTATTATTTGGCGAAACAAATAATACCATTAGATAGATCTCGAAAAATGGACTACTAGAGCGCGTCATTCGGATACCGGAGGATGAATAAATAATCTAATTTACATTTGAAGGGTAAAATAGTTATTTTACAAATAAATGATATTAAAGAGATCAGGCGTTTATTCAGGGGGCCCCATTTATTTATTTAATAATCAATTTGATTTGGGAGCCCATATCCAATTGGATCGGTGCCTTAGTAATTTGGATTTGAGTTATATCAAATCGAAATCGAAGAGAAATTCACTTTCTCTTTTTTCTTCTCTTCCTCTTCCGCTTCTCCTCCCTTGTATGTTCTTCTTCTGTGAGGTGAATCGAGAGTTTGAGATTGAAAGTAGAGGGGAAGGATTAATGAGGTATTGTTGAAGGTGTTGTTGATGTTGAATTAAGCAAAAGAAGAAGAAAAAATTATGAATTAGAGAAGATGAGAAGTTAGGATTTTCTGTGAGTAATGATTAAGGATGAAATTGAGTAGATGAAGATGGATTTTAGGTATATGAGATGAATATAAAATGGGATATAGTACTAGGTTTATTTTGAATCAATGGGAGTTGAGTATGTTTGAATGATTCAGGAGTTGAGTTTATTGAGATTGGTTTAAGGAATGAAATTGAATTGAATTGAATTTAGAATGGAGTTGAAGTTGAAGTTGTGTTTTAAGATATAGATTAGATTGAACTAGAAATGAATGAATTCTATAAATGATGAAGTTGTGATTGTAAATGAAATTTACAGGGAAGATTTGAGAATGGTAATGGGATGGATTTGGCTTGTGATCGATTTCTGGATGAGTCAGACGAGTCAGACCTATAAATGATGTCAATATATTATTGTTTCTGTCGGGATTGCTCATATTTCATGCATGAATTTACTGTTCTTTAAATTGCTTTGAGAAAGCTGTTATATTATGATTTGGGGTTTAAAGGAGGTGATGTTGAGAATCTTATAAATGATGGATGGATTACGCATGGTTTGTGTGGGATCTCCTTGATAGATTCTTCTGCTGGATATAATATTATCACCATTAGTTTCTTTGAATGCTTGATATGTAGAGTGCGTGTATGCTTGAGGTACTGGTAAGGGTACAAATCTAAATACGACTATGGGAAGGGCACTTTAATGAGCATTGAAGAATCTGTAAGAGTCAACCTTACTACTCTAAAGGATTATGTCACTCAACTATTATTGTTCTGATTGTATGCCGGATGATTGGTTGGTAATATTTATATTTCAGTACAAATCTATATTATTTGATTTGATTTAATTATTTTTCCGTGTTTTATCGGTTTTCAATAAAACCTACATTGTTTTTCAAATCATGCTAGTGATTACTAGAAAGTTAGTTATTATTTCTACTGGGCTCCCCTTTGGGGATGATGTGCTCACTTTATTCCCACTTTCAGTTTTCAGAGCCAAATGAAGCAATCTTCCTGGTGTTGATCGATCAAGATATATAGCTTCGAGGAATCGAGCTAGTTTGTTTATTATCTTCCGCTATGTCTATTTTATGTATACATTGATTTACAAATCAACTCATTATTATATATGTATCGTTTGAGAGGTATTCTTGTATGTATATTCTCAGAATGGGTTGGTTTTGGGTTAATCTTATTTAAGATTTTCTTAAAACACTTAAGAAGATGGTTTAGATCCGTAATGCCTCAGAATGTAACTTAATCTCTTAGATTATTAAATAAGTGGATTTTGGGGTGCTACATGTTGGGGATTCTTCGAGGACCAAGCATTGAATTAAGGTGTGTCTTCAAGGATCGGTCATAGAGGTATGACACTTCCTTGTGTATAATAGCATATTGATTGTTGTTTAAACATTGATGTGCATTCGAAACGAGTTCAATAAATTCAGCCATGAAAGTTATGCAACTTGAGACTAGTTTGATACAACATAAATATTATATATATTTAGAGAGGCTACAGAATCAATATAAAACACATGTAGCTATTCATATAGACCGTTTTCTTAATTCTCTTGTAAAATACATGTATAGATACAACACTTCATATTTTGATCATGGTAATGGCAAGAATCATGGCACACACAGGAACTTGATAACCCAAAAAGCTTGGAAACAATAACTGGATGCAAAATCATGCAACAATTCAAAAAAAAAAAATCTATGTGAAGAAAAACATAAACATAGTATCGTCATCAACAAATCACGATCAAAGCAGGGGATCAATGAAAACAAAGAATAAACTAAGGTTTAGTATCTCATTCAATAACAGGTGAGTAAATCAGCAGAAATAAAGTAGACAACTTA
Source organism: Papaver californicum (assembly GCA_023531435.1). Lineage (NCBI taxonomy): Eukaryota > Viridiplantae > Streptophyta > Magnoliopsida > Ranunculales > Papaveraceae > Papaver > Papaver californicum. The sequence continues at coordinate 3,567,538 of JAJJMC010025652.1, forward strand.
CTTCGAAAAAGGAGTAGCTTAGATTGCAAAGCTAAACAATTAGAAGATCAAATGATGAATATCGAAGACGAACAATTTTCAGCAAAGTACGAAGAGACTGAAGTTTTTGAGAAGAAGAAGATGAGAGAAAAAAGTAAATGTTTGTTCTCTTTCCAAATTCTTCCTTTTATAAAGGGGGACATCCAAGGGCTAGTCATTCCTAGATCTTAGGAAAAATTATTGCACGACAAATGTTGGAACGAGTTATGGGAAACATGCTAAATGGTGGCAGATGTGTATATTTTTTTCTTCCCATTCTACCCTTGATAGCATGAGAAAGAAAAGGGGCAAACTGTAAATACAAATATTCTGTTGGACACGTGGCGCCATTTGAAGCCACGATCTATATAAAAGTTATGCTATAAACGAGAAGCATAGAGACAAAAGAGATATATCGAATCACCACCAGGATTCACTTTACCACATCTCAAGGAGAAAACGTGGAAGATCCGCAAATGATCTGCTGACGTCACCTAGGCGTAGCCTGAGTCAGACCTGATAGGCATGTGGCCAGATTCTACTCAGCATTAAATGCTGGCTCAGAGGAAGGAGAAGCAGGTGGAGACTCCACGACGGACCAGATCCTTAGTAGGATCGCAACGGGCACAAGAGAGAAACTTGTCAGTCAGCTGTGCAACTAAAGATAACTGGTAAGGAGAGTCTATAGATACTAGACTTGATCTCAAGAGAGGGGGTCGAACAATCTTAGAACTAAGAAAGAGAAAAAAGTCATAAGATTAGTCAAGTCATTTCATTGTAATCGTAACCTTTCTATTCTTACTTGTAATCCTTAGTAAGACACTTAATAAATCCTTAAACTCATTATCCCGTGGATCTAGGCATAACTGAACCACGTAAAATCTCCTGTATTAAGTGGGTCAGTAGTGTGCTAGCTCATTCGTATTATCTGAGTAACGCATCCTCTTGAATTTACAATTTTACGACTACACATCTTACTTTGGATATTTATTATATTTATATTTTATGTAAACTATAGAAAAATCAGTAGTTGTAAGAACTTTTTTGTGAAGTTATTTTCGTGCATATTAGAGATTTAAAATTTTGATATTTTTCGTTGGCTGCGAATTAGAATCTCACGCACGTGGTATTTACAGGAAAGGAAGCATCAGCAACAGTTTTCACACTCTTCAAACAATTGCAACCACAGTCTGTTCTGCTACATTATGCGTCAGCATTATGGTCCACATGGTATTGAAACTCTTGGTGATGGCGGATTTGTACTGATCCCTGGCGTGTCATTTCCACTTCCGGTACCAGCAGGGTAGTCCGGACGATTCTGGGCTCGCACCATCTAGTATGGCTGAATTCACACCTAATGATAAGGACTTCTATGATGTTAGCCTAGGTGATGGATACAATTGGGCGTGGCCGCGTGGGTACTAATTCTGGCGGGATGCCGATATGCTGGTTGCATATCAGATGTAAATGCAAGATGCTAGCAGAACTTCAAGTGGTGATGTATGGTACAGTAGTGGCTTATAAGAGTGCTTGTGGTGCTTTCCATACGGAATAATACTGTTGTAATGGGGTGAAACAGGATACATGTGGACCTACCGGATACTCGCACTGTGTTCAAGAGTGCTTGCCCTTCTGAATACAGTTATGCTTATGACGACGCTTCAAATACATTTACTTGCAGTGCTGGGTCTGACTATCTCATCACTTTATGTTCCACTCCTCTCCTTGGAAGGGTTCTCAATTTTATTCTAGTAATTTCTTTTGCATATTTGATTATAATCTCACAAAATTTATCAAGTGATATTTTTTAAGGCATGATAGTTATTAAACTAATAAAGAATTATTACACAAGGATATATAATATTCCAAAAATCATAAGTCACGAATTTACATCAACATAATATTTTAACAGAATAGCAGTTTTCGGATCAGAATTATATTATGAAAGGCATTGTGAGGGGATGATGGAGTCAAAGGTCAAAAGACCAATCTTATGAAGTGATTCATAAGTTGGGTTACTATTTATTGTGGCCAATCTTTACTTTCCGTCCTTTTTGGTAGCAGTTAAAATATAAATAGATTAAAATTGAGCTCTAATGATGAGAATCTCCAATGCCCAAACAAGTCTCACTTTCCATATTGTCATTCATGGCTCAGGTATCATTTTGTTTTATGCAACATAATTTCTCCTGTAAGTTGCATCTGGGATGAAAAGACACTTCACATCCATCAGTTTCCTAGACAGAAATACAAGATAAATACAACTAACAGTTGGAACATAGCCTTGTAAAACGAGGAAGGGAACAAAAAAGAAAAGAAACAACTAAGTTAGGTACACAAGTAATGCCACTATGCCAGGATCAGAAAAAACAAGTAGGCATTATTGCCTGAATGGCCTTGGGCCAAAGGTATATACTCTTCATTAGCATCTTAAACATAGCTTCATTCTTTCATTTCTTACTTTTTCGGTAACTTGGATTTTCTTTTTTCACCTTTTGACTACTGGGACTAACATCTTTGAAAGCCCAGCTTACTGACACACCACCCAATCCTTGTTTAAGGATTTTTTAGATAGGGTGGGAAGAAGACAACTTTCCTACCATTAATACTCTACCAAAAAAGATAAAAATATTTTTAGAAGGGGGAAAATTACATGGACCTATACATTATAGATATTTCCTACAAAAGTCAATGTTCCTAAGAGTACAAACCCCGGAATCGGCGAAGCCACCACGGTCTCATCTCGCCAAAGCCGGTGCATTGCTCCTCACCTTCCTCCTCACTACTAAAAAGCGTTTGGTCTGAACAGTCAAGGCATGCTCCGCATGCTGCGTTATATGATCTACATGCCGAGTGGCACACTCGAAGCCTGTTGTCTCCATCTTTGTCACATTTTTGTATGGAGATCTAACATAAAACAGAAGTACACAACAATGTTATGCAAAATACCACACTAACTATCAGGAAAAAAAATGTTACTTTATAACAATAGAATGTTTACAGTTAAAACCTATATAAGATACGGTAATGGCAAAAAAGATTAAGGAACTTACCCAGCAGGCTAACCGCTTTGCTGCCGCCGCACAGTAGCCGTTGTCAAATATACTAAATATGGTGCGACCACCAGGGATCAATCGGTTGTAATTGGGCATGACAACAGCTGCTTCTAACTGCTGCAATATACTCGACTCACTAGGGGCACAATGTTGGCCAACTGCATCCCTGGCAAGAACATCCCTGCAAATTGAAAGGCTAGGGAGGAGAATGGAGCTGTTTTGACATGTGTATCCGGCATAGTCGGAGCAACGGAATTCACAGACTCCGTTATCACAGACACCACCATGCAGACTACACTGCTCATCACAAACAGCTGCATAACAACATTTGCAAGTATTAAATTTAAATTTAGCCGAGAGCCCTATTCAAAGGTCCGATAGCCCATATTCAATAAAATTTCGAGTTCGATATTACTATAGACAGAATCACTTTAAAAGAAAAAGAAATTACCAGTAGAACAATCAACACCTGTACGTCCATTTTCACATTCACAAATCCCACTTGCTAAGCACTTGCCGTGCCCATTACAATTGTCCGGGCATGAGCCTGCAGAAAAAGAATCACTTCAGTCTCAAAAGAGACGAATACGGAAACAAGAGACGCGACCAAATTCATCATGGTTACAACCATTTTTTCATAAATATTCATCATTATTAGAAATCTAAGCAAAAGAAGCCCCGCTCTTTCAGACTTACGTTTACTACAGTCATGACCATGAAACCCGAGAAAGCAATGACATTTTCCATCAATACAATCCCCATTAAAATTACACGAACTGGAACATTGACCAGATACAGACACTGGCACGGTACTGCAAAGTTCATGGTAAGCTGGACAAATCAGTTGTCCTGCAAACATATCCAAACGAGCATAAAACCCCGAAGCATTAGTAGGAGAACGAAGAGAGAAGAGAGGTCCAAATAGTAATTTTAAGGTTGGTTAAAACAATTGTTACCATTGAAACCAGCAAACTGGACGCCCCCCCCAGCTTCAGGACACACTTTCCATGACCCATCTACGGCAACCTACACAGTAGATAAATAGATTCTTTTATAAGATAACAACACTGCAGAACTTAGGCATGCTGCTGCAAGCCCTTGCGGCAATAAAATCAAAATCACATTTCTGCCCAAAGATCAAAGACTGCTTGCTCTTATGAGTATGAACACTTCTACCCAATGATCCAGAAGAGCAAAAAAGTATGTAAGCATCACATTTACCTCTAATGAGTTGTTTGCACAACGATGCTGATAGCAACCATTTCCCTGAGTCGTAGATCCGCGCAAAAATCCAGTTCGTACTAAAGATGAAGACATACACCTAGAGTTAAGAAAAACTATTAGTCGGTATAATTGTATAAAGGCATGAAGTCCTGAAAATTATTTGAAGCATATCTTACCTGGAACTACTCCCTCGCACTTCACCTAGCATTCTATCAGGTGCTCGGGCACTATTTGTATCTGTACAAGAACCATCCGAATAAGCTACAAAGTATGTGCAATAATCAGCCAACGAAGACTGGCCACCTGCATTGGACAATAAAAAAAAGAAAGATCAACTAACGAAGTATGATCTGGAAACGTCCTAGAACGAAAGGACTGATATCTATACTGAAAGGTACAGTGATTTGTACAGAAAGACCTAGGCATGGTTCAATTCTTTCTACCTATGGATTAAGGGCACAGGGTCAACTTGCGGGCAGATGCCAATGAAACCGCATCTAGTTATGGTGACATTCGGTTTCTTACACATGTCATCAAATTCCAAAGAATGTGACAGTTGACAGTTTAAAAAATATAATATTACTCACCTAAATTCAAATCGAGCTTTATGATAACCACAAAGACGCACTAAGTGCGGGGTCCCAAAATATGGCATGACAGCCCTGAATCCTATTATGTTGCATTTAGAAAAATGTTGCTGTCTGATGCAAGTCTGAAACATTCATCACCATAGACTGACTGATGAAATTACGGTGCCACACAAATACAAAATGACTAACTATTTGGGGTGCATCTACAAGGACCTCATACATATGGAGCTAGAGATGCATAGCATCAGTAGCATCACTAAAAGTGAATTAGACTAGTGTAAAGCTAGTATTCTAGGTAGAGGGGGGAGAAGAAATTTCCACTCTGTGAGAGCAGAGAAGGAATAAAACACAAGTTTAAGGGGGTTTATGTGAAAACCGGCCTAGATAAGCTTGGGGAACCAGTTGGCAAATGGGAGCAACTAACACCACTTGCCCCTACCTGGCTCCTCCCCTAAATTGAACACAAGGACACAAAACACACCTTTATTGGCTTGGGGGAAGTATCGAGCCCATTGAGGAAGGTCTTCACTATAACTTACGATGGGGCAGTACCCCTCTGCTTCCCTGTTATACGTACAACCCGACAACTGTGTGGTGTTACAGTGATATGCTCCCTTCCAGTGATTACAAGGGTAAGTAACAAATTCTGACCCTTGGTTTCGACCCCAATCCAAATGGTCTGCCATGTTATAGTTAGCCTTGTACCATCCACTATCTTCTAATAAAGCTAGTGTCATCCTAGAAACTACTGATCTGGTATCGACTGACCCTGTCATAATTTCGTTCATCAGAAGTCTTTTCTCCCAGTGGGATCCTGCATGGAAAAAAGTATAACATGAATTGGTGTTTGAGAATTGCTAGCCGTTACCAGATTCAAATTCATGTAACCTCAACTCAAAATAAGATGGTATGTATCCATGAGATCATGTATAAGGACAAGAAGATACATTTATAGTCCCACATGCACTTTTGTTCTTCCTTCAGGTTTGCTTCAGATACAGTATCAAAAATTTGGCTAATGATATAATACGTGAAAATTGTTTCCGTACTTACATAGGATGAGGTAAAAGAAGCAAACATACCGGATGTGCCACGTCCTCCCCCATCTTCTAGCTCTAACCCAGTGAAATTCTCAGAAAAGGCCTGTAGTTAAAAGCTCAATAAGTGTTCTTTTACAAATATGGAAATTGGAACATATTAATGATGTTTTACAGAGATCCTTGTATATCTCCTCAAAGACAAATGTTGCCAACTCACCCCATAGTGATATCGTGAGTGCATCACAACACGTGGAAGCACAACACGAGTTACCATCCTTCCAAGCCTCTCATCCATAACTTGTACAGTGACCTGCAAATTGGGAAGATATAATTTCAGTTCACTCAAATACTCGTGTCATGGCTCCCAGCATTCTAATTTATGCAACTCAAACCGGCGATATTATTCATCAGTCCTACAGATGGTGGAAATAATAGAAGGATATACCTTGCTACGTCTCCTTTTCCTCTCATCCCGGAAGTGTGCAAAGGCGTGAGGATCAAAACCAAGCACATGCATGACCTACAAGAAGAAAATGTCCATATAAGAAAACATACAAAATTTTTGCACTCACAATTAACTGACAATCACTGACCTCATGTATAAGAGTAGCCGAAAGTAGGGTCTCTGCTTCAGCTGTCAGATGACGAGGGGCCACATTCACATGTCCTAAAGAAGCAACTGTATATTATTAGTTAAAGTAAATATAAGATTAAAATATTGCAAGAATGAATTTCAAAACCAAGTTACCAGCAATTGCACGACCCCATTGATCACGCTCACATGCCACTGCCCAAGCCAGTGTGTTCCCTGTTGTAGGCCTTGTAGTTACCAAGAGTACCAAGTCCGCATCAGAAACACCCTCTGCCAAAAGAATTGTAGTTATTATAGAATAACAGAATAAACCAGAACGATAAGAAAAGCATACAAAATGCAATTGGATAGACTTTGATTATAAATAGATAATGTTATACTACAGGTACCTTCCACATATTCATGAGGTAGCTGTACACCACCGTCTTGACCACAAGCAGAATATCCACTCAAGCGTAAGTTCCCCTTCACAGGCTCAACAGCTAAGGCTCTTCTAAACCAGTCTGCAGTCTTTCCTAAAGCCTGAGAATTTGCTGTTATTAGCAATGTGATTTGCTTATGAATGCCAAAGATTATTGTATAATAACATCTGTGAGGTTGATACAGATGTCCACAAATTGTTTTCAGTGTATGCAATGGTCACCCAAACAAGTATACCATGTGTACAGGATGATTCACGCATCAGTAACAATAAAAAATAAAGTAACACTTTTGGTCTGGTACAAGACAGATTTATCTAGTTCACTATCCGTAATCTAGTGTAATATTACTAATATTTATTTTATCTTATTCTAATAAACACAATAGTTATTAAATTATGTCAAATAGATCAGTCCTGCCACTGAATCACAAAACTCATACTCTAGTTAATCTGAAACAAACTCTAGTTTTTTAGGTCCAGTATCAATCTGCATAACTTCCTCAGGATCCTGAAAAATATAGGGCTAGATGGAAAGTAAAGAGTCACTGGGGTAAGAAATCAATACCTTGCGAAGTCGATGCCTCTTATCCTCCCCAGATATGTCATCCAAGGTGCAGTTATACCAGCAGTCACCAAAAATAGGAGGGTCTGCACGTGGATTGCAAGCAGGTGTACCAGGAAGAGAGGTCACAGGAGGCTCCCCGAGCTGAAAGTGAGGGAAAAGGCGCAGCAAGAAAACGAAATAAGGACTCATTGGCAACCATATCCATGTATACCAGCAATGGCACAAGTTTTAAGTAAAACTAATTCGTTATATCTGGGCAGAAATAAAAAAAAAAAATCTGGCTCACCTTGACAGAGCTTCCAACACTTCGACAATCTCTGTCAGGGGAGTGACCTACTGCATCATAGTTTAGATATATTCTTATAGGCTGTCTGATATCTTTCTGTAGCTCTGGTGATGGGGAGAAACCAAGCAATGCCCTTCCCTTGTGGTTAAGTGGTTTAGATTTATCAGATTTTTTATACAATTGTGGAGTAACTGAGTACTCCTGGCGACCAGGCCGTCGCCTCTGTTCAAGTAATTGATCATGGATGCAGGAGTGTGAGAGAACCTCCTTCTTTCCTACTTCAAGGCCTTGCAATTGAAATTGGTTGTTTTGGAACTCAGCACTACCAGCTTCGAACCAGATGAATAATAATACAATCTGATGCACAAGAAAGAGCAATTGTTGGACATTACAATCTATGCAATAGAAACGTAAAAAGGTCTAGAAAACATCAGGTTTTACTGCTGGTGATCAAACACAACTGAGTTCTCAAAGAACATCAGCTGAATCTGAAAAAGAAAACAATTTCAAACTCTACACTGGATAGGCCTCAAATTTTTTAACTAAACCATTGCATGGTTAGGGTATATATTAGCAATATAACTCTCAAAGAATCAGATTTTAATCTTCAAAACCTTTAGTAGTTAACTAAATTTACAAATCCAGACTAACTCCACAGTTCATAAACAAAAATGAATAAATTTTTGACAACCCAAAGAGAGAAGTTGCCTATATCCCCACACAAAAACAGCAAAAATACAACAGCTAGAAAGTAAAAAAACCTAAAACCACTGATAAACAACACCAAGTACCAAACTTGCCATTTTTAACATTCTCACAACATGAAAACGTCCTATAGAAGAGGAAAATCTACAAACAAAACAACAAAAATCACGCTAAAAACAACAACAATGAACAGTGGGAAAAAATTACCTCAAAAATAATAATAGCTGCAAACAAATTCAGGTTTTGTAATCTCAATTTGGAGGAAACAGGACATCTATTATAGTCTATTCCCTCCATGAAATAATAATGTCTGAGTTAACAATAAAAATCCCTTACAGACCACCACCACCTCCACCAACTCTTCCATTAAAGCTTCATAGATTCACCGATCCACTCCAGAAACCTATCTTTTTTCCGCATTTCAACACTAACCCAGAATTCAAACCACCTCCTTTCTTGGACTAAACTTGTTAATTTCACAATATCATGAACAATGTATAAACCCCCAAGTGCCAATTTTCAGAGAGAGAAAAAACCCTTAAAATTACTACAAACTAAATTCTCAACTCCAGTTAAAAGATTTAGTTTCAGTGATTGAGATTGATAGGGTATCTATGTGTTAAGTGATTACAATTAAAAAGTGAAGTATAACAACTCAGAACTACCTACTTGGTCCTTGTTTCTTCAGATAAGAAGGACATAAATCACTGAAAAATCAGAAGATGAGGAGGAAAATCGAAATATATAAATAAATAAATAAAAAGGACTTAAAATATGGAAACAGTGTAAATATAGAGGAGAGAGAAACTTGGTGGAGAATTATACAGTATTATTTATATATTTATTTTATCACTAGCTTAAATTTTACTACTATTTTAATGGCGGAGAAAGAAAAAGGAAGGCAAATTAATTTAATATATGACTTCCAGCTTTGAAATTGTCCACAAAATATGGATTGTATTACTTTAATGCCATTTCTGTGGTTCTAATTTTTTATTGTCTATATAAAAGATAATTCACTAGTGGATTAGCTCATGAGATGTTTAATTAATAATTGATTATCTTATCTGTTAAGCATTTACTGAGAAATTAACAAATGAATGAATGTTGGTATGGGAATATAACATACAGTAAATTATTGTCCTTCGTGTGCATACAAATTTTGAAGTCACATGAAATGAGATTTTGACAATAATCTTCTTACACTCAAATCTCATGTGAATCATCAAACCAATAATGGATTTGATCTTTGTTACAAAAACCAAACCGCTTCCCACGTGTATAGTAAATATTCACATTAATTATTTTTTGTTTAAGAATTTACTGATCAAGATTTACCCAGTAAATTTACTGAAACAACAAGGCCTTTTATAGCTAACGGAATCTGATGGGGTAATTGTATAACTATCATTTTCAAGTAGATACTTATAGGAAAGGAGATCCACAACCACAAAAGCAAAACTTATAACAAAAGCAAGTGAAAAAGTAGCAGCTGATAAAAGGAAAATCTAATATAATTTGTTAGGTGACAGAGCCAAGATTTTCAATGGGAGCAGTTGTTAAATAATCAATTACTTGTAATAAATTAATGAATGGCCGTCCCACTCAATTTACTACAAAATTTACATAAAAATGAATGAAATCCTGAATTACCATTTGATAATTATAGTTTAGACCCATTAGATTTTAAGAAACTGAAAGCTGTAGACATCAAAAGACATTAGGGCTAAATCTACTTAAAATGGGCTGATCTAGATTTAAGAACTGCATGATCCTCATAGGAGTTTTTGATTAACTATTTTCTCCCTCGACAAACGAGTTTTACCGGGTAATTATGAAATGATTTAATAGAATACATTGACCAAAACAAGATTGAGGAACCATTCTGGCTTTACTAGCTATGAAAATGTGTTTCGGTTCTTAGTCCATTGGGAACGAGTAGTTTGTCTTCTTTGGAATTTGTAGATTCTTTATTTAGCTTAGCTAGATTCCTTGTTATAGGGTCAAGGTTAGACTAACTTCTGTAGTTATCGAATTCAAGATTTAATTTAATAAAAGCATGGCTAAATCCCCTGAAGCAAGTTGTCATTTAAGTAAATGATTAAACCTGAACTTAAGTCATGTTTGTTGTCTTTAATTAAATTTTACTTTTTACCGCTAATTATAGATGGAATTTTATGAGTTAAAATTTAATAGCTCATTTATTTATATTTAACCATTTGGAATATTAAACCTGGACCGTCAGATTTTTTTTATTAATTAAAAGTTAATGGGTTTTTTTGTTGCGCCAAACAATTGGATGTTTCTAGCTTGGAAAATGAATTACCATAAGGGGTAGGGGATGATTCAAGCTGACGTGTCGTCTACTTGAATCTTGAATTTGGAAAGTCATATAGGTTAGCCTTATTATTAACTGAACCATCTCATTGATCTAATGACGGACTTGTTCTAGTACTCATATCTGGTGGTAGAAAATATTCAATGGAGCGAGGATGAAATAAAGTTTTGAAATTTTCACGTAGATTATGAAAGAGAGTAAAAAATTTACATATTTATCTTTAATAGTGTTTTGAATGTTGATTCAAGATAGAAAAATCGTGACCTATTCCCATGATTCAAGTTAGTGTTCAAGATTTTGCTGAAGAGTGAAGTTGAATCAAGTTTGTTGCGCCCAATAGTTTGACGCAAGGAAAAATCAGATTGGACGCATCAAATATAAGTCATCAGAGTTAATTTAATGAGTTAAAATCTAACGGTTCATCAATTTACGCCCAATGGTTGGGCGCATCAATTTTGGACCATCAGATTTTATTTATAAGTTAAAACCTAAATGTTCATTTAATTGCGTCCAATGTCGGCTAACGGTTGGGGATGATACTTGAATCACCATAGTGGATAGTTGTTGATTCAATCGACTTGACTATCAAGTTGAATCTTGAATCAACCTTTCATAGTGGTTAGCCAATACCTTCCTAAAATATTTAAGCAATAGTTTAGTTGTAGAGATGAAAATTATTTAAAAATACGTAAAAAAATATTTAAAAAAGTTATTTAGATGATTGAGTTTATACGATTTCTTATATTTGTATACGATTTTAAAACATGGTTAAATTAGTAAAAATTTGGATCATCTATAGTAGAATATGAGAAAATTTAAAAACCCTCGTATAAAATAAAACGGAATGAATAATATTATTAGCATCACAATTTTTAATACCCTAAAGAAAAAAGATAATTTCAGAACAAAAATATAACAAAATCAGTTTTAACTCACAATCAATTGACATCATTGAAAGTTAACCAACTGTATGCTAATTCCACGTTGTTATTGAAAAGCTGAAGAAATGCCCAAAAGATGCATAAAAAAAGTATGGACAGATATGTATATACATTTGTAGAGAAACTAAAAGCAAATAAAAATTAAAAAGTGCGTTAGTTGGGTGAAAGAGAAGTGAATTTTGTTAACTAGTTAACGAAGACCTAGTATCATTCAAACTCAAGGTTTATCATTAACCAAAGTCTTAATACAAACTGCTTTTCTGAACATCCTTTTCCTAGTGATGAAGTTTATGTACAAACTTAGATTATGACAAGCTTATGGGTTTAGAACAATTATTATTTGAAGGACGTGGACAAAGGAGATTTCAAAATGAACAAAAGCAAGTAAACCCCATAAATTGAAAACAATTCGAGTTAGTTAACCTATACATATATTTAGGGTGTGACTTATGCAAATGATGAAGATTTGATATTTATTACTACCATGAAAATAAAACTTCTTCTTCTTTTGATATTCCTTGGTGATTGACTTTCTTTCTCATTTTGTTTTTCTCTCTTTGTTTTGTTCCCTGTTATGTTATCCCATCCCCGTCTTTGTTAAGAATTATTGTTCACCAAATTTTTTTTTTTCTTGCTGACATATTTGCTTGGCAAAAATTGATATTGTTAGTCCCATTTACAGATCATCTAATCAAGAAATCAAATTTGTTGTTTATGCGAAAGTCTTTCATTTATATCATTAGTGTGTAACACCCATGTGCAAGGGGTAACCCACTAGACCCAAACCTACCAGGGTCCCATGATCCATTAATGTTTTGGATAAATTATACACTTGTATGTACAAGTTGTGACGGAGTATACATGAAGGATGGGATGGTCTAGTATGTCTCCTTCAAATAGGCAAACATACGGTGGAGTCAACCTAAGTTTTGATAAAAGCTGAGAATTACACTTTCTACACAAAATGTTTAGGGTGTAATATGAAAGCGCATGTCAATTGACTTGCTTTAATCCAGTTGGAACAGCACCAGTCATCAGCCAATCTCTCGGTTAGATCGTGTAAAATATGTCGTGTTGGCTCATCATACCACAACCCATAAAATCATATATTTAGTATGTTGTATGTCGTACTATATTGTGTTAGAATTTAGGTACGTTATATTATACCATGCTAGATAATGCATTATATTGTGTTGTACTCGAATGCTAATATACTATGTTGTATCGTAAATGTGTTGGCACGGTATATCTTACACCTTTACTCTATATCTTACGCCTTTAATCTTAATTATTCGGGTGATATTGCTATATGAATTACTAAATTCCACATAGGTTTTATCAATCTAGAGGATCCGATGCTTGTTACTTATGGATCAATTCAAGAGGTTGTTGCCATTTGGATCACACCAAATAATAGTATCTAGTATATAAATGCTTTGCTTTTTCTGTTTCAAATAAAGGTGTATGACTATGTGCAAGTGATTTCCATTATTAGCTATACAAAAATCAAACCTTATTATTTATGAGATAGATATTTATGTTAGTTGTTTGTGATGGAAGTGGTTAGGTAATAGATTAGATCTCGTTAACTCTTCACCGAGATTCTGACAAATGTTAATTGGCCTATCAAATGATTATATAATGTTAACTTAAAGAACTGTTGGATTCATACATCAACCAATGTCAAAAAGTATACGACTCCTAACTAAAGATCCTCCTTCTTTTCTCAACTGTGAGTGACGTCTATAATCTTTCTTCCACAAGAATTGCATGCTCCTGCTTTAATAATTTCAGTGTTATAATTAGTGGGGTAAGCAGATATGCAACAGCCAACTAGAAACTGTATGCTGTAAATACTAGTCCAAATACATAAGCAGATTTGGAACACCCATGTATAACGATCATTTCACCTTTCAGTTGTACCAGCAAACACTCCTTGAAGGGTGGTATATCCTACGGCAAAGGCAACTAGTTTGTTTGGACATACATTGAGAAATTACTTTTTAAATTTTGAAAATCAAAAAATCAAAAATTAGTTTATATATCTAATTTCAAAAGTTAAAATTTTATAAAATAAAATAGTTTTATTTTCGATTTCTGTAATTAGCTTCCGCCTCTAATATCTAAGCATGCTAAAAATATGCATCTAATTACCTGAAAGACTGAAAGATAAGTATAAAACAAAGCCCCAAAGAAATTTTTGGGTCATTTTTTCCCTGTTAGACGCAGCTCATTAAAACAGAAAAAATAAAGTTTTTAAACTTGAGATAAAACATTCTGGCACTAAAACTGTCTCTGACTTCTGACCCGAGAAATGATTATGGTGCTGTAGTACAAGAATCAATATTAATGTGTTGAGTAAGTTAAGAGATTGTTTCACATTAATTGTGAGACAAATATGCATATGGGGAACGATTAAGACTTATCAATATTTAATTCATACCTTCATGATTCATGATATGAACTGGCTGCTGCAGGCATATCTTTTGCATGTGGATATATCTTGTTATCCGAGGATATCATGCATGTCCGGTTTGTACGCCTTAATATAAAAACATCCAAAACTTAATTATTGAATTAGCTCTTAATCAAGACCATTAATTTCGAACATATATCCAATGAGGATTACTACTAATCTAACACTCAATTCTCCACCCAGCACTATTGTCTTGTCAAGACTCCAGTGAGTCCGTATCAATTAACAACTAATTAATCAGCAAAGTCGTCCTTAATTTCGGCAGATAATACACCACTAGTCATACACCCAAGTAAACTTTGGATAATTAATTTGAATATGGACAATATTGCAATTGACATTTTCTGCTTTATTAATTTTTTTCTTAATGACTGGCACTTCTAGACGTGATCAAAGTCAGAAGTTTGCGGATGATCAGTGAGTTTTTAATCCGAGTCTGATACAAAAATGAGTCAGCTAGCCAGGCAACATTTGTACCTAGCATGATATCGTAACTGTAGTTCATTTGTATATGATGTCGTTTTTGCTTGTAGGAGACGGAATTGGAGAAGATAACCAACTAAACAAAGAATACTATATGAAGAAAAAAAACATTAATGATACCGTTGTACTTGTTCACCACACACCCGTAATCCTAGATAACTAGGAACAAGGAAAAAAGAAAAAAGAAAATATAGTAGATTTGGCAAATCATCCACACCCAGGTATTTCTTCTTCTATTTTTTAATATACAAAAAAGCTTTTGATCTATTAGGTTAAAATTATTATATCTATAAGGAAATTAGTAAATAAAAAAAAATTCACTGTCAAATCTCTTAATAGGACATGGATAACAAGTATAAGAATGATACTCAGGTCATTGAATGTAATGGAATCTAGAAAATAGATATTTTTCCTACTATTAAACTCTTTTGTGGAGGTGTGCTCATTGAATCCTCCTAACAAATAAAAGACTGTTAACATACTTCATTATATTGATCATATGTGTAAAAGACTGTTAACATACTTCATTATATCGATCATATGTGTAAGTCTTATAACTGTCGGGTGGAAACTATGAACATCTCTTATTGCACTGCCCGGTTGCTAACTCCATTTAACAAAAACTATTTGGTAATGGCAACAATGAATTTGGTACCACTACTACCTTTATGGAGCGATTTAGTCTTTGGTTTAACAACAACTATTTCAGAAGGCATGAAATTACTATCTATGCTTGTATTTGCTGGTTTATTTAGAAAATCGGATATTAAAGACGGAGTCATCCCACAACAAGGGTAGGCAACTTCCTGCTGGATTAGCTGCTAAATCTTTTTTTTTTTTTGTATAATAGGGCTCCAAAGCCCATTTTTTTAATATTTGCCTACCTAAAATTTTTAGCAAATTTTGGTTGCCTACACATACCTAGATTCTTAGCTCCGCCTCTGTCAGATGTGACCATGTCTTCAGAGAAACTAATCTTGATGCTAACTTGACTGTCAAAATCATTAAATAGCATCTCTGATCTTATAAACAGAGTCAGCAATAATCTAGGACATACAATCTCTATTACAAAAAGAAATGATAGCATCCAAAACGAGTTTTTTACCTCAAAAGACAAGGAACCTTTTGCTGCTATAAAAATATGCATTATACAAGGCTCAAGCAACAAAAGTGTATATACTAGTATAATAGTTGTTGATTCTGCAGGTAACTACTTCGGATCAAGAGGGCATCCATGACAATGGAGAGAGCGGCATCACAGGAGGAGCTAAACAAGCCTTTGATGGGCTATAGAAATGCAGCAAATGAATGTTACATTTGAAGTTGAAGATTTGGCCACACTCAGGAGAATCAAAGATCTATATCAAGATATTCTAGGGAGATTCACGTTAATTTATCATGTCAACTATCAAAGTTGTAATGAAGACAATGGGCATCATATTTCTTTTGTTCCTTTAAAGCTGAGTGTCACTCAGATGCACCAGAACTATCTTTCCTTTAATCTTAGTTTAGCATGTAAGAGGATTACTATCACCTCTCTCATTAGTTGGCATGTTTAAAATCTAAGTATGTTATTTTGTAATCTCCAAAACATCGTTGACGGCATGGATGTTTTACCTAGCTCTTTGTTGGATGTTGGATAGAGCACCACATAGATGAGCTTTTAGATCATTAGGTCTTGGCTTTTTTCTTATAAAAGAAAAGAGGCATTGATGAAATATATTAAGAGAAATATAGAAAGGTTTTTTACATCTTGGTATCCAGGTTTTCACCATAGTTTTACTTTGCTATCTAGTTTTTTCACAGATGAACAGCATGTTAGCATGTCCGTATACTAGGAACAAAAGTCAATCTTATAAATGAAAGTTATAAACCTAAAATCTAATTACTAAAATGTATTTGTATCTAAGATTAGAATTTATACATCTTGGATACCAAGTCTTATATCCATATAAATATAGATTTAAACTTTTGTATTCTACACATAATAATAAGAATTTTTTTTTCTTTTATCTCATTTTAGTTTCATAACACGTTATCACGTACGTAGCTCTACTAACTAAGCGATTGATACGGGATCGGACTACAATGGATCATACAATAAATTTTTCTTATCTTACTGGATAAACTAAAATTGTACTATTTAATAATTAATTATTCATTAATATTTTATTTAAAATTTTACTTGATATCTGAATAGTTTATCTTATGGTTTTTTATTAATACACGGGTGATCAAGTTTAATGGAAATGTTCAATTTTCCTTTCTCTCTTACCTTTTTATAAAGAGAAAAAGAAAATTCATTGAAAGACGATTTATAGTTTCTATCTTACTAATGAACTGTAATCACTAAAAATTAGTGTTGTCGTAACTTAATTACCTTCACGGTAACTAATCACGTGTATGGTTGAAAAACCTACGGCTAATTAAATTTGGTATCCTTATCCCCTATATAAGGATCATGTGATTTACCAATAGGGTTTCTATTTTTATTTTATTTCGTAAGAAAACCATCCGACAACCACAAAGTGGATTTTCTCTATACGACGATTAAGACAACAATTTTTTTTTCTTACTGATACGATTGTGATAAATCATTAAAACCAATTGGTGATTTCTCTATCGCTTTTATGAGATGAGAAATAAAATAAATTGACAGATTTTTTTCACTTTATCAATATGGTGTGATTATTTTTCGTCGGTTCTAAAACAATGACGATAATCATTGTTTTACAAGAAACCTTAACCATGAAATATGGTTTCACCTGATAATAAACCATTGATTTTTATTACTTATAAAAAATTCTTCATAAACACAATTTAAATATCTTTAATCGATATCATGGTTATCTACCAAGTTTTAATTTGCCATTGAAGATGTAAGGTGATAGTATTATTTTTTTTTTGTCGGTTTTTACAAACATTGGCATAAAATTTTATTTTCTCAAACCAAAAATCAAATTCTTTTTCTCAAACAGAAATCTTAAACTTGGTAATTTTTGTCGATCTTTAAAAATACAAGACATGGAGAATAATGGTTTTTATTTCTCCCATAAAAAACCATCAATTAACCAAAATGTATAAAAAAAATTATCTACAAAAGATAATGATAATGATTTCTTTAAGCCAGTTGAGAGTGGTTTTCTCCATCGATCCTAATATGATGAAATATCGTTATTATATCATAAGCCATCGGTCCTAATAGGATGAAATATCGTTGTTATTGCATAAGTCAATTGCAAATACCATTAAATAATGAATTGTTGCATTCCAAAATATGTGTAAGCAGTTTTATTTTTCCTCCTGATACTTATCTCCAAAATTTGAAACCATTCCACTTTGTAGTTAGAATACGGTAGACACTCAAAGTATGTGGGTGTGCACATGGCTTGTTATCCTATATTATTAGTCTATGTAGTGACTATATTAATTTTAATTTAATTTTTTAGTTGCTTATCTTTTTTTAGATAAAAAAAAGCGTCCATGATTTTCATTCTAAGGTGAATGATTATCTTTTTGGTCCTGTAGGTCACGAAATTATTAGTGATTAATTTATTTGCATCTTTTAAATGCTTTTGGCCCTAACCAATGGAATTTTGGGTTCTAGATGTAATACATGGTTCATGGAATGTGTATATTAGCTCTTGAAAAGTTAATATTGTAGTACATAAAAACCAAAAAATTAATATATGTCCTCGAGTTAATTGAATAATACTTTACGATTTTTTTACATATATGAGATGAAAATATTTCCGCCATAATCAGGGCGAGAATACACACTAAAAGAGGTTGGTCTTATTTAACTTAAAAATTATACTCCCTCCGTTTTAAAACATCTGTCCTCTATTTCATTTTCATCAGTTTCAAAATTGTGTCCAGCTTTTGTTTATAGTCGTATTATCCCAATAAACTCTCAAATATACCCTTGGATCTTTTATACCTAAAAAATTATTTTTAATGGGACCCAATTTAAAATTTTAAATAATATGTGTATAATTAGGAAACAAATACACAAATATCTTTCTTGTTTATACTTCATTCATTTTAAAAATAAAAGTATTTTAACTACAATTTTCCCTTCTTTTTAATTTTAGTAACTATATAACATTTAGTAGGGGTAATTTTGTATATTACTCCAGTCTTCTTAATAATTTGACTTTGTCAAAGCGGATATTTATTTTGAAACGGAGGGAGTATCAATTTCTCTCTCATCATGATAAAATTAAAAAAGGCTGTCATTAAAATAGGCGTGAAAATATCTTATATGACTTTTCCATAAGCTTATGTCGTTTGAAAAAGGCAAATCCAATCATATTTAGAAAGCATGTAGCGGTTTAATACATGCTACAAATGCTCTGATAGAGTCTATCATAATATAATTGACATTCTAAAAATTAATATCTATTCGTTTAAAGGTGAGGAAATTATAATGCACTTGGATGCTGGTACCAGTAATTCTGTGGATTTTCTAAGATATGCATACACTTGAGAATTGTGCAGGATCATGATATAATAATATGTTTGTCAAATATTCATTTACAGTTGTTTTAGGGTGAAACAAATGTATTATAAAATAGTAATTTCAAGCAGGTTCGAGAGATCAAGCTCGAACAGGACGAGCTTAAACAAGAAATGGCCGTTTACATCTTGCTTCAATTACAAAGGTGGAGAAGATTGGGTAGGTCTTAGGGAAGGGAAGCAAAAAAGGTTGAGAAATCTCACTGTGATGAGTAATTGTAGTGTATAAAGAAGAATGGTTACCTCTGGGATGAATCGCTAGTTCTGTATATCTTAGTTCTTCTTATCTTCTTAGTTTCGAATGGATGAAACCATCAATTTATAGTTTAAAAGAGACATACTGATTTTTCGTAAGTGGTGGAAGTTACAGAAGAAGTGGAGGAGTAACGATTATGGAGATTGTAGAGGATTCATGTCCGAAAAGCAAGGAAGACTTGCATGACCACTACTTCTCTTTCTCTTAACTGTCTTGTAACTGTCCCACTACTTGTTACCTTCTTGTTCGTGGATGTGTTACCACAATGTACGATTGTCGTAGACCTCCAAACAAATACCCCAATGAGAATCCCCCCATGTGTTGTATTTGATATCTCGTAGAATGATAGTGGAATCATGGACCACTATTATTTTGATTAGGTCAAGTCAAGTCAAATAACTCGCTAAGTAAGTGAGGCAAGTTGTGTAAGTCACTAAATTGATAATCAGTATGAGTAGTTCCAAGTCTGGTAAGTTTATTGGTCACATATCAACTTTGAAATAGCATGGCATAATTTTAGTAGCCAAATGTTAGCTTAGGAGTGACTTGGCATAAGTCTGGAAGACGTTTGAGGCCAAGATTGTAAAGAGTTTCTTAAGCAATAAGGCTTGTTAAATAACCATATAAGATTATTGTTGGTATTAAGCCAATATTGAAAAAAAATGACGTATTTCTGAGGGAAGCAGCTAGTAAGACTAGCATTAGCTTCTTAGCATGAATGGTAATATGCTAGCTTATTAATCATAAAAGCTAATGTGCTAGCATTTTAAAAGCAAGGATAATGTGCTAGCTTCTAGCAAGGAAGCAATCTTTTTAGTCGTAAAGGCTAAAACACTACTAAAGAGGCTAGCACTTTTGGCGTAAAGGCTAGGACACTGCTAATCCTAAGAGAGCCATGGCGTTTAAGCCAAGGAAGCTAGCACCAATATGCTAGGGCTAGTAACGTTTGCGCCAAGGGTGTTGTGGCCAAGGACGGTTGCGCCAAGGGAGCTTGCCAAGGATGTTTGTACCAAGGAAGCTTGCTAGGCCAAATATGCTTGCGCCAAGGAAGCTTGCTCAAGGAGGCTTGATAAACCAAATAAGCTTGCTCCAAGGAAGCTTTCTCAAAGGGCCGAGACTCTTATGGATAAAAACGCTGCACTAAGGACGCTTGTGGCCGAGACGCTTGCGCCAAGACACTTGTTGCCAAGGACATTTTTATGTCTAAATTATGCTTAATTCTCTGTTCTACTAGTGCTTGATTTTGTACTTCTTATGAGTTTTTATGTCTTAGTAGGTATTTTTGAGAAATAAATATTCATGGAAAAATCAGCTAAAAAGTTGTTAAAGGCACCTAGAAAATTACTAAAGGCACCCACCAAATTACAAAAGGAACCCATACAGTTGATAAAGGCACCCTCCCTTTTGAATTCAAATCCGGATTTGGCAGGAACATTTTTTCACGCGTGAAATATTCTGAGTTGTTTCAGATCCTATTTTCATGGGATTTAAAAGGTTGTTTGAGTTAGATATTTGAAGAATTAATCAACCTAGGTCTACACACGTCATTTACAAGAGTTTCACGCCAGGAAAAATGGATGAAAAATCAAGTTGGGAGCCGGAAAAAGAAACCCTCTCTGTTTCGGATTAATAATGAGTTGGAGTTATCTGTGGATAGATTTTTGCATCCTTATCGGTTAAGAAAGACTATTAGAGTTTACTAATCCTATAAATAGCCAGGAAATTGAAGAGAAAAATCATCTAGAGACGTGCCAAAAAATTCCAGGAAGCAAGAGAAAAATTCTGCTGGTGGAAGAACACGAAGAACATAAGGCTAGAGAAAAACGGTCGTTGATTCTGTTGCTTATTCCTTTATATTTCTACAACGTCCAGAGTCCGTATTTTATTGCTGCCGTCTTCTGTTCTCTTCATCCATACAGAGAACACAGTCTGGGACAGTTATAAGCGTATCAATTCTTATGTGTTACTTTTATTTCTTCATTGTAAACACTTTTTGATCTATGAACAATTATTTTGAGAGTGTTTCCAACATGATGAGCTAAACACCATCACTGGGGAGACGGAGGAAGCTATTTTTTCAATAATAAAGTGGTAATTCTTATTTTATTAATTTTTTGTAATTCTTTTATAATTATTTTCTTTGGATTAAATTTGGAAAAAAAATGATTTTTATCAATTAGTTGTGTTTTTTTTTATGGGTCATGCTGAGTCTAAAGCTTTTGATATCTCATACTTTCGATTTACAACTAATATTTTGGAAATCTAACTTTGGCAATATTTTGAATAACTTGAATATATGAATTGCAAAATCATTATTAATGTTTAATCACTTGAAAAATTGGATAATAGTGGAATCCTTAGTTTCAGTTTTTACCACAATTCTTGAATCATTCCACTTTAATCTTCTTTATTTTTAGTATTAAAAATTAGGTTTAAAAATCAAATATTTACAAGTCTGAGAATCGAATATTTTACCACTGTTTTAAAAACCACATCATGATCATGCTTGTGGGGGTCATTTTAGTACTAAGAAAACCGATGTTAAGATATTGCAGTTTGGATTATACTGGCCGTCGTTGTTTAAAGACTCCCACAGTTACTTTGTTGCTTGTGACCGATGCCAGAAGTTAGGAACCATTTCTCGTAGAAATATGACGCCTTTGAACCCGATTTTAGTTATTGAGGTCTTTGATGTGTGGGGCATTAATTATATGGGTCCTTTTCCTAATTCCTTTGGTTATTTTTTCATCCTTGTCGCCGTAGACTATGTATCTAAGTGGGTAGAGGCGGTTTCGTGTAAAACAAACAACCACAAGGTTGTGGTCCAGTTTTTGAATGATAACATATTTGCACGTTTTGGTACACCACGAGCTATAATTACTGATGGAGGGTCACACTTTTGTAATCGACCGTTTAAGCTCTTGATGAAGAAATATGTTATTACCCACAAAGTAGTTACCCCATATCACCCACATACTAGTGGTCAAGTAGAGGTTTCCAATAGGAAGATAAAACGTAGAGAAAACAGTTAATCCTAATCGGAAAGACTGGTCGTTGAGGCTTACTGATGCCTTATGGGCTTACCGTACTGCGTTTAAGACCCCCATTGGAATGTTACCTTATCGTCTAGTTTTTGGCAAGGCATGTCACCTGCCCGTCGAGTTAGAACATAGAGCATATTGGGTTTTTAAGCAGTTAAATTTTTCACTTGACAAAGCAGAAGCTCACAGGAAGCTCCAGCTCCATGAGTTGGAAGAGATTCGGAAAGATGCATATGATAGTGCTAGGGAGTATAAGAACAAAATGAAATTTGTGCATGATAGAGATATTTTAAAAAAGTCATTTTCTCCAGGTCAAAAAGTTCTTCTGTATGATACCCGTTTGCATCTGTTCCCTAGGAAGTTACGCTCTCGGTAGACCAGTCCTTTTGTTGTTCGCACTGTCTTTCCTCGTGGTGCTATTGAGATTGAGACTCAAGATGGTAGAGATCCTTTCAAGGTTAATGGTCAGAGATTGAAACCATTTTTAGAACCTTTTCCTACAAGTGATGTTGAGGAGGTCCCTCTGGAAGACCTTGCTTACTCTGATTGACCATCATGGTTGTTTTTGTACATTAATAGATTTTTGTAGGTTTTTAGGTTTTTATTTTCTGTCTTTCTCTCCATAGAAGGATTGCTACGCTTCGCCCATGTACTATCTTTTTAACTTACCTCTTTATTCCACTTGGTAATTCTCTTTATTTTGAAACATTGAGGACACTGTTTGATTTAAGTTTGGGGGTAAAGGAGAAACTTCTTAGTGCAATAATAAAAACTCCAAAATTTTAGAAGTTTGTGAACATTCAAGATGACAATAACCATTCTAGGTAGACGGAAACTTAGCTCTTTTTTCTATAGGAATTGGTGTTCCCAGTTAAATGGTCTATTCATAAAAGGACAGAGTTCAGGTGTTAGAAATAACATGATAGTTGTCACCATATTTTGGAGTCTATCTCGTCCATATCACTTTCTATTTTTATTTTTGTAATTTTTCTGTTCCTCTAAGAGATTTGGTGGGGCACCAATATCGAATTTTTTATCGCCGCTAGGATGGAGTAGAGTGTTTGAGATCAAGCCCTATTATTATTATTATTGTGTGTGTATTGACACTTTGATAGCAATATGTGTGTGTGTTCTCCCTATCTCCGTCGCCTAAGCAAGCGTGGAACTCAGGATCCATGAGAACTATCATGTAAGATGTTGATAAGGACCATGCGCTTGGATTCAATTCGATCTAATCATATTGTCAGTACATTTTTAATTGTTTTATTTTCAATAAATCGATCGCTCA
This sequence comes from Papaver californicum, assembly GCA_023531435.1. Taxonomy (NCBI): domain Eukaryota; kingdom Viridiplantae; phylum Streptophyta; class Magnoliopsida; order Ranunculales; family Papaveraceae; genus Papaver; species Papaver californicum. The sequence continues at coordinate 3,591,376 of JAJJMC010025652.1, forward strand.
GACCCTTGTATATACCAGTTGGGTCGATATTAGTATTAGGATTAAGACCAGTGGGAGCGTATCTCAATTCATTAGGATTTATCCTGGCACTGACCTTCATACAGATATGGGAAACACCGTTCACTTTAGTCAACACGCGCAAACTTCATTTTGTCTATTTCCATCTTCTAAATCTTTTCATGTGATTGTACTTTGATAAATTCTAAGTATTGTTGTTGAACAACTATTTAAGTAGAACTTTTTTTTTCTTATATATGAATTTTAGTACGTTGAGTGCAAACTCGTGTACAACAAGTGGACTCGTATAAAGTAATGATTCCCATAGGCGAAGAATTTAGTATGCCAACTAAATAGCTTGTTTAGTGTTTACCCTCAATCGTTCATAAGTAGCTAAAAATTTGGAGTAAAGGTTTTGTTGGTATACCTCTTGTAAACCCTCACGAGACAAAACTCGTCCGATAGGGACACCTATGGATTTAAAGGCTTATTACATATGCTAAATGTAGTTGTGATTCCTGCGAAAGTGAGTTAGAATTTTATTTTCTAGATTAGATTTGCTCGAGGACTAGCAAATAGTAAGTTTGTGGGTATTTGATAGACACATTTTTTTGTCTAAATTATGCTTAATTCTCTATTCTACTAGTGCTTGATTTTGTACTTATTATGGGTTTTTATGTCTTTGTAGGTATTTTTGAGAAATAAATATTTGTGGAAAAATCGGCTCAAAAAGTTAATAAAGGCACCCATAAAAATTACTAAAGGCACCCATGCAGTTGATAAAGACACCCTCCCTTTTGAATTCAAATCCGGATTTGGCGGGAACACATTTTTCACGCGTGAAATATTCTGAGTTGTTTCAGATCATATTTTCATGGGATTTAAAAGGTTGTTTGAGTTATATATTTGAAGAATTAATCAACCTAGGTGCTCAACCCTCGTCCTACAAGCAATGCTTGCCTTCTTCACATATCCTGAGATGACAACAGACAGCGCAAGCACCTAGCAATGGCTCCCTTCTTACTAGAAATGACGGACTGAAGCAAACGCTTAGCAGTCAATATCCATAGGGCGATTCATGTGAACTTGCTGCAAATGATTGCATTTAGCGCATTGCCTTAGATTGGAGGATACCTTGCCTGGACTAATTGATCTTGTAGATCTTCATCTCCTTTCTTTCTCTGAAAAATGAATACTTACTGTAGGATAATTATACTGTTTTTAATGACTATGTTTCTAATCTAATCTGAAATAAAGGGTTGCTACACACGTTATTTACAAGAGTTTCACGCTGAAAAAATGGGTGAAAAATCAAGTTGGGAACCGGAAAAAGGAACCCTCTCTGTTTCGGATTAACAATGAGTTGGAGTTGTTTGTGGATAGATTTTGCATCCTTATCGGTTAAGGAAGGCTATTAGGGTTTACTAATCCTATAAATAGCCAAGGGATTGAAGAGACAAATCATCCAGAGACGTGGGAAAAAATTCCAGGAAGCAAGAGGAAAATTATGTTGGTGGAAGAAAACGAAGAACATAAGGCTAGAGAAAACAATAGTTGATTATGTTGCTTATTCCTTCATATTTCTACAGTGTCCAAAGTACGTACTTTATTGCTGCCGTCTTCTGTTCTCTTCAGCCATACAGAGAACACAGTCTGGGACAGTTATAAGCATATCAATTCTTATGTGTTACTTTTATTTCTTCATTGTAAACATTTTTTGAGCTATGAACAATTATTTTGAGAGTGTTTCCAACATGATGAGCTAAACACCATCACTGGGGAGACGGAGGAAGCTATTTTTTCAATAATAAAGTGGTAATTCTTATTTTATTTTTTGTAATTCTTTTATAATTATTTTCTTTGGATTAAATTTGGAAAAAAAATAATTTTTATCAATTAGTTGTGTTTTTTTTTTATGGGTCATGCTGAGTCTAAAGCTTTTGATGTCTCATACTTTCGATTTACAACTAATATTTTGGAAATCTAACTTTGGCAATATTTTGAATAACTTGAATATATGAATTGCAAAATCATTATTAATGTTTAATAACTTGAAAAATTGGATAATAGTGGAATCCTTAGTCTCAGTTTTTACCAAAATTCTTGAATCAATTCTACTTTAATCTTCTTTATTTTTAGTATTAAAAATTAGGTTTAAAAATCAAATCTTTACAAGTCTGAGAATCGAATCTTTTACCATTGTTTTAAAAACTACATCAACTAGTGCTAGCCTGGCGCTAATGCAAGAAATATCTAGGATTAGCCTAGCTCAGAGGTACAATGCGTCTTGTCGTATAATTCATGGCTTTTCTTTGAGCAAAGTGCTAAAGTGGCATATTTTAAGCTCAAGATAACAATTTAAGATGTGCTCTTTGTGAACAAGGCGTTAAGCTAGAGTGTATTTTGGGGATTAAGCATTAGCTATTCCCGCATTTGATAGATGCTATTGGAACATCAATGCGCACTCGAGGCAAGTTCAAGGAATTCAGTTGTGGAATTTATGCGACTTGAGACTAATTCGATATGGCATAAATACTGTGGATATTAAGGAGACTACAAGTCCAGTTTAGAATGTTTATAGTTATTCATAGAGAATCTGTATTAATAATTCACTTGCGGAATATATAAGTAGATATATAATATTTCATGTTTTGATATATAGGTAGGCATATGCGCATATCCTTTTATATTCATGCTGTTAGGCAGAGGGCAACTTTAGAATTCTAGCCCTTGTCAAAAATTCACTATCTACAATAGTATCTACTGAAATAATAAATGATGGTGGTTGTTAACCCCTCTGCAGAGGATTATCGACATATGTGATTGGTAGGCAAAAAATTCAAATTATGTTAGATGGAAATCTCTTTAATAGCGTAATATTTGGATCCAAGCCTTAAGACCTTAAACGTGCAAGCCTAAATTCTGAAATTACAGGTTGGTGTATTCTTTATACGTTATGTGAGAAATATGATCGTTGTGAAAACGATTTGAGGATTTCATTTTATTTTCTCTCAAACCCTAGGATTGGTTCAATAATACTTTGTTCATCTTGTATAATGCATTTGGTTTGGTAATCCTTGAAGGAATCGTTCACACAATAAATATGGTTGGATAACATATTCGAATTATATTCAGACAGCCATCTGACTCGATTATATCAGGTTTAACCAAAATCTGAATTAGTTAATAATCAACTTTATAGGTCTCTCGAATTAGTCATTGAAAACACTAAAATCCACATTTTTTTTCTTTTTTTTTCTTGATCTGCAATTTTAGAATTATGCTTTGTATAAAACTTGTCTATAGACTTCTGTTTTGATGATTGTTTTCTGTAATACCCATACAGTTGAGTTAGAATTCATAAATACGTCAAAAGTTGTACTTTTTTCCGATTCGTTTCAGGTTTTGTCCCATGTGGCTTTCCTTACAAGGTTTTAACGAGGTAACACCTCACTGACGATAATTATTTCGAGATATTGATACTGTGCTCTTCTTTCTTGGTTCAGATTTTGTCCCATTCGGTTTACTAAAAAGGTTTTAGTGGGGCAATTTATTCTACATGGTGGTCATCCAAGTGGGAGTAATTGTATAATTTTGGTTATTTAGTGGAGGCCCATATTTTATTAGACCAAATCAACAACCACCTCCTGGGAATTTGGATTCCCTTATGAATCATGTAAGGTATGATCACAAATACAATTTTGTTCACTTACGGTAATATATCTACACTTTGGCTCTTTGTTGAAGAAACTACACCAACTACATCTGCAAAATCTCGAGAAACTAGCGATCCATGGTACAAGTCCTCAATGTGTTGAAGAAGAACGTAGACACAACAAGAGTATTTTACCGAAGACAATACTGCTTGTGTAATACAAATGAAGACTTTATTAACTAGAAAATTCACGAAAGCACAGTAACCTTCTCACTTTCAAGAGTTTGTTCATCGAATTAAAACGTCTCTTCTCAAAAATTGACATGCCAAAATTTAATAAAATTACTTAACGTGCGTGTGTGTGTGTGTGTGTGGTATGGTGGGGGGGGGGGGGGGATCATCAAAGGTGCATTTACTGGATTTATCGCGATATACTCTTTTTCCTTCGTCAAGGTTTTGTCCTACTGGGTTTTCCTTGTCAAGGTTCTAACGAGGTAATATTTGCATGTTCAATATTCTTTCAAGTCTTCATGTTTACATATTTTCAGATTTTGCTTTTTTGAGTTTTCTTGGTACGTTTGTACTGACTTAGCCACGGTGGTCATCAGGGAGAGGGTTATAAACCTAGAATTTAATAACTAAGATGCCTTGTGTCTAAGATTAGGTTTACATATCTTGGGCACCAAGTATTCTATCTATATAAATAAAGACTTAAACTCTTGTATTCTAAACACAATAATAATAATTCTTCTCTTCTTTCTCTTCTACTTTGTATCTCCTTCTAGTTTCATAACAATTCTGAAATTGTGCCTACAAATTAACTTAGGCTTTTTTGTTTGTATAATAACTTCTCAAACACCCGTAGAATGTCCAAATACCACCTAAGAAGTTATTTTGCGACTTCTTCAAGTAAAAAAATCATAAGTTAGTTTGGTTGCATATTTTCATAATAAATTCTAGTAGCAAATAAAATTAACTTTTTGAGAAAAAAATTTATGTGACTGACTTCTTTTTCTGGTATCCAAGCACCCTTTAAAGGTTAGTACCTACGTTCAACCTTATAAAAATCAAAGTATAGCAGGTTGTAAGTGGTTCTTCAGAATAAAACTAAATCCTGATAGATAATTAAAAATATATGGACTTGTAGCAAAGAAAACTTTTGCACCAAGAAGGAATTGGCTTTACTGAAATATTCAATCATGTGGTAAAACCAAGTCCACTAGTCTTTACTTTTATTTTCTTGATGTATGATTTAATTGGTAAAGTTATCAAATTGATATCAACAGTTTTTTTTATGTAGGTGGTATATATGGTTCAACCACCTTGATCCTAGCAAGTTTTTTCCTTATGGACTTAAACAAGCTCTAATAGTCTCATATGCTAAACTCGTAGATTTTCTTACTTCTCCAGACTTCATATTTCTAAGAACTTTTTTTCCCAAAAGGCATGTGATAGAATCAAAATTATTCTGGTATCTGATAAACACCAGAATATGTAATATTCACTGGTCCAAAAGCATCCCCTCAAATAAATACTTTCACAGCCGGTTGACCAAAATGAGGATCCGACATTACTGTCACTAGTTTAAGAAAACACACTGTGACTCTCTACTTACCAATCTATGATTTTAGGTTTTTATTTTCGGACAAAAAATTTGATTATTTAAAGTATTTTCTAAGCCTTGGAGTGAAAAAAATTGTTGATGGTCACTTTTTTCTATAAGCTTTTAATGGATTTTTTTCTTAATAGTAAGTTTGTAATCCTAGTAAAAATATTAGGAAAGATTGGAATTACTAAAAAAACAAAATGTTATCATTCAGACTCACTCGGTCCAACGGATGTTAGAACTTAGATTTCATGTGGATTCCATGTGCTGCTCGCCCTTATTAATGTGATTGTCAAAGTGTTTCATGAAAAACCCATCAAAGTTGGAAATGCCAAGCGCTATGCATCTCGGTATTGGAAAGCATATGGAGATTTTGAGTTCTCCTTTGAACCCATAAACACTTTTGTTGTCACTTTTGAGAACTTGAATGAAAAACAAGATATGTTAGCAAAAGACTCTACTTCTCTTGATGGTCATCTCATATTAGTACGAGACTGGAACCCCAATCTTACTCTTAATGATGTGGATTTTAGTACTGTGAAGGTAACATATGATATACAAAACCTAGCTACCTCAAGAATATCAGACTCCCAAATTGATATCTAAAATTGCAGCCTTAGTTGGAGGAGATATTTTGCCTGACAATACTTTTATCCCTGTCAATGGCACATCTACAGTTACCTTTGTTCGTCACCGTGGAGACGCGGTTATCCAATTAAAAGAATAACTGGAGTTATTGACAGGATTCGTTTCTATTACGATAATCCCCCATTTAAGCTCTGCCCAAAATGTCTCACTGCTGATCATCAAAAAGACAACTGTTTGGCTACTGCTTTTATGGTCTTAGAGGCACAAAAAATTCCAATATCCTTTGCACCTACCTGTAGAGGTGTTGTTCCTGCACCAACTGATGCTTTAGCTTCTGCCATGCTTCATCAATCCATCAGAGGTGAGAAAAAGGCTTCGAACTGGAGAATTGATGAATGAGACTACTATTGATCCTCACCTTCGGGGTAAGGTGGTTGTTGCTTCTAATCTACCTGTGGAGATGGACCCAGACTCATCGGACAACAACACTTTTAGCCATGATACTTTCCATGGAAATGAACCCGAGGAACAGTTGAGATATAGCAATCAGGTTCCCCCTATATACCATGTGCTTTTGATTTTGCATCCTCTTTTCACTCTCGTTTTCTCTTGGCATCTCTATCAATTGCAGTTTTTTTCTCTTTTTTATTGTTGTAGTCTTCTTTCTATTATTTTGTTACGTATGCATATTTTTCTTAGAATTGCCAGGGTCTTGGCAACCCTGTCACTCGCAATCACTTGAGCCACACAATCCAAAATTTCAACCTAGATATCATCTTTTTGTCAGAAACTCAGACTCCATCCACTAAAATCATTACATATCTTCATAGGCTTCAGTATCCCAATTACTGGTTTATTCCCCCTATAGGTCGTGCTGGTGGCTTGGCCTTATCGTGGAAGGATGTTTTTTTTTTACCATTCTGGATAATACCCCTCATGTAGTTAATACTATTATCACATCTCACTCTAACCCTGATTCTTGGATGCTAACCTGTATGTATGGGTCACCTTATCCTCATATTCGGAAAGCTCAATAGGATTATATTCATCAGTTAAGTCATTGGGTTTATGTCCCTTGGGTCATATTAGGAGATCTCAACTACCTTGCATTTACATGAGAACAATCATTTACTACTCACACTGGACCTTCATTTTTTTTACATTCATGATGTTATTCATCAAGCTGGTTTAGTGGATGGGCCTTTTTGTGGTAGTCCTTTTACTTGGTGTAATAATCGCCAACAACACCTTTGAATTCGAATTCTTTTGGATCGAGCTTGAGCTGCTAATGATTGGTTTCTGAAATTCAAATAGGCTTGGGTTCATCATCTCCTTCCAGTGTGTTCCGTTCATTCACCAATTTTATTACATACCCATCCTGCTGCTTCTAAGTTACACAGACCTTTTAGATGCTATGAAGTCTGGTGGAAGCATCCTTAATACAGCAAAGTGGTGGTTGCACATTGGAATACACAACCTCAAGCTTCTTCCCGCCTATGAGATAACTACAAGCTTAAAATCTACGAAGATAGCTCTTAAGAAGTGGAAATCAGTTACTTTTGGACATATCACTGGACAAATTTCTTATACTCAAGATCTTCTTACTCAAGCAATTGAAGCTCTTACATATATAAATTACATTCAGCATTTAAAAACTCAGTTGGCTAACTTATATGACACTTAGAATAGCATAGCTTTTCAACAATCTAAAGAAACGATCTTGAAGTGTGACGACAAGAATACTAAATACTTCCACACTCGAGCTAATTATCGACAACGACGCAATCAAATCGATTGTATACAGGATCTAGGTGGAGTTTGGCTTTTTAAAACATATGACATTAAAAAAAATACTCCTCCATCATTTTAATAAAACAGTGACGACATCTTTCAACCCACCAACTAATGCAGATTTCTTATCTTTGATTCTTAACCGTGTCTCTGATGATAATAATAGGCGGGCTATTTAACATTTGGTACCCAACAAATATCTAATACATTGTTGATGATAATAGGGCGGGCTATTTAACATTTAGTACCCAATAAATATCTAATACATTGCTTTAATAATCAACATTTAAAATATTTAGGTTTGGTACCTTGACCCTGTTAGGATCGATGCTATAAAGAAAACAAAACGAAAACAAAAAACACACAAGATTTACTTGGTTCACCCAAATTAGGCTACGTCCAAGGAGCGGCTGCAGTTTTCACTATGATCTCAAAAACAGAGTTCCAGAGGAATACAACGAATGATAATAATACTACAAATCCTAGATAAGGCAACTCGATAAACGAACCTCTCAAAAAGTTCCATTTAATTTTCCAACGGGCCGCCAGTCGGATCGGGTCAAATGCGAAATCGGATCGTGCACTACCAGGCTCCTCACAAACATAACAATCTCCCACTTGGAGACTGGTCACATCACAACGCGCCCTAACTCCACTCTGAACAAACTTCAAAACAGACCGATCACCGCAACAACTCTCTTAACCAATCACCAAGCTCGAAGACCCACTGAAGCTGCACACAGCTTCAGTCTCTCAAGGGTCACTGGTTTTGTCAACATGTCTGATGGATTCTTTGCTCCATCAATCTTCTCAAGTGTCAACTGACCATCTTCTATTAAAGATCAAATGAAATGATATTTAATATCCACATGTTTAGTTCTGGAATGGTATGCTGGATTCTTCGCTAAGAAAACAACACTCCGACTATCACTATGCAAAAATCCATTTCCTTTCTTCATACCCAATTCACCCAAAACACGCTGTAACCATATCATCTTCTTGCTCGCCTCATTAGCAGCAACATATTCTGACTATGTAGTAGATAAGGCTACTATCTTCTGCAAATTAGAACCCCATCTCACAGCTGTACCACCCAAAGTATACACATACCCAGTAGTACTCTTTCTACTATCAACATCTCCAGCCAAGTCAGCATCAACATAACCTTGCAACTTCATACTAGAACCTGTGAAACAAAGTGATGTATCTGCAGTACTCTTCAAATACCAAAGTAGCTACTTGACTGCCTCCCAGTGTTGCGTTATTGGATTACTCATATACCTGCTCACAGCTCCCACTGCATGTGCAATATCTGGTCTGGTGCAAACCATGGCATACATAAGACTCCCAATCTCTGATGCATAAGGAATCTTCTTCATATAAGCCTCATCTTCTGTTGTCTTAGGTGACTGGTCTTTGATTAGCTTAAAGTGGCCACCCAAAGGCGTGCCCACTGGTTTGGCACTCTCCATGTTAAACCTTTTCAGAATTTTGTTCACATATTCTGACTACAACAGCTCCCAAATCTTTCATTACAAACTGCTTTGACAGTTTCTTCTTCAAATCATTTATTTCCTCAGTGCTAGGCCCTGGAATAAGCATATCATCCACATATAGCAGCAAAATCATAAAAGTGTTTTCAGACTTCTTTATGTAGCAACAATGATCTGATTCGCACTTAGTGAAGCCGGTGGTACCCATAAAACTGTCAAACTTCATATACCACTTCCTTGGAGCTTGTTTCATACTATACAAGCTTTTATTTAATTTGCAAACCAGATTCTCCTTTCCCTGTATTGCAAAGCCCTGTGGTTGCACCATATAAATATCTTCCTTCAGATCACCGTGAAGGAATAAAGTCTTCACATCTAGCTGCTCAAGATATAAGTTCTGTGCAGCCACAATTCCAAAAACCAATTTGATTGTATTTAGCTTCGTAATTGGAGAAAAAATATCAGTGTAGTCTACACCTTCCTTTTGCTGAAAACCTTTCACAACAAGCCTGGCCTTGTAACGTGTCCGCCCATCATGCTCTTCTTTTACTCTGTACACTCATTTGTTATGCAAAGCCTTCTTCCCTTCTGGTAGCTCGGTTAGCTGCCAAGTCTGATTTTTGAGCAAAGAATCCATCTCATCTTTCATAGCTAACTCCCACTTGCTTGAATTCTCAACTTGCAAAGCTTCATCATGATTTTCAGGCTCACCTCCATCTGACAACAAGATGCGCTGAAGAGAGGGTGAATAAAAATCCACTGCCTTGGGTACCTTACTGCTTCTCCTAAGAGTGGGAACCTGAGTACTGGGGTTTGGAGAAGCTGGACTACCCTGCTCTATCTCAGGCACTTCGTTTTCCTGGTTCTAGACAACCTTCTCCTGTATATTGATTTTAGAAATCTCACCCAAATCAACATAAGCAGAATCTTTTACCTCTGGTGTCTCTGGTTCTTCAACTGCATTTGATTTGTCCTTGTACATAACCTTTTCATTGAAGATGACATTCCTGCTTCTGATAATTTTCCGATTTTCCGCATCCCAAAATCTATAACCAAAAACATCATCTCCATAGCAAATAAAGAAACATTTCTTGGATTTGGGATCAAGTTTGTTTCTAGCATTGGCATCAACATGTACATATGAAAAGCATCCAAATACTTTCAAAAAAGAAAGATTTACCTCCTTACCACTCCATACCTCCTCTGGCAGTTTGAAATTCAACGGAACTCATGGTCCTCTATTGATCATATAAGCTGCATTGTTGGTTGCATCAGCCCAAAAAACTTTTGGTAACCCAGCATGCAACCTCATGCTTCTAGCACGTTCATTTAGGGTCCGGTTCATGCGCTCAGCTACACCATTCTGTTGTGGTGTCTTTGGAATGGTCTTCTCCGTTCTGATTCCATTTGTAGCACAATACTCTCTGAACCCACCATCGATATACTCACCCCCATTATCTGATCTTAGGCACTTCAGTTTCAAACCTGTCTCATTTTTTTTACCAAAGCCTTCCACTTCTTAAATATATCAAATACATCACTTTTATTTTTCAGAAAATAAAACCATACCTTTCTGGTTAAGTCATCAATAAATGTGATGTAGTATAATGAGTCACCAAGTGATGGAACTGGATATGGTCCCCACAAATCAGTATGCACCAACTTTAACTTTTCTGGTTTTGGAGCTCTACCGTATTTGACGAAGCTGACTTTCTTCTGCTTCCCAAGGATGCATAACTCACACATACCAACATCAATGGTTTTTAATTCTGGTAGTTTCCCGTTCAACTGAAGTACATTCATACCCTTCTCACTCATATGCCCAAGCCTTTGGTGCCATAGAGTATCACTAGAATCAGCAACTGCAACTGTATCTACTACATATGTATCTGTTGCTGCCATGCCAACAATAGACAAATCTCTCGGACTTAAATACATATAAAGAGTACCCGTCTTGTAACCACGAGACACTACCATAGCTCCCTTAGTCACCTTCCATCTACCACCACCAAAATAAACACCATGCCTTTCGTCATCAAGCTGCCCAATAGAAATCAGATTCCTCTTTAATTGTGGAACATGTCTAACCTTGTAGATTCTCCAGACTGATCCATTTTCCTGCTTAAGGTTGATCTCTCCAATGCCTACTACCCAAAGTGGTTTATTATCAGCTAAATAGACAGCCCCGAAGTTATCTGCAGTATAGTTAACAAAAAATTCTCGGCTTGAAGTGGTATGCCAAGAAGCTCCTGAGTCGAGAACCCAAGAGTCCATGGGACTTTCAACAGAAAGCAGTAAGGCATATTGCACGGTTTCTGTAACAATATTTGCAATTTAATTCCCGTTCTTCTTAGGTTCTTTGAACCACTTCTGTATGTAGCCATCTGACCAAAGTTTCAGCATCCAGCCGGACCCCGTGGACCTCTAGATTGGCCCATGCTTTTCCCTCTTCTTGATTTAGATCTTCCTCTGTTCTGATTTTTATGAGATGATCTGCCTCTTGACTCGACGTTAAAGGAATCATCATTATTCTAATACTCACCAGAATCCTTCCTTCGAATTTCTTCACCCAGAATCAGATCGCGTATGTCATTATACTTTAGCTTCTCTTTACCGGCGGAATTACTTACGACAGTTCTCACAACTTCCCAACTGTTGGGTAGAGAAGCCAAAAGGATTAGGGCACGAATTCCATCATCAGATTCGATCTCGATAGATAATAGAGCATTCACGATTTCGCTGAACTCATTCAAGTGCTTTGTAACTGAAGCGCCCTCTGCCATGTACAATCTGAACAACTTCTTCATCAGATGCACCTTGTTGTTCGCCGACGGCTTTTCATACATACTCGTCAAGGACGCCATCATACCAGCAGTGGTCTTTTCTTTCACAGCACTGTGTGCAACTGACTTGTCTAGGGTTAATCGAACAACCCCTAGAACCTGTTGATCCAAAAGTTTCCAATCTGCCTCGGACATCCCATCTTGCTTCGTTGAATCCAATAGAGGTTGCTGCAAGTTTCTCCCATAGAGATAATCTTCAATCTACATTCTCCAGTATGCGAAATCTGACCCATCAAACTTTTTGATTATGTTTGTAGATCCGACCCCTATCGCAGATGATATCGACGCCCGAAATTCTTCATGAACCTTGCTCTTATACCAGTTGTTAGGATCGATGCTATAAAGAAAACAACACAAAAACAAAAAACACACAAGATTTACTTGGTTCACCCAAAATTAGGCTACGCCCAAGGAGCGACTGCAATTTTCACTATGATCTCAAAAACAGAGTTCCAGAGGAATACAACGAATGATAATAATACTACAAACCCTAGATAGGGCAACTCGAAAAGTTCCATTTAATTTCCCAACGGGTCGCCAGTTGGATCGGGTCAAATATAAAACCGGGTCGTGCACTACCGGGCTCCACACAAACATAACAAACCCGTAAAAGACTGTCAAGTCAAACCGTTGACTTAACTTTATGTTTCCCTAACTCGGACGGTTCTGCCGTGTTCTGGACACACTTCCCCACCGGTTCCAGGCCAAGTTCCGGCCATTTATAGCTCTTTCCTTGCATAGTTTCCTACTCATTCATATACACAGAATAAACATTCAACAACATTATTTAAAGCCTCCACCATCACAAATCACTTCTCTCAGCACCACCACCTATAATTTATGTCATCTTTTTTTCATCTCAAATCACAGACCTAAACCATCACGTATCCATCATTACCTTCAATTTCTATCTTTATCTTGAACTCCATCTCAACTCTCGCTCACAACCATTTCAATTCAACCCAAACGATGAAACTTAATTACCATTTCTGCACCATCTTCTAATTGAACGAAAACCCACTACACTGACTCAAGCCAAAGCCATAAAATTTATCTTTTTTCTCTGTTTCTTCACTCTCCTACCATACCCAACAAAGCCAAAGAATCGAACACCACAACCAAGTAGGAAACAACATGAAGACTACCCAAATCTCAACAACACCTTTACTACTTCTTTTCCTTCTCTAATTCTTTAATTGACCCATAATTCCCCTTCCTTGTTCTCATCTCTTCTCTATTGACTGAACCCACTACTCAAATCTATCTCCACTTCTTAAATCTCTTCTCTTCATGGCTACATCTTTTATGTCAAGCATCATCTTCATTGATACTCGATCAATACCAGAAATACATATATTATTCATGGATTCATCAAAAACACTTCAGTGAAGACCCACCAGAACCCAAAGCACCGACTACAGTAAGCTAGGGAAGTGGCCTTGGTCGTTGTTGAGAAGAAGGGGATCATATTTGTTGCTGTTTGAAGAGAAGTCAAATTGGAGAGAAGGGGAGGATTGATTTAGATTTTGAACTTACTAAATGAAAAAGAAACGAAGAAGAAAGAAATTCAAACTGGTCGTTGTTAAGAAGAAGGGGATCATCTTTATTCCTTAACAAATTCGATAGATATTAAAACTGGTTTGTTAGGTCATTGGTATCATTAACAAGGATAATAAGGTAATAACGATGATTTTGTTACAAATACACTAACTTAGTTAAGTCAACAATTTGATTCGACAGTCTTTGACAGGTCAGGGTACCAACCCTTAATATTTTAAATGTTGGATACTGCGTTAATGTGTTGGACATTTGTTGGGTACCAAATGTTAAATATCCTTTATAAGGATTTTATTCAAATGCCAACTGCAGATGAGATTAAAGCTACAGTCTTTCGAATCAGACCATGGGTTGCGCCGGGACTCGATGGATTTCAGGTAGGATTCTATCAAAAGCAGTGTCACATTGTTGGGTAAACAATTATCAAAATGGTACAATCGTTTTTTGCTTCTGGTTACCTTTTAAAACAATTCGACCATACCTTCCAAGTCCTAATTCCCAAATACAATTGTGTTCACTCGTCTGCTTCTTATAGGCCTATAAGTTTGTGTAACATCTCATATAAAATTATATCTATACTCCTCACCAATCAATTAAAATCAATTGTTGATACCCTTATTTCACCATGGCAAACATCATTCGTACCTGATCGCAGTATATATAGCTGACAACACTATTATCGCTCATGAAGTTATTGCTTATATGAAACAGAAAAAGGGTTTTACTGGGGTATTTGGTGTCAAATTAGACAAGTCCAAAGCATTTGACCATATGGAGTGGAGTTTCTTAATGCAGATAATGAAACACATGGGATTTTCTTCTCACCGGTGTCAACTTATACATCAATGTATTAGTACAACATCTATTTCACTTTTTGTTAATGGCACAACTACCACTACTTTTTTTCCATCTCATGGATTGCGTCAAGGGAATCTATTATCACCCAATTTCTTCTTAATATGTATGAAAGGTTTAGTAAACTTATTCAACAGGATCAACTGAAAGGATTGATTCAAGGGGTTAAACAAGCTCGTCAAAGTCCTGAGATCTCCTATTTGTTTTTCCCTGACGACTACTTGATCTTTAGTATTGCAAAAGGTAACTATGTCTCTAATTTGATGGATATTATTCAAAAATTTAGTCTTCTTTCTGGGCAAGTTATAAATTATGATAAATCTAATGTTTGTTTTAGTTATAATCTAAGCCCGGTTGCTTGTGAAGATATACTTCAAATGTCACATATGAAACAGATGCAGCTTGATGAGAAATATCTGGGAGTTAGATTATTCACATCAAGAAACAAGACTGAATGCGTCTCACGCATTGTATCCAAAATACAAACCAGACTTCAAGGATGGCAGAGCAAGCTTATTAATCAAGAAGAAAAATCAACCCAGATTCAGTCAGTGGTAAATACCATGGCTAATTTTCATATGGGCTATTTCTTACTGCCTAAAAATACACTTACCCAACTGAATAGACTACAAAGCAATTATTGGTAGAATAAGAAACATCCTAAAAGTAGAGTTTACAAGTCCTGAAATTTATAATGTTTCCCCAAACGACTTGGAGTTCTTGGTTTTAAGAATCCCCAATTTTTTAATCTTGCACTTTTAGCGAAATTAGATTGGTGGTTACTCACTGAGCCCACAACCATCTGGGTTCAAGTTGTCCGCGCTCGATATTTTCATAATAAAGACCTTCTTTTTGATTCTCTTAAGAATAAAGGGACTTGGATATGGCGAAACATCTTCAAAGGTTTGGAAGTAATAAAATAGTTTTATATCTGGCATATGGGCAATGGACAGTCTATCAAAACCTTGTAGCATCATTGGATTGACTATAATACTGCGCACTCTTATTCACCCTTTGCACAGACTCAACCTCCTACGGTTTCTACTTTTATCATTGAGCATGGTACTTGGGATTAATTTAGTCTGCAACAACACTTCAGTTCAGATCAGATGCAACATATACTTCACATGCCACTATTTCCTAACACATTTGACACTCTATATTGGTCTCTGACTAGAGCAGGTAAATTCACTGTTGGCTCAACCTATTTCAAACTTCTTCAGCAAAATGTGTTAGCGGCTCATAACATCTCTATTAAGCACCAAATTTTTTGGCTCAAGCTTTGGCATATGTCTTTGCCACACAAGCTGCAACTATTTCTTTGGAAAATATCTCACGATAATTAAGTGTTGGTTCTCCTGTATTTAGGTATTCAGTTGGATTAAATAGATTGTGTCCAATGTGTGGAGTTAAAGAAGAAACCACCGCTCACTTGCTTATCAAGTGTACATATGCACGCCCAGCTTGGTTTGCCACTTCAGAATATCTTCTACTCCATGTCCAACATGTCAACAATCACCAACAATAGATGCTAACATGTCTTTATTCCACTCAGATGTCTCCTTCAAATATTCTTATAACACAAATCTAGTGGCAGTTACAATGTGGCAACCCTGGAAAGCTAGATGCTCTAAAGTATTCGATAATCGCATCCAAAATCCTCTAACCACCATGCATTGCATACTTAAATTTTTTATTGACTTTCACATTAGCATTCATTCCAGTAATTCTGATATAACTCGAAGCCATACTAATGTTGTTTCTCATCCTAAATGAACTCCTCTGCCACCAGGATGGGTTGTTGTTAATGTCGATGCCTCAATGATATATGCAAATCTATATGCTGGTTTGGGTATTCTTCTTCGTGATGATGCAGGTCGATTTTTAGTAGCAAAAGCCATATCTCTGCCAGCTAGAGATATAGACCAAACTGAAGCTTTAAACATAAAAGAAGGCTTGCAGTGTACTCATGAACTAGGCTATATGAAGATTATAGTACAAAGTGGTAATAAATGAGTGGTTGATGTTGTGTGTTTGTGTAACAGGTCTTGCAAACGCGAGGATATCTCACAGATTGCCTACATCGGAATTTTATTTCCTTCGTCCCGTCTAAGAAAGTCTTGTATATTAGTCGTGAATGTAATAATCCCGCTGACAGATTGGCGAAGTTTGCGCGTGAAAATATGGACACAGGTGTGTGGTCTGTATCCTCTCCTAATCTTATTAGGAGGCAGCTCCTGTTAGATAGGAGCTGAGTTTGTTTGGCTTTCCCCATGAATATATAAGATGACTTTTGGGCCAAATTTCTCTATCACTTTTTAGTGGGCTTCAATTTTGAACTTTGACCAGTGGACAATATCCTAGCATTTCTAGGCCCTGGAGTTCTTTTGACTTTTCTGTTTTCCTGTCTTCTGAGGAACTGAGTTGATCTGATTGGAGTCAAATTGTGTCCCATCTAGTAGGGACCAACCCACAACCGCCATCTTTCATCTGTCGTCTGTGCATAACAAGCAATAACAATATGGAGGTGGGGGAATCAAGAATTTCCGTCCTACCGCGAGTATTCAGATGCATCTGTATTCTCAAAGTGCAAGTTGCATAAATATAGTCCCACATAATCGGGATAATCTTGAGTTTCCATTTTTCCTTACTAGTTGTTAGTATTTTATAGTAGTTTGCAACAATTCGTATAATAGTGGGATGTGTTCTACGTGTGTAATCCTGATCTAACCATGTATAATAGTTGGAGACTTCAAGTTCGAGGATACAATTTGTAATTTATTTATTTATATATTTACTGAGATAAGTAAGTAACTAAATTGATAAAAAAAATAAAAATTTATGTATTTATATACGTATTTATGAATGAATACTATTCTCAAAAAGTAATGTTGAACTGATATAATTTCATGTTTAGAAGAAAAACCCCAAAAAAAAATTTCTTTTAATGGAAGTGAGTTGATTAGTGAAAATTTTAGGTAATAGAAACGTACCCATCTGATATAAAGGGATTGTGTTTAACACATGCTTGACCAAAGTTGATCTTCCGGCCTGAGTTAGGGATTTAGATGACCAACTAGGTAATTTTTACTCAAAATTTTCCTTGATAGCATTAAAAGTAAGATATATGCTAATTCATTATTTTTATTCCCTCGGGTATTCGTTACTTATCGGTGGGCATTTTGTTCCACAATTATAATTTCCCCACCAAGAAAATAGGACCATGAAAAATAAAGATTTGATGTTGGAGTGGTAAGAATACTAGTTACTGTAACTAAAATAATAAACGAATGGAAGAGCTAAACTATCAATCAGTATCTGTATTTACAGGGACAAAAACATGTTGTCGACGACAAATATGGTGATAGATGAGTACTGTAAGTTAC
Source organism: Papaver californicum (assembly GCA_023531435.1). Taxonomy (NCBI): domain Eukaryota; kingdom Viridiplantae; phylum Streptophyta; class Magnoliopsida; order Ranunculales; family Papaveraceae; genus Papaver; species Papaver californicum. The sequence goes on from JAJJMC010025652.1 coordinate 3,609,147, forward strand.
TCTCAACCGAATAATTATTAGGTATCTGATCCATTTTTCTTTAGTTAACGAACTCATACATACATTTGCAATCACAAATAATATTCTCAATTGCACAGAGTATCAGAGTCTTGATCAAGACTAGGACCGACTTGCGTATTTCATGAAAGATTTTAACATATTCTCTCGCAACGATTATTTGTGAAATTTTAGACCACCTTTTTATGGACATATCACATTATCTGCTGTGAAGCCGTAATTGCAATTAAGACACAATTATTCAGCTAATGAACTTTAAATACATAGTTTAATAATGATTTTACTAACAAGAGAGACAGCTATCATGGTCACTTTCGCCATTATTGCACGGGAGTCTGTACATGAATGGTCTCTTGTATGCGGCCACAAACAAAACATCGACATGATATTCCCACCAACATTAATTCATGCCAAGTTGGAATTTTTATTTTCTTTTTGTCGTGTCAATAGAAAAAAATCAGAATTGGAATAACGAGTACAAATTTTAAAGAGATAAAATCTCTTAGTTTTATGCTTTTATTTTTTTCCGATTTCTTTCTTTCTTTTTTCTGTTTAGTATATTGAAGAGAATAAGATATTACAAAAGATCATCGAAGTTTTCAGTGATCTGTGCAATTAACAAAAGTTGACTAATTAGAATAGAATTAAAAAAGATACAGATCTTTTAAGGTTTTCGCTCGATAAAAAGAAAAATTTGTAACAAAAGAATAATACCGTCCAAAGGTCTGTGATAACTAACGATTGAAGAACACGAAGAACATACAACAGGATCGGTAAATATGATGGATCCATATCGAACAATTGTTATTTCATATTCCTCATCTGTTGATTGTCATAACAAAAATCGTTGGATATAGAAGACCATATCCAACGATTCTGTCTCCTCATTTTTTTCTTTACTTTTATTATATTGGAATCGTCGGATAAGACACATGTTTATCCACTGATTCAACATTCTATTTTTCTTTTTTACTTTTTTTTTTATATTGAAAACGTTGTATAAGACACCTGCTTATCCATTGATTCCCTTGTTTTCATTTTCTTACTTCTACCTGATGAGAATCGTTTGATACAATAGACCATATCTAACGATTCTGGATATGATAATTTTTATGTTTTATCAGTAAGAGGAATCGGTATCTAAACATGCGGTCTAACCAACGATTCTTACTTGGTCATTTTCTGTTCGATTTTATTATTAGAATCAGTAGATAAATATGGTCTTATCCAACGATTTTGTTCATTTTATACAAAACTTTTTATTGGTAATCAAATTAGAGATTGTTGATTGCTTGACCTACTAGTAGTTGTGTTCATTTTAATTAGGATGTTGTGATGAATAATCCTTGTTACTTGATTGTTTAACTCTTTAGTGATACTTATGTTTGTTGCTCAATTTAGTTATTTGTATAGTCATTATGGACGGTTGCGAAAGAGGTTACAGTCCAACCCGATAGTGTGACATCAACAGAAAGCCACAATAAAAGGTTAGCTGCGACCTTTGTTGTCCTATCCAGGCCAAATTGGATAAAGTCCTTGAGATCCTACATCAGCTGGAAATATTGGAGCTTGATGAGGTGGTTGAAGTGGCATCCCCTATAAAAGAGGATATTACTACTTGGAGAGCCAATGATGCAATCCTTGAACGATGCTCCTCCTCCTGTGGCTGATATCTAATACCTGTTTTTAAGACTTGTTGGTTAAACTAAACTAAGACTTATTATTGCATTAATTAGTTTATGTTCTTTTATTCGAGTACTTTTTTTTGGGTGGATGGATGAACTTATGGTTTAATATGTTATATGAATGATTTGAAGTTCGCTTCACCTTTTACGGTATATGATTGGTGGTGAACACTATCATCTTTTTTTGCAATTATGATCCAGAACAGTGGTTAATACACATATGTATCCACCGATTCTAACTGACCATCCTTTGAAATTTTTAGCTTTTTGCAATAGATTCAAAATAGGTGGATACGTCACATGCATATCTGCCGATTCTGCTCTGATGATCTGGTTTAACTACTAGCACTTTACAAATGTGATTCAAAATCGGTCGATACGTATGTGTCGGAATAAATTATTTTCAGTTCTAGTTGCACTTGTTTTTGTTTTTAAAAAATTTCTAACAATAATTCAAAATAACCAAAAGCCAAATCCATTTTGTTCATTAAAAATGGTTGTTCAATATACGATACGAAAGCTACAAATCATGGACATCTGATAGTTCATTTGTTAACAAAATCCAAATATTTAATTCAACATGATTGTACCCTTGATATGATCCGGCTTGACAAATTCATCCCAAAGTTTCATGTTGGGCTCGTATTTTTTCATCCACTCCTAAAGGTGTTAATTGTGAAACCTGGAAAATAAGTGGACCTATGCAATGGAGGTAATGGAAAATCTTCGTGTAACCTAAGACCGAAAAAATATGTGTTATTATAATGTTGCTTGTACCTTAAAATTGTTCCTAGGAAAAACAATGTAATGTTGAAGTACTTTTTAGGTTCGAGGATCAAAATCGTACAAAACGAATCCAAACAAGAAGAATGTCTGTTTACGTTTTGCTTCGGTTACAAAGAAAGGAGATGGGTTGATCTTAGGGGAGGAAAGCAAAGAAAGTTGAAGGAATTGTGTGTTGTGGTAGAGGAATAACAGAGCTTGTGAGAATGATTTTCTATCTCTTCCCCGTTCTCTCTGTCTTGTTTTGAAATGGCCTAAGTAGCCTATTTATAATGATTGGTACCACACATTTTCCTTATAAAGTAGTGGAGGTAGTGGGAAGGTGGAGAGATGGAGGTTGTAGGAGTAACCGTCCACTTTGTCTTGGGAAGTTTCTAGAAACTTTTAGATTATTACTCTATCATCTCTTCAACCGCTTCAACCGTTACCACTTACTTTGTAACTTATTTATCATGGGGTGTTGCTACGCCCATGTTTATGTAACCACCAGACCAAAACCCTATGTTTAATCCCCAATGTAATATGATTTGATGTCTCGTAGGAGTTAGTAGAGTCGTGGCTTCAAAGCCATAAATCTTGTTGTAAAATAATGCTTCTAGTATCTAGTAGATTTTATGCCAATTTGTCATGGTAATGGCTTAGGTAATGGTACTAGGGACGAAGAATGGTGCTAGCACGAGCAAGCAAAAAATAGCACTGGCTTGAGCGAAGTAGAATGGCATAGTATCAGCAGAAATCACGGGCAGCATGGAGAGCAACGCTAGCGCCGCTTGCAGCATAGGCCAACATTAGCGCTACTAGCAGCGTATAGGCGCTAGCGTTGATGCTAACGTTGCTAGCACTTCTGTAGCGCTTTGTTAGCGCATGGGCTAACTAGCGTTGTTGCTAGCACTGTTAGTCCTTGTTTGGTGCGTAGGCATGTTGGCTTGTTGGTTTATTGGCTTGGCGCGTTCATGCGGGGAGCGTGGCTAGGACTTACTAGGGCTGACATTTGGTGGTGGTTGCCTATATGCTATTTGCATTGGCATTTGCTAATGCTGTGACCATGACTATGACCTATTTAGGGTTTCTCAGTCTTGTGAGATTTAATTTATTAGCATTTATGCTTAACATTTGTGCAGTGAACATATTCAAGAGATCACTCGTGGAAGTTTGCAATTTAAAATTATGCTTGATGCGACTCTGCAATTAGATGATATGCATTTAATTAGTGTTTTTATTCTGATATGGCATCGCCTCTATTCTAAATGTTCGCAATTTTGTATAACTAGTATATTCTGTTTTATACAAGTAGTTCGCATGGATGCACATGAAATAACGAGGATTTAATTGATTATATCTCTGAAATTTCTATGGTGCATATATATGCAAAAGAGCTACAGGGCTAATTTATCCAGGAGTTAAAGACGCATTTTCTGTAAGACAGAAGTACATATTCATAATTCTGATTTCGGGTCAGAACATTTATTATATTTTTGTAGCTAGACAGGGTAATTTTACAACTCACTCACTTTTCAAAAAACCACCATCTACATTAAGTCCCCTGCTTATATGGATACGAGTAATGTTGCATGGTAAGCACTAGATGGTGGTCTACCAGACGAAATATGACTCTTGCTATTTAATGGTTAGATATTGCTAGAAAAGTAGCAGTTGGATGAGCAAGTTTTGCTCTTTCTACGATTGTACTCTCAGATGTTTGGAGTATTCTTCTTCCACCGTAATAACAGCGGGAAGGTAGTTGGAACATTAGTTGGCTATAAAGAGTGTTGAGGCAATGTTGTTGTCTGAATAAAATGAGTAGAACCTGAGCATTGATATATTGAACAAGTTCAAGGAATTCATTCATGGAAGTTTTGCGACTTGAAGCAAGTTCATGCGTGACATGAAGTGCTTAGCTTTTATGCAGTGCATACAGAACATATTCAAGAGATTCATCTGTGAAAGTTTGCAACTTGAGATGATGTTCGATGTGGCTCTGCAATTAGATTGTATACATCTAATTAGTAATCTTTATTCAGGAGTGGTATATTACCCATTCTGAATCTTTGCTGTGATTTCTGTAATTAGATGGTATGTATCTAATTTAGCGATCCTTATTCAGATATGGCATAACCTCTATTCTGACTATTTGCAACTTTGTATTTAGATGGTATGCATCTAATTTAACGATCTTTATTCAATTATGGCATAACCTCTATTCTAAATGTTTGCAACTTTGTATTTAGATGGTATGCATCTAATTTAGCGATCTTTATTCAGATATGGCATAGCCTCTATTCTGAATGTTCGTTGTGTTTGTATAATTAGTATATTCTGCTTTATACAAATAGTTTGCATGGATGCACATAAATAACGAGGTTTTAGTCGAGTAAAGTTCTGAAATTTCTAGGGTGCATATATATGCAAAAGACATGTGGAACGAGTATAAGAAATTCTTTCAACTTATAATTGGTTCAGTGTTATGTATAGTCATAAGTCATCTTGTCAGGAATAGCAACCGTCACTGATGGCATTCTGAAGACGTTATCGCTCTGTACTAGTGGTCAATCCATTTAGGAGATGTCCAATCGTTCTCGATTCTATACGCAAGTGGATACTGAGTGGCACAGTATAATATATAGAATATTTAAATCTCAAAGCTGAGAGACTCTAATATTGCCATTATATATTTTGTTTGAAGAGGTTAGACGAAAATTCCTGTAGTAGGGGTTTCGTTCTAAAATATAAGATATGGATTTCAAAAGTTTAGTTTAAGGGTAGTTACTTAGCTCTATTTCCTTCAGGCATGTCCTTCACGCATACTTGGGCTTTGAATATATTAGACTCCCCCGTGAGTAAGCATCAGACATTAACGCTTGGAGTTGAGTATGCAACATCAAGTGTCAGGATAACAACAAGTATATGGTAGACAGAGCATCCAATTGTGAAGATTAGTTATAGCTAGTCACAACAAAGTCGGGGACAATGGAAGTCAATAGATGAGAGCTGACGATAGACTGGAACTGCAGATGAGTCGGATCCCCGTTTTTTTTTGTGAAATCTTATGCATTGTCCTGTTCTCCACCGATTGTCGCCAATTTTCGAGTTTACATGATACAGGTGCAACACTAGGAGAGACGACGAATAGAGGAGCTTCTGGTGGTAGGTGGTGGCATCGTGAGGATATGAGCTTCTTGAAGACACTATCTCTGTGAACGATGTCCCAGACTCGTGTGAAATCCTATTGCCATGGAATATCCCCCGTCTGGTAGAATATCCTTTGTTTTGTGGATGAGGCTAACGCTGGAGGTGTTGACATCATAAGTATGTTGGCATCGTGAGATCTCCTACATGATGCGACGTAAGTGGGGACCTCAGTAAAAGTTAGGACTTCATGGCAATTGATCCCCTTGTGATAGGCTTCATGGCTGACAACCTCATAAAAAACGGTGAGCGCCTCGTGGATTAGCGTTCCTTACACATTTTAGAACACTTCTGACTTGTGTGTGATGTTGACTCGTTATAGCCATATTTCTGGAGAAGATGAATTCCTGACAGCAGCATGTAAGCCCATATGCCATATGTTGAGAGGAGAAATTTGAATCTGAAATAGTCAGGCCTTTTGAGTGTTTATTGTACACTGGAGATTATCGGAGCTTGAGAATTCTGAATTCAGTGTGTCTTCCATAGTTGGCCAGTGTGGTTAAAATCAGCAGCAACACCAACAAAGACGAAGTCCTCATGCTATGGACATGATCAGATTCATAGATGAAGCTTACGAGTTGTGGAGGTACTGATGTACAAATGCTTTCGTCAGGATGATGCAAGTGAGGGTCTTATTGTTACTACCGTCGTTGATTAAATACTCTGGTCGAAGGAGATGACTGTGTTAAATCTCTGAAACTGGAGGAGCCTTCAGCCCCAGGTGTAGCTACTTTGGTCTGCTGCACGACGATTGATGATTTAATAGTATCCTTATGAGTCCATGCCTCTAGGGTCTGATCAGGCAAGGGAAGCCAGGAAGGTTGATATCTCTTATTGTTGTTTTTGTATTTGCGCGCCATGTTTGTAGAAAGAATTTGATTGGAGTTGGAGTCCTTGTTAGTTCCCGGGCTATTGAGTCGCAACTGGGACCTTTTCACGATCATTGAATAAATGAAACTGTGTCTTATTCTAACCCTTTGGTTTATAAGATTTTTTACCCTTTCTGAGTGTGATGATGGAATATTTGAAATGTTCATATAGGTGAATTCCTCTGAAGACTTCTAGGGTGAAGAGGATGAGATGAAAGGTGTCTTTTTGCTGACGTGGTGCTACGGGTGTCTTCGAAGATTATGTTCCCAGAGGTGTCTCTTGAGCCATCTTCTGAATATTTGACTGTTATGAGATGTGTTGCGGTGATCAGTCCCCTATCACACTTCTTTTTGATTTCTGAAGTTATATTTTATGGAGTAGGCTTGTGATGCGTCTCATCGTCGTCGGGGGTTGCAGGCGCCTATCAGATCTGACGACGTAGTTGAGAGAGGTGAAGATACCTTTGCGACATGTCTTTGGAGAGTAAAGGGCCTTATCAAGGTTGTGACTCTCTGGTTGACCATCTCTTATAGGATGGAGAGCGAGGGGATCTTGTGCAAATCTTCAATCCCCAAGTGTGGTTCTTGCGATCTTTCGGATGTATTTTGTTGAAGTTGGTGCTCCAAGTGGTGTCGTTGCGTAAGATGCCAATGCAATTAAAACTGCACCAATTGAGCATCTGAATGCTGAAGTTGACTTTGACTTTGAGTTTGACAGGAGTCGGTTCTTGGAGGAAGATGAGATATCTAAGCTTGTTGTCGGATGGCTTTGTCGTCATATGGGGAGAACTTGGAGGAAGTATGTGCATCTTCGGTTTAGAAGCGATTACCAAAGCTAGAGGTGATGCTGAAAGACTATTCTGAGAGTTGAGGCTTGCAACTGAAGCCCTTTCACAAGTGGAGAGATCATATGTTGATAGATGTGAACTAGTCTTCAAGGATTTCTTTCTGAGCAGTAGGTTTTGATAGATTTTATGTGTTTTTGAGATACCCGATTTTGTGGTTTTATTTAGGGATTTAGAGTATGTAGATTTTGAATGGTTCTGAAAGGATTTTTATAAATAGAGAAATAATATTTTGTTCAATTGAAATCCTAAGTATGAATGCAAGGTGCTGCAATTATTTTAGAGGAATTGCAAAAACAAGAAAATATTGCTATGGGTGGCGAAGTGCTTAAGTCTTGACAACCTTTTCAGTGGTGCCGGAGTGTTTAAGACTTGATAGCTTTAAGCCTCTTGTCATGTATGATTACCCATATTGGGTTATTGGTATTGATAGGTTTGTAGCATTCTTCTAATATAATTTTAATGATCAGATATGTGTTTTCTCCAGGAGAGATAATACCTTTCTCGATTGTGTCTCCGACATGGAAAGTGTTGGGTTTTGGTATCTCAGGTTCACGACACATCTTCAGAAGGATTGTTTTATCGGTTTAATATTCTCAGCAGAGACGACCCTATCTATTTAATAAATTTTTAAAAATGATCAACTTCCCATTCGCATCATCAAAGCATGGTGGGGATGATACTCGAGTCAAGTCCCCAAGCGTTTATGGGACATGGGACAACTGGTTGTAAAGAGAGTAGTTGAAAAAGACTTAGTTGTAAGTGAAATCCACGGGCGTAAGGCATCACCTCTTCTTTATGCAATTGCTTAGCATCCAGAGTTGTTGCCTGGTGATGTTCTGAAGGCGAGCATTCTTTAGGGTCAGCTGGTTTGTTGGTGCCTACGGGTGGGTCCCTTGGTGACGGTTTCTCCATTGACGTGTCGAGCCTTTTCTTATTGTTGTGGATCCACAGACGTCCCAGAATCATGTTGTAATCTGGACTTACATGATTGTTGCTGGTGAATTGACAGCTGACACTCCCGACCACAAAATGGTGGTGGTAATGGTCTCTTCTGAACCTTTATGAATGACGAAGTTTGACTGCTGCAACCATGGTTTCTTTATTTGGATGGGGATCTCTTTATCGTGTCGAATATTGATTCTGGGACGCGCAACTTACTCTACTTAAGGACTTCGTGTCTGGTAAGCCTTCTGATGTACGCGGTGATCCTTCTGAGAAAAAATTAGCAGCTCAGCCGAACTTGAAAATTACTTTTAGAGCGAGGCGCGACTCGATCATCAACTTGACACAGGTATCTCAAATCGTCCTTCATTTAATCACAGTCTTTTACTCAATAGTTAATTGTTTAATTCGTCTATTGCAGTTGTGGCTCCCTAATTTCTTCATGTCTGATAATGTAGCGAATGCTACTCCTCAATCTTGTCTTGATGAATATCTTCACGTAGTCTGGGGGCATGACTTATCAGGGTGACTTGAACAAACATGAAAAAATATTTTCTGAATTCGGAGTTCGTTTTTTAGGTGAAAAAGACCTAACACCGAGCGTCCAGAACTTTTCCAGGCAGAATTCTGTAGTTTTCATTTGTCATGTAGTCGACCGTTTTGTCTTCCCTTATTAGCTCGCTTCTCCGATTGTCGCGCCCTTTTTAGAATGTTATAGTAGTCCATATGAATCATTTGGTATATAAATCATTCTCATATTCCTTACCAATTAGCGACAGTTTCAGTTCTTCCGGAGGGTTATGTAAAAATGTTTCTGACGACATTTTTGTAAAACGACCCATATCTCTTCTAAACCATATGCCATGACCCAAAACACTTTTAAATGAATGTTTAGGTTTCTAATGGAATTTTTTTTATGAACTTTATGATCTATGCTTCAATTCCTTGTGCTTAAGCTATTTTAGCTCATTATCTCTACAATGTCCTTATTTTTAAAGGGAGAATGGACGAAATCAGAGATATGAACTTGTAGGTGAAGGATTGGAGATTACCATAAGCCTTGATGTTGTTAATGTGTCTTTTCCATATCAAAATCACAAGCGAGCTTTTTCTGATGCGGTTATTGAAGGAAGCACTCCGAGTGGCGTTATTGTACAGAACGCTGCTATGATAGAGGTTGTTCATTGCGTTTTCAGTAGCACTGCTTGAAATAGTAGTGTTGGTGTTTTTGCTGAAATGGAACACCATAATTAAGATGGGTTGTTGAACCTGAATTGAATTTGATGATTGAACTAGATCTAAGATCCACCATTTCTCTTTTGAGATAATTGAATAATTGAATAATTATATTTGTATCCGACAGGTTGATCTCCCACTGTGGTCGCCAATTGTTTGTACCTAAAAATTGCACCTAAGAAAAACAATATACTGTTGAAGTACTTTTTAGGTTCGAGGATCAAAATCGTACAAAACAAATCCAAACAAAAAGAATGTTTGTTTACGTTTTGCTTCAGTTACAAAGAGAGGAGATGGGTTGATCTTAGGGGAGGAAAGCGAAGAAAGTTGAAGGAATTGTGTGTTGTGGTAGAGAAATAACAGAGCTTGTGAGAATGATTTTCTATCTCTTCCCCGTTCTCTCTGTCATGTTTTGAAATGGGCTAGGGTAGCCTATTTATAATGATTGGTACCACATACTTTCCTTGTAAAGTAGTGGAGATAGTGGGAAGGTGGAGAGATGGAGGTTGTGGGAGTAACCGTCCACTTTGTCTTGGGAAGTTTCTGGAAACTTCTAGATTATTACTCCATCATCTCTTCAACCGTTACCACTTACTTTGTAACTTCCTTATCACGGGGTGTTGCTACACCCATGTTGATGTAACCACTAAAAAACCCATGTTTAATCCCCCAATGTAATATGATTTGATGTCTCGTAGGAATTAGTAGAGTCGTGGCTTCAAAGCCATAAGTCTTGTTGTAAAATAATGCTTCTAGTAGATTTTATGCCAATTTGTGGTGGTAATGGCTTAGGTAATGGTGGTAGCATGAGCAAGCAAAAAATAGCACTGGCTTGAGCAAAGGAGAACGGCAAATCAGCAGCGGTGGAGAGCAACGCTAGCGCTGCTGGCAGGGTAGGCCAGCGTTAGCGCTAACACTGATGCTAGCGTTGCTAGAAATTCCGTTAGCGCTTCTCTAGCGCCTCGTTGGTGCATGGGCTAATTAGCGTTGTTGCTAACACTGTTAGTCCTTGTTTGGTGCGTAGGCATGTTGGCTTGTTGGTTTATTAGCTTGACGCGTTCGTGCGAGGAACGTGGCTAGGGCTTACTAAGGATGACATTTGTTGGTGCTAAGGCCATTGCCTATATGCTATTTTCATTGACATTTGCTAATGTTGTGACCATGACTATGGCCTATTTAGGGTTTCTCAGTCTTGTGAGATTTAATTTACTAGCATTTATGCTTAACTTTTGTGCAGTGCATACAAAACATATTCAAGAGATTCATCCGCGAAAGTTTGTAACTTGAAATTATGTTAGATACAAATCAACAATTAGATGGTATGCATCTAATTAGCGCTTTCATTCAGACATCGCATCGCCTCTATTCTGAATGTTCGCAATTTTGTATAACTAGTATATTCTGTTTTGTACAAGAAGTTCGCATGGATGCACATGAAATAACGGGGATTTAATTGATTATAGATCTGAAATTTCTATGGTGCATATATATGCAAAAGAGCTTTAGGTTTAATTTAACCAGGAGCTAAAGACGCATTCTTTGTAAGACAGAAGTACATATTCATAATTCTGATTCCGAGTCAGAACATCCATTATATTTCTGTAGCTAGGTGATGTGATTTTATATAGTGGTAAAAAGAGGTTCGATTCTCGAACTT
>JAJJMC010025652.1:3625370-3654960 GCA_023531435.1 Papaver californicum
GACATCAAGAGTAATTAACTAAGCATGACCCATCAAAAGAGAACACAACTATTTAATAAAAACCATTTTTTTCTAATTTAAATCCATCTACATCTTAAACCTAGGGTTTACCCCTTTAGGAGGAAACCATTCTTCTTTGTAATATGAGTAGCTAAAACTTTTGTTTATTAAGGATAAATTCAATGTTCTAAGCGTGAAGCTTTACTAGCAATACAAGTCTATTTTGAGTTTTAGTCATTATCGTTTGTTTTCACTACATCCAGGCTTTATTATTAATTTCTATATTATTTGGGTGCACAACCAAATTATTATATTGACCATTCTAATGCTAGTATTGAGTTATGAAATAAGTAATCGTCCATCGAATCGTACACAAGTAGAAATCACGAGACCTTGCAGAGGAATTCTATGGAGAAATTGCGAGTGAAGACAACATCAGCAAGTGAACCTTGATCTAAGAATTTAACTACTGGGATCGACCTAAATTCACAAAGCTTAAAGCATTCGATTGGGTTACACCTTGAGTGATCTACTACTTGGTGGTTGAGACGAATAAAATCTGGTAGTCGAGAGCTTCCGTATCCAGTGATAAAAAGAGTTTTGGGGATATCGCTGATCTAGATGTTATTCTATGGTTAGTAATGAATGATTCTAACGAAACATACATAAGTATACTACTCGAGTTAATGTTTGGTAACGACGAAGGACACCCTAATCATCCCTTTCTTCTTTTTATTTTTATCTTTTTAGTTAATTAAATCTCGAAACCCCCATTTGTCTTTTACTTTATTTTAGTTTTGCTAATCAAAATAACATCTCAATTACACAACTCTTTGTGGTAATTATACTTACTATCGTTATATTACTAGTTAATTAGTGAGAAATATATTGAGTAGTTTGTTACACTTACGACACGTATCAAATTTTGGTGCCGCTTCCGGGGAGCAGTCGCCAATTGATTTGTTATTTTAGCTTTTTTTAGTAGTTTAACATTTTCACGTTTTTCTTTACTGTTTTTTTAGGTTTTTAGGTTTTCGTGGTGATAACAACTAGTTAAAAGTGTTATCCACTCGTCAAAAACGAGAGGTAAATTCTGAAAACAGGTTGTAAGTATCACTTTTGTTTATATATTTATTTTTTAAAGTTTTTTTTTGAGATTTCCGTTTTTCTTGTAAGTCGTTGGTCGGACTACCAGTCAAGCAAAATTATTTCAAGTTCTTTCACTTCACAATTATAAATAAGAGTATAGTTATAGGAACAGATTCAATCCACAGGGAGATATGGATTTCTATTCGTATTTGAAAACCTATGTAAACTGGGGGGATTTTGTGTTTTAAGACGAAAGTAGTTATACTAGCTAGGAATGAATAAAGATAATCAATAGGTTGATAATATTGGTTAAGGATTCATCTTCAATCATAAGACATGCAATTTAACTAATAACTAGAGTTGTCACTTAATTATTCATTATCAAGAGTAATAGAGTATCTCATCGAGAGCATAATCCGATAAATTCTTTATATTATCACATACCACAGCGATGAATATGTAATTAATACTAAAAAAAACCTAATGAAACGTGCTATCAAGTTTAATCCTCCAAGAGCATTAAGTTCTATGAATAAGATTAGTCAATGCAATAGATATATTACGAGTAATCTATTTAACATAGGTCAAGCTTCTATATGCAATCACACAAAGGTTTTGAATACAATTGGTAATCACATAATACTACTTATTACAAGGTTCATCAACAATTCCATAACTCAAAACCCTAGTTTAGCAATATATATGTGTTCATGGTTATTTAGTAGTATTCCTGAACAAACACTCACACAATCATTCATGGCAATAATAATTAGTAAAACAAGAACAATAATGATTTGATCAAGATAACAAAACAAATGTATTAATCAAGTAACATGTTTCTGATATCCAACTGCATCCTTGACTAATAAGAAAGGTTTAGCTCATCATGGATTTCTCAAAATCCATGGAAAATATAGAAGAAAGAAAGTAAAGGGAAATCATGATGATTAATCGTAACTCCAACCTCTAACTACTTGTTCTCCTTATGTTGTTAAGTGTCTTCTAACTCTTCTAACAGTTTAGGAAATATTCTTATAGAATTCCCACACAATCTAGGCTTAGAATCCAACTAAGACCGGGTTTTACTCATTTTAGAAGCCAAATCGGGTCCCAATACGTCCAGGGTTTGGATGGAAACTCAGGTGACCTTCCCAACCGAACCTAGTAACCCAAAATTGTCTAAACTCTGTCAAAAGTTCGGATAGGTAGTGGTAGGAGAGTTCCTAACCGAACCTTCTCCTGTACACGTCGTTTCTCAGCCGAACATCTCTCTGGAACCTTCGTTTCTCGCCGAAATTAAATGTAAAGTTCGGTTGGCTTCATTGGAACTTCTCTTAATCGAACCTTTCACTACAACCTTTGTCAAAAACTCATCTTTTTAGTTCGGATAGGACCATTCAATCATTCCTAACCGAATAACTTTCCGTAAACTCTTCCGAAAACTTGATTTTTCAGCTCCAAGTTCAGCTAGCAAACTTCCATCGGAACCTTTCTCTGTAGACTCAAATCTTCCAATCTTGTTTTGCCCATAACTTCTTCGTACGGTGTCGGAATGACCTTATTCTTTTTGCATTGTATTCGTATTTAAATTTAATTCAAGATGGGGTGAAGAAATATTAGAATTGAATGAGTTCCATTTGGTCCTTTCTCTAGCTCCAATTGTAGCACTTGACTTCCTTATTCAAGATATGTCGAAATGAACTCTTTCCTTCTTCTTTGGCTGAATATACTTCAAAAATCCTAAGAACTCAAAAAAATAAATCAAAGCATAATGATATGAAAACTAATAAGAAATCAATGAATTAGAGTATCTAACTAATGCAAACAATGCAACTATCAAACTCCTCCACACTTTCCATTTGATAGTCCTCGGGAAAACTACCTAACTAAACTAACCTAAAATAAAATAAAAAACATAAAAAATTTGATCTTTAACAAAATCTGTAACCACTTTAGAATCATTAGTCGGGGTGGCTTTAGCTTCCACCCATTTCGATACATAATCAACAACGAGTAGGATATATAATTTACCGAAATAATTAACAAAACGCCCCATAAAATTTATACCCCAAATGTCGAATACCTCAACAAAGTGGATAAAATTTTGTGGCATTTTATTTCAAGCACCTAGATTGCCCGTTCTTTGGCATCGATCACAAGTAGTGCAAAAGTGTATGCATCTTTGTAAAGTTGGCCAAAAGAAGCCACTATCGAGTACTTTGAGTGTGGTTCGTTTAGACCCAAAGTGTCCCCCAAAATCATACGAATGGAAAAAGGACAAGATAAAATTAAATTCAAATTCTGGTATACACCTTTGTATAAATTGGTCTGATCAATGTTTTCATAGATACATATCATCCCAAATATATTGATTTGCTATCTCTTTTAAGTTTGTCTCTCTCAGCACGATATAAATTAATTGGAATTGGTTTAGATACTAAATTATTCATAATATCAACGTACCATGGTTCTGAAACTACAATAGAGAATAATTGCTCATCTAGAAAGCTTTCACGCAACGGGATAACTTCTTCGTCTATTGTAAGACGAATAAGGTGATCTGAAACAATATTCTCAATGCCTTTCTTGTCTTTAATTTCGAGATCAAACTCTTGTAGACTAATGATAGGGGTTGTTATCTCAAAACGCTGGAGTAATAACTCAAAACGCTTGCTCCAATTTGGTGGACTAATGATAGGGGCTGTTATCAAAAGTTCTTTCAAATGATTGATGATAGGTGCATTATTTGTATTAGTTTGGTATTCTAATTCATGGATATCTTGTTAGTTTTCATATCATTATGCTTTACTTTTGTTTGTTTTTGAGTTTTTTTGCAGTTTTGAGGTGTAATTAACAAAAGAAGAAGAAGGTAGTTCATTACGACATAAAATGAACAAGAAATTCAAGTGCTACAATTGGAGCTAGAGAAAGGACCAAATGTAACTCATTCGAATCCAAAATTTCTTCACTCTATCTTGAAGGAAATTGAAAGATGAAAAGAACTAAAAAAGAATGAGGTCATTCTGACATCAGACGAAGAAGTTACGAGCAAAACAAGATAATATTGAAGACTTAGTTCACAGACCGTAGAGGTTAGCAAACGGCACCATTCTGAATTCGTGAACTAAAAGGGTTTGCAAACCCATATACTCCTGAATTTGTAAACTAAAAGGGTTTGCAAACCTGTCTCAACTATTTTCCACGAACCGTTTTGTGTCTTTATTTCCTACTTATTTTAGGAGAGGATTTCCTAACCAACTAGGATTCTTGAAGGAAAAGTATTATAAACTTGTATAAATAAGTTTAGGATTGTGAGAAGAGACTATAACACACTTTATAGCAAGGAGATCAAGGAGATAGGGCTTGGATTTACGATTGATCATCATGATTTCTAGGGTTTGCTTTACTTGTTATCTTCAATATTTTCCATGGATTTTGAAAAATCCATGAGTAACTAAACCTTTCATATTGGTTAAGGATGTAGTTGGATATCATAAACATGTTACTTGATTAACACATTAGTTTTGTTATCTTGATCAAATCATATCGTTCTTGTTCTACTGATTATCATCGCCACGTATGATTGTGTAAACGTTTGTTTAGAAGCGCTACTAAATAACCATTAATGCATATATATTGCAAGATTAGGGTTTTAAGATACAAAATTGTTGATGAACCTTGTCATAAGTAGCATATTATGATTACCATTTGTATTCAGAACCTTTGTGTGATTGCATGTAGAAGCTTGACCTACGTTAAATAAATTACTCATAGTATATCTATTGAATTGATTAGGCTAATCCATAGAACTTAAAGCTCTTGGAGGATTCAACTTGATAGCACGATGCATTAGGTTGTTATTTGAGTAGTATTTACATAATCATCGTTATGGTATGTGATGACATGAGGAATTTACCGGAGTATGCTCTCGATGGGATGCTCTAGGGCTCTTGATAATGAACGATTAAGTGAAACTTTAATTATTAGTTAAATTGCATGTTTTTTAATTGAAGAAGAACCCTTAACCAATACTCTCAACCTATTGATTCTATTTATTCATTCTTTGCTAGTATAATTACTTCAGTCTCAAAACACAAAATCCTCATGTTTACATAAGTTTTCAAATATGAATAACAACCCATATCTCCTTGTGGATCGAATCTGTTCTTACAACTATACTCTTATTTATAATTGTGAAGTGAAAGAACTTAATATAATTTTTCTTGGCTGACAACCGACCAAATTTTGGCGCCGCTGCTTGGGAGGCATATACCAGATTATTTATTTATTTATTTTTTATTCTTTTTAGTTGTTAATTTTGTTTTGAGAATTGTTTTTCAGGTACTTATCTTCTGACTCCTAAGCCGAAACCGAAACCGAAACTTGTCGGATATCCACAGATCGGAATCGAGACTCGGAGAGGAACTGTACTGAAAGATAAACCGGAAGACAAACTAGAAGAATCAATGGGTGACGTAAATCGTACACTCAAGGACTTAGGTTCTCACAAGCTAAATACACATCAATGGTGTATTCAAACAACATCTACATTTGAGACCAAGCCCGGGTTGATCCGTGAGCTACAAAAGTTTCATAGAATGACTCATGAAGATCCAAAAAAATATCTAATGGATTTTCATAACATAGTCATGGCCATGCTGCCAAAGCATACAGATGCAGATAGGGTCATATTACGAGTTTTTTCATTTTTATTGATGGACACTGCTAAGGAATGGTTGTACTATTTACCTTCTGGCAGTGTCAAGGAACTTTTCTTGGTGAGATACTTTCCTGCTTCGAAGGTAACTCATATTCGAAAAGAGATTTGTGGCATTAAGAAGATGGAAAGAGACACATTGTATGAATGCTGGGAACGTGACAAGATATTGGTGGCCAGCTTTCCACATCACCAATTCAATGATTTATTGATCATATAGTATTTCTACGAGGGACTTCAAGAAAGTGATAGGAATCTTCTCGACGCTGCAGGTGGTGGTGCACTAGTGAACAAAACAGAAGCTCAATCTAGAGAGTTAATTGATAACATGGTAGCAAATTCTCAATAATTCTCAAGTCGTGGGCCAGAATCACTCGTCAGGAGAGTAAATAAAGTGAGCGAAGTTACTGAGCTTCGCCAGCAAATGGGCAACATGGCAGCAATGATGCACAAATTGCATCCGTGGTGGTGCCAGCATCTACCCGAAGTTATGAAGAAGGGAATGATCAAGTCAATGCTATTTTCCCAAATTAGAAGAGACAAAAGTATGATCTTTATTCTAACACATACAATCCAGGGTGGAGAGATCATCCCAACTTCAGCTATGCAAACAAGCAAGATGAATTTCTAGGACCGGATTTCAATCGTCCTAGAGGTTTTCAACAACAAGTACAACAACCACATCCATTTCATAACTCAGAATCATCAAAGATGCTTGCCACGATAAAGAATATGACATCACTGATACAGAAAAATCAGCACCTAACTGATAATACAATCAAAGAACTAAAAACGCAAGTGAGCAGTATGGCAAGTGAGATCAATCTTATGAAGGCACATAATAGTGGGACATCTTAACCCGAGAGAAACTGTCAACGTTATGACATTGAAAAGTGATACACGAACTGTGCAACCAAAAGATACTGAGAACAACAAAGACCCTAAGGGGGCGGTTTTGGGGAAAAAGTTTACTGACTCTTCCCAAACTGATGAGGTACCTAAAGAAAACTCTAAACCTCTTATTTCTACTTAAGTTCCTCTTTTACCTTTTCCTCGCAGGTTTGCTAACTCTAAATAGGTGGAACAAGATAAAGAGATCTTAGAGATTTTCAAGAAGATTCATATGAATATTCCACTAATTGATGCAATAAAACAAGTCCTCAAATATGAGAGAATTCTGAAGGACTTGTGTACCAAGAAATAACGATTAACCAGTAACGAGGTAATGAGTGTGAGGGAAAACGTTTTGGCTATCCTCTAAAAGAAGCTCCCACCCAACTGTAAGGATCCCGGTAGTTTTGATATACCTGTTGTGATTGGTAACATTTGGAAAGGTGGTGATTGATTTATAAGCATTAGTTAATGTTATGCCTGAATATATTTATGAGTCCCTGAATTTAGGTCCATTCAAAGAAACTGAAGTTGTTTTACAACTAGATGATCGTACTAATGTATACCCTAGGGATATTATTGAGGATGTTCTTGTGCAGGTGAATCAATTGGTATTTTCAGTCGATTTCTGCATATTAGAGATGGATAGTGGGTCTGACACATCTATTCCATTGTTATTTGGGAGACCATTCATGAAAACGGCTAAAACCGTGATTGATGTTCATAAAGGAACACTCACAATGGAGTTTGACAATGAAAAAACTCGGTTCAATATATTTAAAGCAATTCGGTACCCCAGTGATGTTCATTCAGATGTTTATGCTAATGTGTTAGACGCGGGCTAAGGAGTAGTAAGATGAATTCCAGGTCGGACTAACGATATTAAACCAAGCGTTGAATGGGAGGCAACCCATTGGTTTTGTATTTCTATCTTTATCTTTATAGTTTTATTTTTCTTAGTTTTTCATATCATATTAGAAATTTCCCACCTTGATTTTTACATCGGACGAGTCAAATTAAATTGAGAAAAATTTAAAGTTTAAATGTGGGGGTGGATAAACATTTAGATTTTTAGTATTCGGTTTTGTAGGTAGAATTTTTAAAACTTTTTGTACATATTTGCATGAAAACCTCCAACTTTTAGATATTTTAAAGTCACTTAGTATACTTCTAGATAAGTCTACGTACAAAGTTCTTAATGAAATAATTGAATTAGAAGTAATAGAGAACAACATTCGGGTTTCTTAGTTGTTGAGAGGCAAGAGCTGACAAAAAGGGACTAAACCACTGGTAAAGAATACAATATTAGGGAGCTGATCAATCGTAAGTAGAGAGTACCTATTGTTACATCAAGCGAGGCAACAGACCTTCAACTCTTTATAGTTGTCTCAAAAATTATCATTTAGAGTGTGTATCGTCTTACGCTAATTACGGGTAAAATGATGAGCTACCCAACTTCACACCAATTTTAGCACTACGTTTTGATCACTTGAGTGCTTTCTTCAATCATGAGGGTGTCATCAAAATTGCTAACTCTATCTTGTAGTCTTGTTTGCAGTTGGCACTATTCTCTCGACAAAGCAGCAATAAAAACACACCATCATCAATAAGCGGAACGACTTCAAAATCAAAAAGAAAGTTGAATATAGTGAAGATTTGCAAGCAACCTATATGAGCAAAATTTTATATCAAAAGTAAAGTCAAAACATAGTGAAAAAAGAAAGAAAATAAAAAGATGTAATTTTTTGTAGTTTATATGATACTGAAGTAATACAAGTTGGGAAGAACCAGGTACTTAATTCCTTTCCACATGGCCATGTTAGTTTGAGTTTTATTATTCTTGTAGTTGTTGTCTTTTTTGTAGCATATATCTAAAGAATAATGGTAATTAAAAAAAATACAAAAAGATATGCATTTTAATTCATAGTTAGTGTGTTATTTCATTAATCAGTTAAGGCCATGAGAAAGAAGAAATATACAAAGAAGTTTCAAGTAATAAGGAATCGAAGAAAAATGGGTACAAATTGTCAAAGATCAACAAAGTTCAGAATTTTATCATCAATAGTTGAAGATTAAAGACGAAGACTTTTCTATTTGCTGCGGGAGTGGTGCTGACTGTGAATCAGGTAAGAAGGTAAGTAAGTATTCCTATCCTTGCATAATGGTTGAATTCCTTCCTTAGAGATCGTCAGAAAAAGAAAAAAAGAAAAAAGGGTTCTTTTTTCCCACGTTTTTAATTATGGGATAGTAAATTTTGATTTAGAAGGTTACTTTTCCTTCGCACTATTCAACGTGTGTAGGATTTTTATCTTCATTCCATCCTGCACACATGAGAACCATAAAGTACAACTTTGAATGAAATTTCATAAAACCCTGTTGGTGAGGCAGAATTTAAGGTGGAATACTTATTCGATCGCTCTTGAGGCTGGGTTCTTTCATATGGTGGTTTCCTCCTCACTCAAGAGTTAAGCATGAGAATAATGTTTTTTGATACTTCTAACTTCTTATTGTTAGTGTGAATAAACTTTCTGTCTTCATAGCTCATTAGATGCATCTGCTCTAGATTTTTTTTGAAATTTGGACTTGAGGTGTACTTAAACAAAGAAGAAGAAGGGAGTTCATTACGATATAAAATGAACAAGGAAGTCAAGTGCAACAATTGGAGCTAGAGAAAAGACCAAATGGATCTCATTAAAATCCAATATTTCTTCACTCTATCTTGAAGGAAATTTAAATACAAAGAAAACTCAAAAAGAATGAGGTCATTCCGACATCGGACGAAGAAGTTACGAGCAAAATAAGATAATATTGAAGATTTAATTCACAGACAGTAGAGGTTTGCAAAAAATACAATTTTAAGTTCGTGAACTAAAAGGGTTTGCAAACCCATATCCTCTTGAATTTGTAAACTAAAAGGGTTTGCAAACCCTTGCTCAACAATTTTTCACGAACCGTTTTGGGTATTTATTTCCTACTTATTTTAGGAGAGGATTTCCTAACCAACTAGGATTCTTAAATGTCAAGTATTATAAAATTATATAAATAGGTTTTAGGCCTGGGAGAAGATACTATAATACACTTTATAACAAGGAGAACAAGGATCAAGGGCTTGGATTTGCGATTGACCATCACGATTTCTAAGGTTTGCTTTACTTGTTATCCATGAGTAACTAAACCTTTCATATTGGTTAAATATGTAGTTGTGTATCATAAACATGGTACTTGATTAATACATTAGTTTTTTTATCATGATCAAATCATTACCGTTCTTGTTTTACTGATTATTATCGCCACGTATGATTGTGTGAATGTTTTTTAGGAGCGATGTTAAATAACCTTGAATGCATATCTATTGCTAGATTAGGGTTTTGAGATACAAAATTGTTGAAGAACCTTGTCATAAGTAGCATATTGTGATTATCAATTGTATTTAAAACCTTTGTGAGATTGCATGTAGAAGCTTGACCTATGTTAAATAGATTACTCGTAGTATATTTATTGCATTGATTAGCCTAATTCATAGAACTTAAAGCTCTTGGAGGATTAAACCTGATAGGACGTTGCATTAGGTTGTTCTTTGAGAAGTATTTACATATTCATCGTCATGGTATATGATGACATGAGGAATTTACAGGAGTATGCTATCGATGGGATGCGCTAGGACTCTTGATAATGAATGATTAAGTGACAACTTTAATTATTAGTTAATGTGCATGTCTTATGATTGAAGATGAACCCTTAACCATTTCTCTCAACCCATTGATTCTATTTATTCATTCTTTTCTAGTATAATTACTTTAGTCTTAAAACACAGAATCCCACCAGTTTACATAAGTTTTCAAATACGAATAACAACCCATATTTCCATGTGGATCGAATTTATTCTTATAAATATACTCTTATTTATAATTTTGAAGTGAAAGAACTAAAAATGATTTTGCTTGGATGAAAACCGACCAGTTGAATACCGCCAAACACTTCTCATCAAAGTTAAAAAACCACGTCTTTTTGCAATAATTGGCATAATTGTGATGCAACCTTGGAAAAATCCTTGAAAAACCTCCGATAAAATCTTTCATGACCAAGAATAACACGAATATGACTATCGTAGTTAGAGGGGTAAGAGCACGAATATGATGTGTATTAGATTTATCAACTTCCAAGCCTTTAGAAGATATAATGTGGCCATAAAATGGCACTTCTCCCAATTTAGCACAAGATTATTCTCAACACTTTATTTTAGAATTAGTGTAAGGTTATCCAAGCACAAGTCAAATGAATCACCATAAACACTGAATCATCCATAAAAACTTCGTTAATGTTTTCTACATAATATGAAAAAAATATTTACCATACAACTTTGGAAAGTAGTAGGCATGTTAGACAAACCAAAAGGCATCCTTTTGTATGCAAATTTTCCAAAAGGATATGTAAAAGTAGTCTTCTCTTGGTCTTCGGGTGTTATAGAAATCTGATTGTAACCTGAATAACCATCAAGAAAACAGTAATAAGAGGGTCCAGACAATCTTTCCAACATTTGCTCCATAAAAGGTAAAGGAAAGTATTATTTTCTAGTGGTTGCATTCAATTTCATACAGCCTATACAAACCCTCCAACCGGTTTGCACACAATTTGGGATAAGTTCATTTTCATCATTCTGCACCACTGTAACACCCGATTTATTTGGTAGAACTTGTACCAGAATCACCCACTTGTTATCAGAATGGGGTAGATAATTCCCACGTCTAAAAGTTTGAGTATCTCTTTCTTTACTACTTCTATCAATGGAGGATTCAAACGGTATTGATCTTCCCTGGTAGGTTTTGTCCCCTCCTTAAGTAGTATTTTATGCATGCATGTAGCTGGGCTTATTCCCTTGATGTCATCAATTTTCCATCCTATAGCCGTCTTATACTCCTTCAAAACCTGAAGAAGTTTCAGTTCCTGCAATTCAGTTAACTCATTCGAAACTATTACTGGAAACTCTTCAGTATCACCCAAATACATGTATTTAAGTGATCAGGAAGAGGCTTAAGTTCTAGTTTAGGAGCCTGTAAGATATACGGAAAAGTTTTTTCATTAGAGAATGGTAAAGAGATAAATGAAATATCATGAGTTGGTGGGAATTCTTGCAATGAACTCAGGGAGCCTAAGGCTTCCTTAAGTTCATCACCACAATCAAATATACCATCAATGGTGTAGTTAAAACGGTTTCAAGCACATCTTTCCCATTCATATTGAACATCTGTTGAGCTAAGGTATCAATAATATCAATATAAAAACAAGAGTGGACATCACTAGGATATCCCATCGTTTCATAAATGTTGAAACTATCACTTCCCCATCAAATCCCATAGTCAATGACCAGCTATGCACATCAATCTTAGTTCTATTCACGCTCATAAAGGGTCATCCCAACAGTAAAGGTAGAGACGTATCAGTTGATCCGTTTGTCATCTCCAACACAAAGAAATATGTTGGAAAAAATTAGTTGATTCACCTGCATATGCATATCTTCAATATTACCTCTAGGGTATACATTAGAACGGTCATCTAACTGTAAAGCAATTCCAGTTTCTTTCAAAGGACCTAAATTAAGATATTCATATATAGATGCATGCATAACATTTACTGATGCTCCTAAATCAAGCATAACCTAATTGAACTTTTTGTTACCAATAAAAATAGGAATGTCAAAACTATCGGGATCTTTACATTCGAATATGAGTTTCTTTTGGATAACTGAAGCATTTTCCTCCACTCTCATTACCTCATTACCGGTCAATCTATGTTTATTGGTGCAGAATTCCTTCAAAATTCTCACATATTTGGGGACTTGCTTGATTACATCTATATATGGAATATTCACATGAATCTTCTTGAAAATATCTAAAATCTCCTTATCTTGTTCCGCCTTTTTAGAGTTACAATCATGTGAGGAAAGGTATAGGAGGGACATAAGTTGAAACAATAGGCTTAAAGTTTTCTTTAGGTACCTCATCGGTTTAGGAAGAGTCAGTAATCTCTTTCTCCAAAACCGTCCCCTTAGGGTCTTTCTTCTTCTCACCATCTTTTGGTTGCACAGTTCGTTTACCACTTTTCAATGTCACAGCGTTGATATGATCTCTCGAATTAAGAGGTTGAGAAGTGAGTTTTCCACTATTCTGTACCTTTAGATGATTAATCCCAATTGCCACAGTGCCCACTTGCGTTTGTAGTTCTTTGATTGCATTATCAGTTGTCTGCTAATTTTTCTGCATCATTGAAGTCATATTCTTCATCATGGCAAATCATCTTTAATGATTCCGAGTTTCGAACTGATTGTGGTTGTTGTATTTATTGTTGAAACCCACTAGGATGATTGAAAACCGGTCATGGAACTACAGCCTGCTTGTTTGCATAGCTGAAGTTGGGATTATCTCTCCACCCTGGATTGTATGTGTTAGAATAAGGATCGTACCATTGCCTTTGCTGATTTGGGAAAATAGCATTGACTTGATCGTTTCCCTCTTTATAAACCTGGGAGGATGATGGCACCACAACTGATGCAATTTGTTGCATCATTGTTTCCATATTGCTCATTTACTGACGAAACAAAGTAACTTCGCTCACTTCATTGACTCTCATGACGAGTGTTTTGATCCATGACTTGAAAATTGTTGAGAATTTGCTGCCACGTTCTCAATTAACTCTCTGGCTTGAGCTATTGTTTTGTTCACTAGTGCACCACCACCTGTAACGTTGATATAATTGTAAATAATGGTAAATAAATTATGTTCACTCAAACTTGTGAAGATTTAATTTTAGACCTAAATTTAAATTAACCTAGGAAAATAGTAACATTTGATAATAATATTGAGAAATACTGGGACTCATGATTCCTCAATTTTCCATATTCAAGTGACATTTGTATTGATTCTTAACAATTATAACTCTTTTATTGACTTTATTTCTTTGGCAAAAGTAGATTTCTAAAACATTAGATGTAAATCATAAGCATGCCACATAAAAAGTACTTAAGACTAAGCATACACCATCAAAAAAAATCACAACTAATTAATGAAAATCACAGATCAATTAAAAGTAATGTAAAAAGTCATAAAGAATCAAATAAAGTTACCAATTAATTATGAAATATGGCTTCCTCCATTTTCCTAGTGATAGGGTTTAGCTCATCATGCTCAAAACACTCTCAAAAGATAGGTACATAGATCAAAAGTGCTTGAGAAGGAGAAAAATACAAGAAAGAATTGACCAAATCTGTCGCAGAAAGATTAAAATCTTTTATTGAATAAGCGACTGACTCCGGGCACAACTGGATAAGGATGTTCTTTGGTGCAGCTTAAAAACGACGGTCTCGTTATGTATTACACTCATAAACACTTGCATACACCATTCGCTGAACTGTTGCGAAAGCTATTGAATATGAAAAAAATCGGCAACAATATCAGCGATAGTTCAATAGTGTAATTTCTTCTTCTTCTTCCTGAATAAGTTGCAGCAATGGCGGAAAATTTTTCACGGTTTTTTTCTTTTGTGTTCTTGCCAAGCCAGCCTCCCCCAATTATCCTAAAGGTCTTCTATTTATACCAAAACACCAATTAACTCCAAATCTTCGAGAATATCTTTCATTCAGTGAGAATAATATCTCGACTATTTTTCTTCTTCTTCGAACTCTGATTTTGATCAAACCTCCATCAAATCCTTGGTTCTGTTTCTGTATTTATACCACACGATCTTTATTATGATAGAAACAAATCTTACGTGAAATAGGAAAGAAATCCATATTTCACAAGGTATTATCTCTTCCCTGTATTTCGAGAGACAACTATTTCCGATAATTTTTGTTTCCTTCGGCACAACTATATGTTCCAAACTCTTGATGATATTGTTTCCTTCTTCTCGTTGTTGCGTCGTTAAACCTAGGATCCTTCATGTAGCATTGAAAGGACAGAATCATGTATTTTAGTAAAGAAATTTCACCGAGAAGAGTTTCCATTTCATGTTTTATTGCGGGAGAGATATTTTGGTTGTTTTGATGTGTTTAAGATGTGTACAACTCCTTTGTAATAAGGCAAGAATATTCTTATCTCAAATCTCCTTGAATATTTTCCAAAATTGATCACTAATTCTTTCACGGTCGAGAGACAAAATTCCTTCCTATTTAAATTTGATTTCAAAAGGAGGTGGTGCCCTTAATAATAAATCTGGGTGCCTTTATCGATTTCCTTGGGGGGGGTGCCTTTTAATACTTTTCGAGCCAATTTTTCCATAATTGTTTATTTCCCAAAAATACCTACAAACACATAAAATACCAAAATAAGTATAAAATTGAGTACTAACAATATACAGAATTGAGACAAATGAGACACAAAAAAGTGTCTATCAAACGTTGAGAAGATTCCTGTCACTTGCTAGCAAACCCTCGTAGAAGTACCGGATGATCAACAAATCACTGAAAGTATTCATACAATGTCTCTCTTGTCATATGATTAATGCCAAAAATCTCTTTTCGAATCAGAGTTTCCTTCGATGCAGGAAAGTATCTCTCCAAGAAGAGTTTCTTCAAAACGATTCCAAGTTGTGATACTGACAGAAGGTAGATAGTACATCCATTCCTTAGCAGTTTCCATCAAGGAAAATGGAAAAGCTTGTAACATAACTCCATCTGTATTTGTATTCTTTGGTACATGGCCATGACTATGTCATGAAAAATCCATTAGATATTTGTTTGGATCTTCATTAGTCATTCCATGAAACTTCGGTAGTTCAGGATCAACCTCGTCTTGATTTCAATTGTAGATGTTGTTTGAATACATCATTGTTGTGTATTGACTTGTGAAAAGCTAACTCCTTGAGTGTATAGTTTGTGTCACACATTGCTTCCTCTTGCTTGTCTTCCGGTTTATCTTTTAGTATAGTTCCTCTCCAAGTCTTGATTCCAATCTGTGGATACCCGACAGGTTTCGTTTTCAGTTTCAGTTTAAAAGCTAAAAATAAGAAATCAAAAACAAAGTAACAATTCGTTATGCCTCCTCGATAGCGGTGCCAAAATTTGGTCGGTTTTCATCCAAGCAAAATTATTTCAACTTCTTTCACTTTACAATTATAAATAAGAGCATATTTATAAGAACAAAGTTGATCCGCAAGGATATATGTGTTGTTATTCGCATTTGAAAACTTATGCAAACTAGGGGGGGATTTTGTGTTTTAAGACTAAAATAATTATACTAGCAAGGAATGAATAAAGAGAATCAATAGGTTGAGAATATTGATTAATGGTTCATCTTCAATCATAAGACATGCACTTTAACTAATAACTAGAGTTGTCAGTAGAATATATCATCAAGAGCATAATACGGTAAATTCCTTATATTATCACATACCATAACAATGTATATTCAATTACTACTAAAGAAAACCTAATGCAACGTTCTATCAAGTTTAATCCTCCAAGAGCGTTAAGTTCTATGAATAAGACTAATCAATAGAATAGATATACTACGAGTAATCTGTTTAACATAGGTCAAGCTTCTACATGCAATCACACAAAGGTTTTGAATACAATTGGTAATCATATAATACTACTTATAACAAGGTTCATCAACAATTCTGTATCACAAAACCCTAGTCTAG
Source organism: Papaver californicum (assembly GCA_023531435.1). Taxonomy (NCBI): domain Eukaryota; kingdom Viridiplantae; phylum Streptophyta; class Magnoliopsida; order Ranunculales; family Papaveraceae; genus Papaver; species Papaver californicum. The sequence goes on from JAJJMC010025652.1 coordinate 3,641,704, forward strand.
CAATAAATATGCATTCATGGTTATTTAGTAATACTCCGAAACAAACATTCATACAATCATTCATAGCGATAATAGTCAGTATAACAAGAACGATAATGATTTGATCAAGATAATAAATCTAATGTATTAATCAAGTAACATGTTTCTGATACCCAACTGCATCCTTAACCAATAATAAAGGTTTATCTTATCATGGGTTTCTCAAAATCCATGGAAAATATAGAAGAAAGCAAGTAAAACAAACCCTAGAAATTGTGATGATTAATCATAACTTCAAGCTCTAGCTCCCTGTTCTCCTTATGTTGTTAAGTGTCTTATACCTCTTTTAAGAGTTTAGGAAATCTTCTTATATAGTTCCCACAAAATCAAGACTTAAAATCCAACTAAGAAAGGGTTTTACTCGTTTTGAATCCAAATCGGGTCCCAATATGTTCAGGGTTCGGTTAACAACTCTGGTGACCTTCCCACCGAACCTAGTAACCCAAAATTGCTTAAAATCTGTCAATAGTTCGGCTAGGTCGACGTGGTAGGTGAGTTCCTAACCGAACCTTCTCCTGTAAACTTCGTTTCTCAGCCGAACATCTCTCTGGAGCCTTCGTTTCTCGCCGAAATTAGTTCTAAAATTTGGTTGGCTTCATTGGAACTTCTTTTAACCAAACCTTTCACCGTAAACTTTATCAAAAACTCATCTTTTAGTTCATCTATGACTATTGAATCATTCCCTAACAGAACAACTCTCAGTAAACTCTTCTGAAAACTTGATTTTTCAGCTCCAAGTTCGGGTAGCAAACTTCCGGCCGAACCTTTCTCTGTAGATTCAAATATTTCAATCTTGTTTTGCCATAACTTCTTCGTCCATTGTCGGAATGACCTCATCATTTTTGTGTTATCTTCATATTTCAATTTCTTTCAAGATGGAGTAAAGAAATATTGTATTTGAATGAGTTCCATTTGGTCCTTTCTCTAGCTCCAATTGCAGCACTTGACTTCCTTATTCAAGTTTGCTGAAACGAACTCCTTCCTTTTTTTTTGGTTAAATATACTTCAAAAATCCTAAGAAATAAAAAAAAAACAAATCAAAACATGGTGATATGAAAACTAACAAGAAAGCAATGAATTAGAGTATCTAACTAATGCAAATAATGCACTATCAGTCATCAATTTTACTTATGGAAATAACATGTACGATGCATAAAATCAATCATCATATAAGTAATCAATACAGTTTTCAATAACAATCTTATGAAAACTACCAACCATTCAAGGGGTATAATCAAAACCAATATTTTGGCTATGATCAATATCCTACGGAATCCATATGTAAGTGAACAATCATAAGGATGGGAGGATAGTTGTGACAGACCGGAATTTTTTGCTTCCAATGGGTCGGGTTTCGGTCCATTATGCCAGCTCCAACTTCCCGATACGCCACTCGAGAAGCCGAACTTTTAAATTTTTCGAACCAATTCGATCTTACCAAGCAAATGTTCACTGATTTAATTCAAATTGCTTTATAAGCATGTAACCGAACTTTTATATTTCAAGGGTTATTGAATCCCACATATGATTCCTATCGTTTTGTTGTGAAGATACAATATCTCCTGCCAGCCTACCGTGTCGCACGGTCTTCCACTCGTGAGTGGTATCCTGATAACGCACACCGTGCCACACGGGTGAGGGGTGATCAGTCCCAGTGCCAAGGGTAATGGGATACCAGCCACCATTCCGAATGGTGGCAAACTCACAGAACTAGGTCAAGCTCAACCGACTATCCCTTCAAATGATATGAACTATTCAAAATAGTTAGTAATCATTTCTAGATAGATCGTATGAACTGCCAGTATAGGCAATAACCATACTTTCTCAGATGATATGAATTACCTGGAATGGTAATAATCATCTCTATCACATGTATCAGACATATGATATGAATTACCTAGTATGGTAATAATCATCTCTTATCACACATTTTGTACATTTATCAGATGATATGAATTACCTTGGTTGGTAATAATCATCTCTCACTAAGTAGTATGAACAACCAGTAATTTGACTGCAACTACCTCGAGAAGATTGCAATCATCTCCAAATAAATGGTATGAACTGCCGCGCAACAACCAATACTTTTAGATGATATGAACAATCTCGTGTTGAACCGCAGAATGACTGCCTACGTACCCTCTCCGTAGTTCGAATGGATCAAACACGACCGTAGTTCGTCTTGTATTTGTTTAGATAATATGAACTACACACCTTGGTAGCAATTATCTCTGACTAGATAGTATGAACTGCTTGTTGTCGCAGTAACTATCTCTAGCCGTAGCTATAACTATATCTAGCTTTAGATATGATGGATAGTATGAGTTGCATAGCAACAACTATCCCTCACATACTGCATCACCATCAATCACTTTAGCAGCTATCTGTTGAAGAACAAGATATCAGCATATTTCTGTAATTGTACCTGCCACTCAAGATCAACAATAGACTACAAGATAAGGTATAAAGAAAGAGACTTCGCATGAATCATCCATTACGTTAGTCATGACGAGACTAAAGGGTACTGTAAACTAACACAATAATATAATATCTTAAGTAAACAGAATAGGTGTATATTGTCCAATTAACATCCACAAAATGTGAAATGAGAATCTCATAATACACTGGAAGCACAACAAGGCTCAAAGGTAGATAGATGATGATACTTGGTCGGAAGGATAAATACTAAAATATAAATACTTAAATTATGAGAATTGATCTACCCAAACACATTGCATACGGAATGTATCATACGTCCACTACAGTAATTTACTAAGCGCCAAAGTGGATCCGTTATATTTCAGGGGTAAATGTCCAAAATAATAGGCTAACTAAAGAGAGTTTCAGATACACTATAAATCAAAGTGAAAACTGATCTAAACTCCATTCAAACATACCTTCAAATTTCCAATTTAATAAGGGAGTTAATATGATTCTTTGCTCACACACTGTTACTAGAAATAACCTTACCTCTATCATTATTGTCAAAGTCAACTTGTTATGTTAGCAATACAAACCATAGTCCACTAACAGTTTGGAGCAAAGGTCACTAAGGACAATTTATCTATCACTTAGATAGTTCTCCACTTATTTAATGAGCAAAGCAAAACCCAAAAACTAGTTTTACAGTTTCCAAACTTATAAAAGTTAAAAGAAATTATATTACACTTCAAATCAAATGTTCCACAAAAAGAGTGGACTTGGATTACTAAAGGAAAGCATAACCACTGAAGACCTACTAGTCATACAATGATGCTGATAACAACAAAGAACTTTGACACACTTCAACAACAACAATTCAACAAGGTTGTACAGAATTTTTGAATTGTAACAATATGCAGTCACACCCAATCCGTACTTTTCTATAGTAAACATGTCCTGATTGTCTTGAAACTTTTAAAGTACCATTATTACTGATGGTAGCACAACATATTCAAAAATCATAACAATCTAACGGTTCATTAAAGAGTTATATAATTCAAACATGACTATTTTCACTATCAATATACAGAATTCAACCACGATTCTACCACACTTTAGGGTACCTAAAATGATCAGAACTTCATAAAAATTTTACAGTAGGTTAGTTACACAGATATAAACGTCATACTCAAATTTCAGCTTTATCCAATAAACATACAAAGAGAAACCCCATGAACAATTGGCTGTCCAGTGTTTCAATCCTGCAAAACGCAGTCAGAGATCATGCAACGTTTGAAATAGTAAACAAGACATGATCATCATGAAATTTTATCGTATCTTCATCGCACAATGAGGTATTACATATATAAATTTCAGAACAATCCAACCACTGGATCTCAAGATATCAATAAAATGATAACAGACTTTCTAGAGTTTACAAGTTAAAAAGAGGGAATGAGTAATTCTCTTCAACATAACATAAATCGGGTCAAACCACACAAACCCCTATTATTAATTTACATGAATTGAAGTTCAGCCACCAATTTATGAAAAATCCTCAAATCTCATAAGAACCCTAATTCTCAGATTTTGTACTAGGAATGAAATCAAATCCAAATCATCATCAACCAAGTTTAAAACGAAATCATAGAGTAAAAATCCCCTTACCTTTGCTTGCAAACCAACTCCATAGCTTGACATTAACAACTCCCTTGCTGATTTTCTAGCCCTAAAGAACTCAGAAATTAAAACCCAAATACTAAAAATCAAGCCGAATTTGATTAGGATTCAAAGAGATTGATCCTAAGCCGTGAAAGATCGAGATAATAAGAAGAAGCTGAAGATTTGTTGTGTCTGATAGAGAAATGGTTGGAATTTAATAAGGTGTATGTCTCAATATGTCTTTTCATTATCACCCAAGTAAGATTTCAATTTGTTTAAACTCTAGTTCAACAAGAACCTAATATTCTTTATCATATCAATCTAACCCATTCACCACCTATTTGTTTGGCATCGTAAACAAAGATTTTCTTTTGTGAGGAAGAACAAAAATGCCCTCAGAGGAGACGCAGGAAGAAGAAGAAATAAGGGTCCCTCTGTTTTCTTGTTTTTATCACAGTGATGAGAAGACTAAAGTGCCCTAGCACCCTCATTATTTGCCATGTGTGTGGTGAGGTGTTTACTGCATGCAGAGGTATTAAAGCACCCAAAGGTTTACACTAAGGCATATATTTCAATTTAGGCACTAAAATTTCTTATAGAGAAATCTATAAGTGTTAAAGACACTCGAGTATAAGACATTAGGAACTACCGCAGAATATAACTAACGGGTTAAATTAAACCCGGGAAAAATATTTGGGTCTCACAATAGTTATGCTTCTAGTCATGACTCTTCTAGTTTGGGAGATATGATGGAACAATATATGAATAAATTAGACCAACACAATCAAAATATAGAAGAGTATAACAAAAATACTGAAGATACACTCAAACATCTTCCAAGGACTATGGATAGACTGAAGAATCGCATTGGTCAAATTATGAAGGAAATGACTGAGGAAGAATTTTGGTCTCAAAGATAGAACAACTATGACATTAGCTCTGTCAGTAATGGATATATGATTGCTGAAAATTCTGAAGATGAACAACTTCTGGCAAGTCCTTGCAGCAATAATGAAGTTATTCCAACTCCGGATCATAATAAAAATTGTTCTTTATTCAAAATGAGGAGACTTGGTATAACAAAACCATTGTTATAAACGGGGTAGTTAACTCAAACACATATCAGAGTGAAAAAGAATATCTGGATTACAATATATTTAGGCTTGTTAATTTGTAAGTAGTTGAACTAATTATTCTGTCGGATAAAACTCATATTAAATACCCTGTGATTTACACTGAAGAAGATCTCCTTAAAGCGGAACTCGATTCCGATGACGAGAGTGTTGAAGAGACGGTGATTGAGGATGAGACCAAATGGATTGACTTCGTGGAAGACCCAATTGAACTTTCCAAAGATTATAATGATGCTAAGATTTCGATTGAAGCATAATTTGATGAACAATGGCTCTTAAAGAGTTCGATAGATGACCACGACACACATGAGGTAAATAATTCACTTGAGTTATTTAAGAATAATGAGAATCCCGTAAAAGGTTTATCTAATCCTTTGCATAATTATATGTCTTTTGATCCTTCTCCCCCAATCGAAATAGTTCCCTAAAAGGTTGTTAAACCGATTTTTTAAGGAACTACCTTACTTAGGGTTGAGTATATGTGCCACAAAAATTCTTTAAAACATTTTGCTTCTGACTATCGGCCACTAGATGTGTTTGATTCTAACATTGTGCTGGTTCACTTAGAGGAAACCGTAAAAAATCCCGCATTCTGTGTTCTTTTTACACTTCCAAGTGTAGAAAAGACTAACATCATTTTTTTTAGTCTGACTTATCAGGATCTGAATCATCTGGATCTAATTGAAATCACCAGACTCATCTGGATCTGACTCAATATGTTTCTTTTTTTTAGTAACATCTGACTCATCTGACTCAAAAATATGTGAGTCAGTGGTTTGGTCCAATGAGTCAGGGGTATTTTCATACCCACTCAAATGGGTCCGAGTTACGGGTTAGGTATGACTCAGATCGCGAGTCAGATATAAAAAACAAACAGTCTGACATCTGACTCGGCATTTGGTATAAGTGTTGGGAAAACTTTTATATACTAGTTGTTTCAATATTTATATCTTATGCTAACGTTTTTGTGAAGCTGTATTAGAACTGCAGATTGTTATCTGCACGAATTCCCAGATTTTCATATTGTTGGTTTACGGGGATAACCAGAAGGTCAGGATGAGGACGTTAAACTAAGCGCTTAATGGGAGGAAACCCATTGGTTTCAATTTTTTTCCCTATTATTTTAAGTTTTTATTAGTTTTTTGTATCATTATATGATTTCCCATCTTGATTTTTTACATGGGAAGAGTCAATTTACATTGAGGACAGTGTAAAGTTTAAGTGCGAGGGAGTATTTGCATATAGAGTTTTTAAGCTTTAGTTTTTAGTTTTTACATAAACCTCCAAATTTTAGATATTTTAGAGTCACTTAGTATACTGCTAGCTAAATTTACGTACAGAGTTCTTAAGAGGCAATAACTAGAAGAAAAAAAGGGACTTAAACCGCCAATAGCGAATTAGGTGCAAAAAGAATACAATATTAGAGAAGATGATCAATCATTAGCGGAGACTACCTATTGTTACATCAAGCGAGTCACCAGACCTTTAATTATTTGTACATGTCTAAAAAATTTCCTTTAGAGTGTGTGTCATCTTACGCTAATTCCAGGTAGAAAGATGAGCTACCCAACTTCTCACCCCTTCAATACTACTTTGTGATATCTTGATTGCTAATTTCATCAATTATGAGGGTGTCATCACAATTTCTAACTCTATCTTGTAGACTTGTTTGTAGTTAGCATCATTCATTCGACAAAGCAGCAATAGAAACACATCATCATTAACAAGTGGAGCGACATCAAAATTTGAAGAAAACTTGAAGATGTTCAAGGTTTATAAGCAACGGTACAAGAAATAACTAATTTCATATTCAAGTAAAGCAACAAGATAAAAAGGAGAATTATACGTTTAAGTTGAAGACTAAGTACAAAAGTGAAGAAAATTAGATGATAAGAGTGATAGGCACATTTTTGTGTTTATATTGCGCCCGAATATCTGCTTCGATAGTACTCGATTTTACACTTATTATGTCTTTTTATGTCTTTGTAGGTATTTTTGAGAAATAAACATTTGCGGAAAAATTGGCTCGAAAAGTGTTAAAGGCACCCGGGAAAATGGATTAAGTCACCCACACTTTGGATTGGGGGCACCCCCTTTACATTTCAAAAATCCGAGTTTGGCGGGAAAGAAACTCATCTCGTGAAGAAACTGTTGTCAACATTGTTTACGTGTTTTTGGGGATATTTTGTGATTCTATTTGACCCAAAAGACTACAAGAGTCCAAGACCAACTCAAACACTTCAATTTGGAGGGATTTACGCCAGAGAATATTGCCACAGCCGTGTACCTGGACGGGAAATACAATTCCGGCGAGGAATCGAATTTACAAAGATTTGGATAGGTCTTAAAGAGTTTGAATGGGTTTGGAAGACTCTCTAGGGTTCCTACACCCAATATATACCAAGAGAAGACAGGAAAAACACACACACAAGCTCATAGATCATCACCGAAGAAAACAGAGAATTCCGGCCGACTATTCTTGCCGCAACTCAACAGAGAAGACGAACAAGCAACGCTTACAACTGTTGTTGTTCCTGTTGCGTCTTCTCTTTTCTTTCCTGTTGCTTATTTCTTCTTGTAACGGCTGAACCATGTTCTGTAACGCATATACGCGTCTCTGTTCAGCTGTGTTACATCTATTTCACCTTTGTAAACACTTTTTGGAGCAATGAAAGATTAGTTTGAGCATATTTTCTCTACCATGAGCTAATCACCATCACTGGGATGACGGAGGAAGCTTTTTCTCTAATAATTAAGTGGTATGTATTTAATTAATTTATTTATGCAATTTATTTAATTGCCTTGATTGAAAATTGATTTAAAAGATTTTTATTAAGCAATTGTGATTCCGTTAGATGGTGCATGCCTCGGGTTAGGTCCCTAGATGCTCCATGCTTGTGTTATACAGTTGTTGTTTTGAAAATCTATTTTTGCAATGCTTTAGAATCAAAATAAAATGTTTTAATTGCATGATTAAAATTACTATCACGTTTTATTATTTTACTTTGTTTTTAGGTTTAGGGTTTTAGATTTATTTTTAGGGTTTTATTTTTAGTTTTATTATTTTACTTTGTTCCATTTTACGTTTCTTTTGGTATTTCTCTTTTTGCTACAGGTTGGATTTTGGATCGAAAAGAAAGTACGCCAAATATTTGGAATTAAAGCTAAAGACTTGGAGTTAAAAGATAAAGCTTAAAGAACGAAAAGAAGACGAAGATTTTTATTAATTAGATTTTATTTTATTTGTTTTTTTAGAAAATTGTATTAGGAATTTGTATTATTTTTGTAATTTTTCTTTTATTTTGGACACTTTTTTGGACATTATTTTTGGGACTTTGAACATTTTATTTATTTTTAAGCCCTACGGAAGGGTATTATTAAATATAAACTGCTACAGGGAAGGACGACAATTACGATATTGTCTCGGCCCCTTGGGTTCGCACACTGACACAGGAGTCGGTGGCCCGAGTCGACTACAACTGATTCATCCCCCGTCTGGTACGGGAGGTAAGACTCGATCAACCCACGAATCCCCTGCAAATGGGTTTACTGTATTCCTTTGTATGCATATATGTTGAGGAATTGAAAACGGACTTACTTTTCTAGTAAAGGGCAAGAACTGGCCATACAAGATAAGGACTCGGATTTCATCACTGTTTCCTTCTTGCCCGCTTTAGGAACACGTTACCAAACGCGAACCTAAAACCTTAAAATTTTGACTAGAAAGAGACCTATAGGGTATCGAGCTTATTGGAAAATCGTTCAAAATGACTGTACTGGTTACTTTATTAGCCTAACTCGAAGTTCAGGAAGATTATTTTAAGTTGATTAGAGCCGCCTTGTAACCCAGGGAAAAGTGCCAAAGAGACAGGGTTACCAAAGCTCCTTAGAGCTTATCCTGTTTCTCTTTGACTTAATCTAATTCGGATCGCTCTAAGAGGCTTGCTAAAATTGTAACTAGTTGCCTTTTGAAGAATAGAAGCTGGTCTAGAAACAATCTAAGTGGAGCCATCATGCTTTTTGTTTGCTAGATTCAATAGGTTTGATTTAGTTGAGTCATCATTGCTTGTGATTGTTAGAATTTCCTTCCGTTTAGGATTTATTTATTTTTAGTTTTTTATTTAGTGTACGCCAAGACCGCTCTTCAAGCGGACTTGGAGAAGAGACGCTTTAGGTCGCTTAATTAGTGACAAGCCTAGTAGTTCTGTCCCTGGAAACGAGAACCTCGAAGACTCTTCTTTTGAGAGCCTTGTCTTTGACTTTGAAAACTTGACTTTGTGTGAAGAAGTTACTTCTAGTTCTTTGATAACGCCAACAATGGAAACTTTAAAAGCTTTGTTGAACCCGACTAGGAGTTCTCGTCCATCATGTATCAAGTTAGCTGATACTGAAGCAAACTATGAGTTGAAACCTGGGACCATACAGATGCTCCCAATCTTCTTAGGGAAAGAAAATGAAAACCCCTATTTCCATGTTAGGAATTTTGAGGAAATATGTAGTACCCTCAGGATTAAGGACCTAGATGATGAATCATTAAAACTTAGATTGTTTCCTTTTTACCTAAGAGATAAAGCCAAATCTTGGCTATATAGTTTGACTTCTGGGTCAATTGAAACCTATGAACAACTTACGTCTGTCTTTCTCCAGAAGTTTTTCCCTAGGCACAAAACATCATCCATTAGACAGCAGATTTGTACATTTGCTCAATTAGAGGGAGAATCTTTATATAGGTATTTAGAAAGGTTCAATGACTTACTATCCCAATGTCCTCATCATGGTTTAGAAAAATTAAGGCTTGTTCAAATCCTTTACGAGGGTTTAGATTATTCGACAACAACCATGGTTGAGTCTTTATGCACAGGTGGGTTTGAAAATAAAACTGTCGATGGCGCGATGACATTTTTGAATGAAATCGCCGAAAAAACCCAACAGTGGGAAAACAGTAGGGAGCCCCAGAAAACAATTCTTCTAAGTAAAGGGAATGTCAAAGGGTAGAAGGATCTTTTGAATCAGATGCCAAAATAGCTGTTATATCAAAGAGGTTAGAAGCTTTAGAACTAACTTAATCTAGTAGTATTGAGCCCAAATCGTTTTGGGAACAACAGAATACTGAAGAGCAAGCCCATGCTCTTTATAATAACACTAGGTTTGATAATCATCAGAAGTTCGACCCTTACTCAGAAACCTATAACCCTGGTTGGAAAAACCATCCTAACCTTTCTTGGTCCAAGGGCCAGAATCAAGGTCAGTCTAGTAATTCTAAGGTTCCCTCAGGTTTTGGTTATGCTAAGAACCCTTTTGGACCAACACATAGTCAGAGTTCGATAGAAAAGACGATAATGAGTTTAGCTGAGACTGTTGCCTCATTAGTTCAGAGAGATGAAAAATTCAAGCAGTATGTTAACCAGAAGTTCCAAGAAAATCAAAAGATTGCAGGCGAATAGTCAGGCTATTTCGAATTTAGAAACCCAGGTTAGTCAGATTGCCGAAACTCTGAGAGAAATAGAAAAAGGTAGGTTCCCTAGTCAACCCCAACCCAATCCTAGAGGAGTTAATGAAATATCTTCCGGTGAGAAATCATCAAGTCACGTGAATGCAATTAGCACCCTTAGGAATGGTAAGGTGTTAGACAACAAGGTAACTAGGCCTGATAGTGAACACACTGTAGTTCACCCTGATCCAATAGCTAAGGAGACTGATAAAGTCTCTGAAGAGCCTGAGGAAGCTCCTCATAAGCCAGACTTTGTGCCCAGAGCCCCATTCCCACAGTTGTTAGCACCCACTAAGAAGGAATCCAACTTTAATGACATATTGGAGGTTTTTAAGCAAGTCACGATCAACCTTCCATTATTAGATGCAATTAGGCAGATTCCTGCTTATTCCAAGTTTCTTAAGGATATTTGTAGTACCAAAGAAAGCCTTTTTAGCTAGTCATGTGAGTTCAATTCTTCAGAATACTGCAACTCTTAAGTACAAAGACCCAGGGTCCCCAACCATTTCGTGCACAATAGGTAACTACCGTGTTGAGAAAGCCTTACTTGACTTAGGAGCCAGTGTGAACTTACTTCCGTACCATGTGTCCTTCAGTTAGGACATGGAGAGTTGAAACCTACTCAGATAACATTACTATTAGCTGATAGGTCTGTGAAAATTCCTCGTGGTATCATAGAGGATGTTCTTATTGAGGTCGATAAGTTTATTTACCCAGTAGATTTTATTGTCCTTGACACTCAACCTGTCCGTGACCCAGAAAGTCAGATACCTGTGATATTAGGTCGCCCTTTTTTAGCTACATCTAATGCGATCATTAACTGTCGAACTGGTATTATGAATTTGTCTTTTGGTAATATGACTATTGAACTTAATATTTTCCATATTAAGCAATCTTCTGAGTTAGGTGACACGTGCATTGAGGAGGTAAACATGATAGAAACGGTAGTTCAGGAGTCATTACCAAACACCTTGTTAGAAGATACATTAGAAGAATGTCTAGCTAATCATCATTTAGAAGAAGAAATTGACAATTTTCGGGAACCGGACGATCTAGAAAATAGGGAAAGTGTAATGAGTCTATCTAGAGACACTGCAAACTCTAAGTTTGGGGGTGACTATCATTCTCCATGTGATTTACCATTAACTCTTAGAAAGGTTCCTAACTTGGGACTTGACATATGTACCTCTACCATTTTACAAGATCATCTTCAAACTAGAGTCCCTGAGCATGTTGACTTCCAGAAAGAAGTTCAGTTTTTAGAAACCCATCCTCTGGTCGATCTGGTTTACCCAGGCAACAATACCCAGATTGACTTTGTTTTCCCACCAAAATATTTTCGTCCATATGTGGGAACGTTAGAATTTCAAATGTGTCCGTTATTAAGTTTTGAGACTGAGCCTAATTACTTTAGGAAATTAGAATCGACACATTTGTTTAAGAATGACCACCTTCATTATAGTCAATTGTGTGAGTCATATCTGATTGACTCTGAAGATCCACAATTATTCAGGTTATTATTATGTGCTTCTAAGTTCTTAGTTGAGTTTTTACAGACTCTACAACCTGATCTTGTTGATTCTTCCTACAAGGTAATCAAGCCTATGCAAATAGTTTATCAAGACCCTTCTATAGAACCTGAACCACAGCTAGAAGTAGTTATCTTAAACAGAAAACTAGAGAGGGATGAAAGTGTGCTCGGTTCGTTTATCTTCTTAGCTTTTTGCAGTTTCCTTCTATTCTGGATAACACTATTTGATTCATATGACCCACAGTTGTTCCGATTATTGCTCTATGATTTTATGAGGTGACTAATTCTTTCCTAGTCTGGCTGAAGACTTTAAACTTAGCACTTCTTGGGAGGTAACCCATGCTCTTACAACACGGTAATATCTTTCCCTAAGTCCTTTTCGTGAATTGGTAACAGTTTCTCCTGGTTCATATTTTTAATCATTCATCTTTAGAAACATTGAGGACACTGTTTAATTTAAGATTGGGGGTAAGGGAGAAACTTTTTAGTGAAATAATAAAGCTCTAGAATTTAGAAACCTCTGAACACTTCAGGATGACACTAACCACTCTAGGTAGGTGGAAACTTAGCTCTTTTTCTATAGGAATTGGTGTACCCAGTTGAATGGTCTATTCATAGAAAGACAGAGTTCATGTGTTAGAAATAGCATGATAGCTGTCACCACATCTTGGAGTCTATCTTGACCATATCACTTTCTATTTTACTTTTACAATTTTGTGTTTCTCTAAGTGATTTGGTGGGTCCCAGTATCGAATTGTTATCGCCGTCGGGATGAAGTTCAGTGTGTTGAGATCAAGCCCCGGTTAGAAAAAATAATGAAAAAATGAAAAAAATGATATTGTGTTAGCATTATGTGTGTGTTTCCCCTGTCTCTGTCGCCTAAGCAAGCGTGGAATGCAGGATCCATGGGAACTTTCATGTATTATAAAAAATTGAAAATCGAAAAAAAAAAAAGAGAAAAAAAAGAGAAAAAAAAAAGA
>JAJJMC010025652.1:3655060-3707642 GCA_023531435.1 Papaver californicum
AAAAAAAAAAAAGAGAAAAAAAAGAGAAAAAAAAAAGAAAAAAATATATATTATTTAGCACTTTAATAAAAATATGTGGGTTCTCCCTGTCTCCGTCGCCTAAGCAAGCGTGGAATGCAGGATCCATGGGAACTTGTGTATATTCTAGTTGAGTTAGTAGTAGTAGATTGAAAATAAGTGGGGAGTATCTCAATACATTAGGTTTCATCTTGGCACTGACCTTCAGACAGATATGGGAAACACCGTTCACCTTAATCAACATGTGCAACCTTCATATTTCTATGTCCATCTTCTAAATCTTTTCATGTGATTAATTAGGATAGATTCTGAGTCTTGTGGTTGAACAATTATCTGAGTAGAGCTCTGTTGTCTTATGAATTTTAGTATGCTTGAGTAAACACTCGTGTACAGCAATTAGACTAATATAGGGTAATGATTCCCATAGCCGATGAGTTGAGTAAACCAACTAAATAGCTTGTTTAGTGCCTATCCTTAATCGTTCAAGAGTTGCTAAAATATAGAGTAAAGGTTTTGTCGGTATACCTCTTGTAAACCCTCACGCAACAAAACTCGTCCACTAGGGACACCTAGGGGTTTAACGGCTTACTGCATATGCTAAATGTAGTCGCGATTCCTGCGAAAGTGAGTTAGGATTTTATTTTATTAGTTTGCTCGAGGACTAGCAAAATAGTAAGTTTGGGGGTATTTGATAGGCACATTTTTGTGTCTATATTGCGCCCGAATATCTGCTTCGATAGTACTCGATTTTACACTTATTATGTCTTTTTATGTCTTTGTAGGTATTTTTGAGAAATAAACATTTGCGGAAAAATTGGCTCGAAAAGTGTTAAAGGCACCCGGGAAAATAGATTAAGGCACCCACACTTTGGATTGGGGGCACCCCCTTTACATTTCAAAAATCCGAGTTTGGCGGGAAAGAAACTCATCTCGTGAAGAAACTGTTGTCAACATTGTTTACGTGTTTTTGGGGATATTTTGTGATTCTATTTGACCCAAAAGACTACAAGAGTCCAAGACCAACTCAAACACTTTAATTTGGAGGGACTTACGCCAGAGAATATTGCCACAGCCGTGTACCTAGACGGGAAATACAATTCCGGCTAGGAATCGAATTTACAAAGATTTGGATAGGTTTTAAAGAGTTTGAATGGGTTTGGAAGACTCTCTAGGGTTCCTACACCCTATATATACCAAGAGAAGACAAGAAAAACACACACACAAGCTCATAGATCATCACCGAAGAAAACAGAGAATTCCGGCCGACTGTTCTTGCCGCAACTCAACAGAGAAGACGAACAAGCAACGCTTACAACTGTTGTTGTTCCTGTTGCGTCTTCTCTTTTCTTTCCTGTTGCTTATTTCTTCTTGTAACGGCTGAACCCTGTTCTGTAACGCATATACGCGTCTCTGTTCAGCTGTGTTACATCTATTTCACCTTTGTAAACACTTTTTGGAGCAATGAAAGATTATTTTGAGCATATTTTCTCTACCATGAGCTAATCACCATCACTGGGATGACGGAGGAAGCTTTTTCTCTAATAATTAAGTGGTATGTATTTAATTAATTTATTTATGCAATTTATTTATGATTAATTACCTTGATTGAAAATTGATTTAAAAGATTTTTATTAAGCAATTGTGATTCTGTTAGATGGTGCATGCCTCGGATTAGGTCCCTAGATGCTCCATGCTTGTGTTATACAGTTGTTGTTTTGAAAATCTATTTTTGCAATGCTTTACAATCAAAATAAAATGTTTTAATTGCATGATTAAAATTACTATCACGATTTATTGGTTAAAAGTGGAATCCTGAATCCTAGTTCTTCCCCATATTTTTAAAAAGTCATCTTTATTTTAATCTATTTAATTTTCTTTAATTAAAATTAGGTCTGAAATTAAATCTTCACAAGTCTGAGAATCGAACCTCTTTTTATCACTATATTTTATCACATCATCATTAACAAGCGGAGCGACATCAAAATTTGAAGAAAACTTGAAGATGTTCAAGGTTTATAAGCAACGGTACAAGAAATAGCTAATTTCATATTCAAGTAAAGCAACAAGACAAAAAGGAGAATTATACGTTTAAGTTGAAGACTAAGTACAAAAGTGAAGAAAATTAGAGGATAAGAGTTAGTGAAGTTTATAATATCGAGACAATACAAGTTGTGAAGAATCAAATCGTAATATCCTTCTCCCATGGCCACATAAATTTCATTATATACTTTTAGTTTATAAAAAAATAAAAAAAGTATAGAAAATTAATTATTATTTTTTTAAAAAAAAGAAAGAAAAAATTTGCATTGCTTTCGTGAACATTTCTTTTTGTATTCGTATAATAAGGCCGTTGGAAAAAAGAAGAAATATATAAAGAATTTTTAAACAACAAGAAATTGGAGAAAAGAGTTACAAATTGTCAAAGTTTTACGAAGTTCAAGAGTTCATCATCAACAGTTGAAGACCGAAGAGCAAAGACGTTTCTATTCTCTGTGAGAGTGGTGCTGATTGTAGATCGGTGAGAAGGTAAGTAAGCATTCACATCCTCACATAGTGGTTGATTTCCTTTCTTAGAGATCACCATTAAAAGAAGGGTTCTTTTGTCCCACATTTCTATGGGATAACAAAATATAATTCAGAAGTTTTATTTTTCTTCCTGCCATTCAACGTGTGAAGGATTTTTATCTTCACTCCTTCGTGCACACATGAGAACCATAAAGTGCGTCTTTTGAGTGCGATTTCATAAAACCCTATTGGTGAGGCAGAAGTCGAGGCGAAATGCTTATTCGATAGCTCTCGATGATGGATTCTTTCATATGGTTGTTTTTCTCATAACTCAAGAGTTTAACATGAGAATAATATTCTTTGGCATTTCTAACTTCTTATTATTAGTGTGCAGAAACTTTATGTCCTTATAGTTCTTTGGATACTTGTGATTTTGAAGTTGGAATTTAGGTTTTGTGGTATACCTTCTGTAAACCCTCATGAGACTATAACTCGTCCACTAGGGACACCTAGGGGTTTAAAGGCTTGTTCCATATGCTAAGTGCAACCGTATCTCAACGAAAGAAAGTTGTTGTATCTTACTTTAGTTTACTTTAGGTTATTTAGATAGTAGTTTGCTCGAGGACTAGCAAAATCTAAGTGTGAGGGAATTCATCACACTTTTTTATTTTTGGTGTGAAGGTAAGAAATATCCCTGACCAAAATAATGAACAACACAACTCCGGGTATCCGCCAAGAGATGGCCACATTGAGGTATGGTCATCCGGTGCTTATTGGTAATTGGTACACCCCCCCTCTGGCCCTTGAACACGAGCAACCAATTCATCGAACTCAACTTATTTATCTTCATTTGTACCTTCCCTCATCATCGAGATATAAAATTCCTTGTATTTTTGTAAGTGTAAGGCCATCATCTTTCTGAAATACTGGCATTGGGTTAGGTTCTCCTTATTCGTCAAACTTAAACGACCGTTTGTTCGGACGCAACGTGAAAACCACAATTTCCAACCCATCCACGTCGTCGGTGAATAATACGTAAGGAAGAATGATTGAACGGAGTTTCGTAAGATACTCATGGAATATCGTATACCACGTTCAATGGGGTCTATCCCACATATCCCTAGGTGTTACTTGATCACCAATTGTGTCTTTTTTATTTTGTGTCTACCAAACTTCCTTGAATCTCTTGCGGGGAAACCATGGACCCATTTTGTGTTGCTTCCCATTTTAGTCGTACTCGTCTTGTACTCGCTTGAATTTTTTGCAAAAAGACGATAAAAGCTTTTTTCTTGATTTGCTGTACTTGCTTGACTTTATTGCGTTGGAACGATCGGATCTCTTGGATCCTTTGTCTTGGCTTGTTTCACACTTGGTCCACTTTCTTGCTTCTTCGGGCGATCCCTTTTATTTGGAGCCGGAACATCTTCATACATATCCTCGGAATACTCATGTTGTGAAGGGTTTCTTTGGTTAGTCATCGCCGTTTTATACTCTTTCATTTCTTGATTCCTATCCACTTTGGTAGGTAGTCTACCCGTCGGCGGTAGTTTAGTTGGTTTTTCAACCGGTTACATATGGGGGTGAACGGCGAGGATCAATTCGTGCATCAAAATATGTCGGTGTAAATTATTAGGCTAACATAATCGTTGGATAGGGAACAATGGTGTCGAACGATTCTACAGAATCGGCCTTTAGGTCCTCACATATTCACCGATTTTGCCTGGTCTAGTTTTTTTTAAAGTCCCCAGATGCTAGAATCAACACACGTGAACTGAATTGTGTGTCGATTCTAGCATTCAGCAAAGTGGATCTTTCTGACCATTTTTTCGACTAGAATCGGTGCATAGCTCAACACATATTGACCATTGTATTCTTAGATAATTTTGGGAAAATCTCCAAGAGATGGAATCAGTGGATATGTGAGTCCATAACAGCCGATTTTCACCTAACAATCCTGCCAAAATATAAACCAGAATCAGTCATTGTTCATGACCACATCCACTGATTCTGGTTCATATTTTCGAGAAGGTATAAAATCGGTGGATACGATGTCATCATATCCGTCGATTCTGGGTAATACATAGCCCAGAAAAGAGCTCAAAATTTAGAGAAAAACAAAATCCAATTTTGGGCAATTATAAGGTTCGAAAACATGTTTCGAGGTCCTTAAACCATAGTCCTGACGATTGGAAGCATTAAAATCTTCATTTTTCCGGTTAGATTCTTCATTTGCTTGAGTAAAATCATCAAATATGCCTTGGTTTACACATTTTTTTTATCCAATAAATAATCCAAATTAGTAGGATCGAACTCACTATAATCTGATTGGTGATACGTAGATGCACCTGCTTCTTCATCACCACTAGAATCTTCATCGTCACTATAAATTTTCATTTTTACTACCAAATCACAAAACCCTAGTTTTTCCCAACTTTTTCTTCTTCTTCTTCTACAAACTTTAAAAAAGAAAACTCGACTCTAATTATTACCATCTAACACTAATAATAATCCAATTTAAATGACAAACTAATATAACTAACATTTAAATTAATTAATACTAATTAAGCAGATTAATCAATAACATAAATAATTAGATAAGGAGGGTTTGATTTTATTTCATAGTGACCAGTGGCAGGCATGGAAAAAAAGGTATGATAAAAATTAGGCAGGCTAGTTTATGACCCTAAATCAATATTAACAAAAAAATATACTAAATACAAACAAATACAAATGCATACTGGAGATGTTGTCGATAAATTCGTCAATATCCTCAAACTAAAATGTAGGCGAAACTATTGATCACCATCAAACCTAGCTAGTTGTTGGAATAGGTGCCTACAAACAAATTAACTAGGTGGTTAACCGTAGTGGCTAGAAGTAATAGACTTCTAGTAATCTTTTTAGTTGCCATACCGCGGAGGCAAAACACCTAATAGTCAGTGAGTGGATTTACAAGTTGGAACTTTTGTGTAACAACAACTATTATTGGTAGCTAGACCTAGTGGATATAAGTATTCAACCTCTATTGCACTTTGTAGTGCCAAACTTTAGTCGCTAAACGCTCCTAAAAACACCAACAATCTGATGGTCGATATAGGTATCTACCAACAATGGTTTTGGTGGCTAGGACTAGTGACCAGAAGTGTATTGCTTATGGCATACTTTTTGGTTGCCAAACTGCGGTGGTTGAAAGTAATAATTGTGCATAAAATATTTTGGTTGTTAAAATCGTGCTTCTAAAGAATTTTACCCACTGCAACTGCAGAAAACTAATTAGTAAAAATTACTGGCAACCACAACTATTTTTAATTGCGAAAAACGATCGCCGAAGATTTCCACCAATAACAATTGGTAAGAAAACAATTGCTAAAGACAAAATCTTTTGTAATGAGTATTTTTTGGTTCGAATTATCATGGTGCTGAAAGTTTGAACAAGAGAATGGTCAGTTGTTTTATCTCATGGGATTTTCGACAAGAATTTACTGATATTACAATTAAAAGCCAAAGTCATGGAACACCTTAAAGAGAGCGATCTAGTCTGCGACTCAGTTGTTTAATATTTGTCTATGAGATTGTTTTGTTGTTATGTGTAATTATTTCTAATGAATAATAACTTCCTAATTTTAATAGTCATGTACTTCATGGGGTGTCACATTTATTTCACTTAGTGATGACATTTAACTGTAATTTTCTACTCCTTTCGTTTTATAAAAATTGAACTATTTTAAGTTTGCACAATTTTTATAAAAATAAGAAAATATGATATTTTTAGGTATTTTTTTTTCAATTATATTTTTATGGATAATAAAATAGTAAAATTTAGAAAAGATATATTTCTCAAACTATAACTCAGATATTTGTAAAATTTATATTGTTAGAAAACATTTTAACACACCAACTATACTAAAATTTAATAACAATAATCAATTAAGAAATAATTTTAAAAATATTATTTTGTTTAGTGATAAGTGTCAATTTTTATAAAACAAAATTGTAAAATGAATGCTCATTACTCAATTTTCACGAAATGAAGGGAGTATAAAAATTAGATTACGTATTTGCTAATTGCTACCATTGACAACTGCGTGAACACGTCTTATCTTATTTGCCGGTATCCTATACACGCTAACACGCTTACATCTGAGGAATAATATCTTCATGGGACTCCATCTTTATGCGTTGTTAGTTATTATTATGAGCTGGGAGCCTGGAAGAGTGGGAGAGATGGGATTGTAAGTCTGACGCAAGCAGCGAAACTTGAAGTTATAAGAACCGTTGAGCAATCAAAATACGTAATGGTTTTTCATTAGATATAATGTAAACGTGTATGGTCAGCATTAACATTATATAATGTCTTTGTCTTGCTCTCCATTTCTCCTCATCCTTGGGAAAATAAAAGCAAATTTGTACTCGTCTTTTCTCAAAGATGTATGCACGCGACTTCGGGTTAGGAAAGCTAATAGCATTCAGTCCCATACGTGTCAGTCAAATCATTAATTGTCAATGATCTTTTTTTTGGAGGACTCGCCATTTGATCTAATTTATTTTCATGAATTTAGGTTTTAAATTTGTTGATCCACTAGTCCTGTGTCCCGCAAATAGCCATTCCAGTTAGCAAATAGCTCACATATGCACGGTTATATATGCTGACATTGGTAATGCACGAGGAAACACCACTTGAGGTCCACAAGAAACCAAGAGAAGGAACCTCACAAGCAACTTCTTGTGGTACTGATCAGCTTGCTCGATACTCGATCATATTGCCCGAGCCCAACAACAACAACATTGTCTTTACCTAATATTTTTTGAAATATTTATTGGTTTTATTTTCCATCTTTGAGTCTTGACCACATGGCAATTTCAGTATTTCACGCTGGTCCGTCCCTAATCAATCACAATTGAAAATAATAATTATTTAATTGAGTAATATTTTTATTTAATTGAGTATTAAACTGGGAATATTCTTGACAATGCATCTACTCCGGGTCATGGCTGTAATAATCAAATGTTTTTCTCTTAAATAAGTTTGTTTTATTAGGTGTATACACATAGTTGTGGAACTCTCTTATCCTAAATTCTTAATGACTTGGTTGTGTCCATAATCAGCATATGGCGTATCATTTGAGTGATTTTTAAACACAGGAAAAGTGTACTTCAGATTAATTATGGGAAATTCTAAGTGTCCCTAACCCTCAGTAACAAGATACCTCAGAAAATCATTTAATTTTTTTTGAGTTTTACCTAATATATAGTCCCTGACTCCCTGGCCAGTTGTTAACAGAATGAAATAGCTATGCTATCGATTTTCGAACTAGTAATGGAGTGATAAAAAACAGCGTAGTTAGTACTCTACAGTCATGGGACCAAACCCAAAGATCAAGTAAAATTTTTATTTTTGATTCGGTCCAAACACAATAGGTTCACCACTAAAATTGATCGGACGGACGGTTAACGTACCGCGTGTAGTTGGGCGGTTGTCTAGTGTACCGTCTCTTGACATGAGCGTACGTCTAGGATTACGTTTGAGCGGGGTGGACTAGTAGAGTAACGCTTGATGGCAGGCGTAACCCAGACCAAACGCCTGATGATAGACGGACACCTACGCACACGCCCCAGAGACGGGCGCTGTGTTGGACGAACGCCTGATAGGGCGGACTCATAACATACCGCGCGTTATAATATCTCACACGTGCAGCTGGTACGTGGGAATGGTGAGACGGGCGGACGCTTACCATAACGCCTGGTTTATCAGGCGGACGTCTGGATTATCGCCCGTCTCACCAGGCGGACGTCTAGCTCATCGCCTGTAAAAGTCAACCATATATTCTCTTCTCTTCAGCCATTTCTCCTGCAACTTCTCCTGAAGACTCTTCAACTTGAGAAACTCCGCCCGCCCACCATACCAACACCACCAACACCACACCAGCATCACTACATCACTAATTTTGTGAGAAACCCTCATCAATTTGGAAGGTAATAACCTTAATTTTTACTTTAATTTTTAATGAATTTTGTTTAACATTGTACTTTGAAGTGTTTACTAATTTTGTTTAAGGATTTTTTTTTTCTTAATAAAAAAAAAAAAAAATTCAAATTAAAATTAACATTGTATTGTTTTGATTACAAATTTTGTATATATTAGTCAAGTTCGAAAATAACTACATAAATTAGGTTTTAGAATCAACTCATGGTGTTTTAATTGAATTGAAAAAAAAATTGATTATGAGAATTGAAGTTATGGTGTGAATTGAAGTTAGGAGAATTGAAGTTATTGTGTTTTAAAATTGGGTATAATTTTTTTTTGGCATTGTTATTGAATTGAAGTTAAAATTGATTATGAGAATTTGGGTATATTTCTAGGGTTAATTTGTTGAATTGAAGTAAAAATTGATTAAGTATTTAGTTAATTTTAGTTGGATTGTGGATAATTATATGATTAATTGAATAATATTATTGTTTATGAACTATGGGAACTTAATTATGTTGATTTTTATTTAGCCGTAAACTTTACAGGGATTTTGAAGATGAACAGAAATGGGAACGGAGTTACAAGATCGGAACGAATTGGTCCCTCGACTCAACTATCAACTGAATCTGAAGGTGGTGTAATTGTTGATCCACCAATCTTTATTGATTTGGTGAATGAGGAAGTTCAAACACCAGAGATTGATAACCAAATGTCTGTTATAAGGGATCGAGCAAATGTGTTAGTCAGGACATTGACCCGTTCGATTGACGCTGGGGAGTTGATGAGTATTGCAAAACAACGGGGAGTTCTACAAGTGCTTAAGAAGATAACAAATCTTTCTTCTGAAGAGAATGAAAATCGCCCCAACTAAATGAATTATCTACATAGATGTTTTTATCTTTTAAGCGTTGTTGTTTATGGTGTTGAACCTTATTAGTACTTTTATTACGAATATGAAGCTCTTAATTTAGCTTGAATGAGTTTCTTGTAGTTTGTTTATATTTTTTATTTAGGAGAAGAATAGATAGGCGAAAAAAATGAGTGTTTAGTAAAAAAAAAAACTGAAAATAACAACATTAGTTCATAAAAGTTGAAACTGAAAATGACAATTTTAATAAAAATATTGTCTTTTTAGGTTCAGGTATTCCAAGAATCCTTTAAGGTTAGCTTCTCATTCCTCTGCAAAATGCCTGCCTTCCTAAGTTCGATGTACTCTTTTGTAACCGGATCCAACCCGGAGACATCCATCATCATTATACGAAACTCTTCGTCTGCTTCTTTCTTTACGTCAAGTTTTTCTTTTCTAGCTTGTTTTGCTGCAAACTTTGCCGAAGACTCATCTATTTTTGCTGCAAACTCGGATTCTCTCTGCGCCATCTTCATTTTTGTTTGTTCTGTGTATTTGGTGTTGAAGTTTTGTTGCTCTTTAATAATAGTTTCCATCATTTCATGTTGGCCACTCGATTTTTCTCTCCCTGTTTTCTTCTGTCGTTTCGCCTCTTTTTTTCCCATTTGACGGATATATGTGTTAGGTATATCTCCTATGTCTTCATAGCCACTGGAATTGTCTTGGCTTGTTTCCTGTATTTCCCGGTTTTCCTCACCGTTTTCGGAATCTTCCTCAGCTTGTGATGAATCGAAAACAGCTGTCGATCGTCGTGAATATTTTATATTTTCTAACATAATTGTGTAGCACTCTTCATGCTTAAATCTTTTACCACCATTAGCTTCCTTGAAAAACCTCCTTACTTCTTCAATCTGTATTTTTTAATTCAATTTAGTGGAGGATGTACAATTCAAAACTTTAATGTAATCATCAAAATTAAATGGGTACTACCTTATTTTTTGGGGCCCATCCAGTATGGTGTTCACGTTCCACTTACGCCTCTTTTGCAGAGAAAAGTGCCACATCTTTACTTATTCTCTGAAATCGTTTCTGAATGGAGGTCCAAGTTCGATGTGGCATCGAAGGTATGACTTCTTTCATCCCACGCAATAAGAGGTGAATCATAGGCGGACGTTTAGGATGCCGCCCAAACTCTAGCGGAGGTCTAGCATACCGCTTCAATGGGACGGTCATTTGATTGTCGCTTGCTAGTGGGCGTGATCCTAAAAGCCCGTTTCATCAGGCGTAATCTTGGTTGAACGCTTCATCGGGCGGAGTTTTGGTTAACGCCCGTGTTTTGAAGAGTGATCCTAGACGAACGCTTGCCACCAGACGGTTACCTATATATACGCCTAGACCCAGACGGTTACCTACACGCCCGCCCGACTATATTTCGTTTGGTCCAGAAAAAATACCAAAAATAGTCCTGAACAGTGACAAATCCGGACCAAAGAGGATTTATACTCGCGCCGCTGTGTTATGTTTTGGACGGACCAAAGACCAAATTTAGGTTTGGTCCGTCTTTTACTCCTACCATTGTGGAGGCTCTTAGAAGATGAAAAGGTTGAGAGGAATCCGAATATTCTACTAAAACTGCAGTAGTTGCCAAATGATAAAGATCTTATGATTCTTACCACAACTCCATGTACATGGGGAGATCTTAGCCTCAACTATGAAGCCAATCTGGTTAACAATTCCCTTGCAGATCTTGATGTGTTTTCTCCTTTCGCAGCACCCTACCCTCGGGGGAAGTCGAATCCTCTCTGTCTCCTTAAAAGAGAGATGTCCTGCGTAATGATTTTTTTTTTTTTTTTTGAAACTTATAAGATTGAAATTTCTGTTGATGAAGAAAACCAGTCTGGGACGAGCAACAGACCAAATACAATCTGAGTTACAACTCCAAGGGACCTCCCACTACAAAATTAGCTAACCAATATAGCTTCCCAACCAATAATCAGATTAGTGAAAGAATAAGAGTTGAACCATCCTTGACAGACCCCCAATATATATAAGACTTTTGACCTCATGGATTAAAGTATGCATGGCTTCTCCTTTCTTCCTGGCCATTAATCTTGCTGCAAGACTCTTGCATTTCTCTCCTTCTAGATTACCTAAGATATAGCAGTGGCCAAATTCTTCTCCCAAATTTCTCTGTCTTTACGTGCCCACGTTGAAGTGAAACTATCAGCAAAATACTCCCAAATACCCCCGGCCCAAGTTTTCCTCAAGACTATTGGTGTACCAACTAAAAAGATTTGGAGGAGATAAAAACACACACAAACTAACATGACTCGGAAGTTGGAAAACAAGAAGTTGAAATGATAGAGACAGGCATAATGCTTCTTTGGATAGTAACTGCACCACTACTAGTGCACATAACATGACAGGAAAGACAACGCCTAATCCTTATATGCAAAATAAAAATGCAACAACTAACTAATGAACAACAACAACAAAAAAAAACTTAAAAATAAAATAAAAAAGTATTTAACTACATGATGTACTAGTAGGAAAAAGCTACATAAAATCTCTTTCCCTCTATTTCTGTGTATTATTCACCTTGATTATTAGTGTATATTAGTCATTATTATTTTTGACCTTCTGGCTTTTGTCGTAAGATTTTTAAAACGAAGTCCTGAGCTCGAATGGATGACTTGGCATGGACACCAATGATTCGGCTCCAGATGGTTGTGAATTGACATTAGAAGAAGGATATGACCCCTTCTTGAGCTCATTAAACCTCTTGATATCGAAATTCTTCATCTTCATCAACTGCTTCTGCTTAGAAATAAATCGGCTTTCGAAGAATCCTTGAAAAGTCGGTTCTTTGGAAGTCCTTAAGAAAAATGTATACCCCGCCATGAAATACATAGAAGTGACATAGAAACAAATTGGTTCCATCACATCCCATGATAGTTCCCAAAAAGTTAGCCTGAGGAAAGCAGCTGTTTGAGCTGTAAAAAAAGCAAGTCCACCCCATAATTCTCGACGTACCAGTGCTTCTGCCCTAGCATCAATCTGAGCCTTTTCTTTCTCCATCGTTTCCAATTCTTTCTTTCGAGCATCGTTTGGAGCTAGCGGTAGTGGAATTATGCCTCCAATTGCTCGTGTTACCTGCATTCACAAATATATGTAACAAGTTGGCTAAAGGAAGCCATTTCTCTTCTTTTGTTTTTTTGGCACCAAATAGTGCCTATATTAAGCGTATTACTGTAATTACCATATTAACACAACATGTGTCCAACCCACAATATTTCTACTTAAAACAACTGTTTATTAACTTTCTAAATCATACATATCTACAAAAACCCTACTAATAAGAAATTATCTATGCCCTTTTTCCTATCAGAGGATAAAAGATTATGTGTTATCTAATCAAATTGTGTCCGAATTCCTAAATGAGTCTAATGTCCTATCTAAAATGTTGGATCTAGACCTATTAATGATCAGCAAAAGAGTTCATCAAAGATTGACGCCCACGTGTTACAATGAATACAAGGATTAAAGTGAAATTTTCTTTTTTCACCGAAACGAGCAAAAAAAATTTAAAAATTTCCACACTTTTTTTCAGGAATAAATTTCCTTGTGGAGGTTTTTGTTTTGCTGGAAGCAAAACCGATCTCCCAACAAATTTGGTCACTGAACATAGAGAGAAAAGGTATTTTGGTCACTGTTTGTTTGTTTTCCACCTAAGGTTATACACCATCAGAAATATGTAACGGTTTCTGGCTTGTAATCAATCAAGGTTTCCTGTAGAAAAAGAAAAACATGATAAAACTTATCAGATCTTCGAAATTGCAAAAATCTCTTTGATGATTGATTGAATTGATTTTTTTACTTATTGTTTCTTCATGTGGTTGAGTTGAGAGTCAGTAACTTTCTTTACCAATCTTTAAAACAAAAATTGGATCAGAAATTAATCTAAAAAGATTACTAAACATTTATATAAAAACAAAGTCCAAAAAAGGCAAAAAAAAAATGAAAGAGAGAAAATTAGGGATTAAAAGATTATTACCTCTTCAGGATGAAGGAAAACAATGTTTCCTAAAACGATAACAGATCCAGAATCATCCAACATCTTTGCTAATTCTACTCCTTGATCATGACTATTAGAACCAGCAACACAAATATCAACAAATTCTGAATACGTAATACTTTTCTTCTCAATTTGTTTCAAATTAGATTTCAACATTTCTATATGTGCTAATTTCAACAATTTCTTCGCATCTTTCACTGAAATCCCATCCAGATAATCTAATCCCTTCTTAACCGGAGGTGGTGGTGATGGTGGAGGAATTAATCCATTTAATCGAATACGATCATTACCTATATTATTAATCGATTTCAATTTCTCAATAAGATTTCCACCAACTGGTAATGATCTTCTCACCGCTTGTTGAGTAGAACTAGCCGAATGACTAATTTCTCTCTTCTGAAAATAATTTCTTAAAGACTTTTCTTCTACACGTCCGATTTTAGAATCGGTTAAACATTCATGATTGAATGTTGTTAAGAATGGATTTGAAGGGATATTCAGGTTTCTTTGGATAAAGTTTTTGGAAACTAGGTTTTTGTTGAAGATGCGGCTTGTTAGGGTTCTATGGAACGCCATTGTTGAAAGAGAAGAAAAATAATGGAGAGAGGAAAAGAAACCCTCAGTACTCCTTATGAATTACTGTAAAAACTTAATTTCGTTTGAAACGCATTGAAACGATTGAAGGTTGTTGTTAATGGCGGATTTGTCTTGGTTTATTTATAGGTCTTGAAATGAGATAAACCAATGGTTAATCTATCAATTTATCGCGAGAAAATATGCGAGTTTTATCATTCGGAAAATGCAAGAATATCTATTATTCTTTGGTTTTATCAGATGGAGCAGCGAAGATTGTGATTTTATCGAGAAATTGGTCGAGATATTGAGAAGAAGAAAATAAAAGGATTGTATCGCTGCGTCATCAAAAGGTGTAAGAGACGAAAATTGGCCTTGACAAGTTACTCCCAAGGGAATGGAGAGGTGGGGTAGTTTCAGTAAAAGACGGTGTAATGCTGTTATGATCCAATAAGAGCCATTGAGAACCGAAGGAACTCTCCATGTACATGCGTCTCTTTAGCATCAAGCTAAGAGAAAAAGTCATGCCCGAGTATTGTTGACCCATCCAGCTTAAAATGTTCTGTAAAATCCCACAAGTTATGACAATTATCTGATTTTTTTCCCTTTGAAGCATAATTATCTGATCTACTAGATCTCTAATTCAAAATAGATGATTATCTGGTTTGGGTCAAAATATATAGGTATGGAGTTGTACTATTTCCCCATCAAGTAATGCGGCATGGGGACTTTCTTAGTACTAATAATACCCATGTGGGTAAATTGCTAAACATCAATTTGAATGTTCATTTTAATGGTATGCGTTTAAAGCGTGGCTCGGAGCTTTAAGACGCCACGTCAATCTAAGGTCAGGATTGTTTTGTTTCATTTATTTATTTTTCGCAACAAAAGAAAGAAAACAAAAAAAATTAAGAGAGAACACCCTCTCTTTTCCAGAGAGCGATGATACAAGAAGGAGGGAAGGGAGATAACCACCAGCCGAAAACGTGGTTTTTAAAAGCAAAACTTACGAGAGAGTGTGCAACTTTATTAGCACCGTTCTTCGTGAAACTGAACTGAATTATGTTGAAGTGACTGATACTTCTGATTTGTAGAATCACATGCCTTAAACGCCAGGGATAAGACTGAGATTCATTGTTGAGCACCTTGATCACTTTCTCCGCATCACTTTCAATAATTACATCCTTCCAGAGCATTTTGTCTGCCAAGTCAAGAGCTAGGTTTATAGCTTTTGTTTCTGCCTCCATCGGGGAAGAACTGTTATGGCCACAGGTTACACCACCTACAAATTTAGCTACAGAGTTTCTGGCCACCACTGCACAGGCTCTGATACAAGGTATTGAGCTTTATCCAAGGATCATCAGGTGGTCTCCATTTGTCTGACATGGTTGAGATTGTGGTAGGCAAAACAGTCTGAACATTAATAGGTTCCTCCACTGAGTCTGGCAGATAATAGTTGAACCAAAAGTGAGCATTCTGAATTATTTTTGGGAGGATAGGAGAAATGTTGTTAAAGATCTTGTCATTCGTAGCATTTCATATAGGCCACATAATGCAGCTCCCCATTCTAAAAGCACCAAAATCACCTTTTCTTGCAACCATCCAGAAAGCAAACTCTTGATAGAGTCATTTTCATTTGCTCGAAATCCCATGAGAAACCCAAAAAACACAGCTCTAGCTACATGACAATTGAGAAAGAGATGATCAATGGTTTCATAACTAGTACCACATAGCCTGCATTCTTGATCCATCCCAGCAAGATACTTACCCATAACAGTAAATATGGCGATTCCATCATGTATGACCCTCCAGATAAATAGATGAACTTTAGGTACCATATTTTTGATACTCCAAAAAATCACTGTTGCTGCCAGAAACTGATGGTCTGCTGTTTGAATAGTCTTCATGAAAGACTTGGCAAAAAACTCCCCATTAGGGTAAGGTGTCCACATCAACTTGTCTTTTACTCCCTCCCCGTTAGGAATATAGATGCTTACTGTCAGCAATCTGAGTATCAAATAGGTGGTTAACAAGATCAATATTCCATCTGACCGGATTGTTTAACCATAAATCCCTTACTTTGGAAATATTTACCAAATTATGCTTCTTCTCAGGGATAGGATTGTTGGAATCTGCTAGCCATAGATCTTTGTAGATGTTGATGTCCTCTCCATTTCTAATAGCCCACAAACAATTTTTCTCCATATCTTTCCTGCATTCCAAAATTGTCTTCCAGGTTGCGCTACTTCTCCCCTTAAACTTGGCCTCCCATAAAGTTGAGTTTATGCAATACTTGGCTTTCATTATTTGAACCCACTGACAGTCAGGATTCTCTTGAAATCTCCAGATGAGTTTTGCAATTTGAGCTCTATTAATGTCTTTCAACTCTCTAATCCCCAAACCCCCTCTTTTTTTTTCCCTCTTCAAGCATTGTATCCTATTTAATGAAGTGAATTTTCCTGGTACTGAAAGTGTGTCCCCACCAAAAGTTTCTCATGATTCTAGAGAGATTTTGGAGAGCACTCTTCGGAATGATAGAAGTAGACATAAGGTATGGAGGGATTAAAGCTAGCACATATTTGATCAAGAGGGTCTTACCTGGGTGAGTGAGGGAATTTGTCTTCCGCCCTGCAAGCTTTGATTCAAATTTATCAATGAGGAAATCATATGAGCTAATTATATGTGTTGGCTTGAGAAGATATAAACCCAAATATTTGTCATCTGAATGCATTTGCTTCACTCCCAATCTGGATGGCACTTCCACTCTTATATCTTCATTAACCCTTTGCTGAACAAAATTGCTGATTTGTTGAGATTAACTTGTTGACCAGATCAAAGGGCATAAGAATGTAAAATATGTTGAATAGAATCCACAGGTTGATTGTCAGCAACCCCAAATAACAAGAAGTCGTCAGCAAACATGAAATGAGACACAGAAGGTACCCCTGTAAAGATCATCTTTTTCCATTCTTTGCATCATCCAAGATAAACCTTGAGAACACAAAATAAAAAGATAAGACGAGAGAGGGCATCCTTTTCTAAACCCTCTCTCGCTTTTGAAGAAACCCTCAGGGGTACCATTAACCATGATGGAGAAAGTGGGAGTAGAGATACAGTTCATAATAACAGCATGGGTTTCTCCATTGATACCATAATCTTTTAGATACTAACTAAGAAATCTCTAGGAAACTCTATCGTAGGCTTTACTAATATCTATCTTTAAAGCAAAAGAGCCTATAACGGAATCAGAGAGGCTCATAGAGTACATAAGTTCCTTGGAAGTGATTATATTATCAATGATACTCCTACCAGGGAGAAAGGCAGATTGTGTCTTATCTACCAACATGTTGAGGTGAGGTTTAAGTCTCTGGGCCAAGATTTGGGTTACAACCTTATAAATACTGTTGCACAAGGCTATAGGTCTATACTCCAAGGGAGTGGAAGGATTTTTAACTTTCGGTATAAGGGAAAGATGAGTATGGTTCATACATGGGGGAAGAGCAGAAGAAGCAAAACAGTTTTGAATTAATGTGGTAACTATAGCTCCAACTTTAGACCATCATTTTTTGTAAAAGATTGCAGGCATAGTATCCAGACCTAGAGAACTTAAAGCGCCCATATGACATATACAATACCATATGTCTTCCGCCGACGGAATCTCCCTGATCTGATTATTTTGCTCTTCAGTAAATTGCATAGGAGAAAAAAAAAGGTACATTCGCCAGCTGGTCAGTTACCGAAGAAGACATGATGGCTGAAGAAGGACACAATCGAGCGTTATACGCGACTACTTACCTCAAAGACTTTGAGTTTTAAAGAGCACTTGTCGACACAGGTGTTGCGACCAATATAATCACTTTCAAGACCCTCAAGACTGCAAAGGTCCGGCCAAACAAGATTGTACACTGTCCCATCGTAATGAAAAATTTCGAAGGGAATCACACCAACACTTACAAACATGTCTTCTTAGGGATCAAGGTGGGACCTATTCAATCAAAAGTGAAGTTTTATGTCATTGAGAAAGAACCTAAATATCATATGATACTGGGAAGACCATGGCTTCATAAAAATAAGGTCGTTCCCTCGACTTATCACCGATGCATGAAGACCGTGATGAATGATAGAATAATTTGAATTCGGCATCTTCATCTCCTTATGCTCCTGTTTGTGGTGTCGAATTATTCGAATCAAAGAACGATGTGCTCGAATTCTCTGGCAAGATCCACAGAACACCACTGCCCAGTTGGACGACTTTTGAAGAGTCCAATATGGAACTGTCTGTAGCCAAGGAAAAAGGTAAATTTTTGGAAATGAATCTCTCTACTGATTTTAATCACGATTCTCTAATGACCACTAATGCGTCAAATCATGCCCATGGCAAGAGAGAACATAATTTCGTAACGAGTTACGACACCAAATGAAGAATTGTCTATCTTCGCTATCGTTGTTAGCAATTAACATGGGAGACTAGTGGAGGGTTTCCCCGTCCAGAATGTAACCATAGCGCAGATCCTGGAAGAGATGAAATCCCGGATGCTCCACGACAATTACAAGATGGTCGACTCCACCACGGACGCCCTTGAGACAGTCGACATTGGAACAAAAGAAGTTCCCATGCCCATCTCCATCAGCTCCACCCTATCATCGTAGGAACGGACGGGACTCATGCAACTCCTTAGGGATTATCAGTACGTGTTCGCCTGGACTTATAAAGAGATGTCGGGTCTTGATAGCAAGTTGTCATTCATCATTTACATACCACACCTGGTTCCAAACTTGTCAAGCAACAATCGAGACAATTCAGACATGAAGTTAAGGAACATGATTAAGGTCGAAGTCCAGAAGCTACTCACGACAAGCTTCATCAAACCCATCCAACACCCTACTTGGCTAGCTAAC
Organism: Papaver californicum; assembly: GCA_023531435.1. NCBI lineage: Eukaryota > Viridiplantae > Streptophyta > Magnoliopsida > Ranunculales > Papaveraceae > Papaver > Papaver californicum. The sequence continues at coordinate 3,673,946 of JAJJMC010025652.1, forward strand.
GTGGTACATGTCAAGAAGAAAAACGGTCAAATCAGGTATTGTGTTGATTTCAGGAAACTGAATAAATTTTATCCCAAAGATGACTTCCCACTCCCCAACATAGACATGCTTGTCGATGCGACCAGCGGACACGATATGTTCTTATTTATGGACGGCTATAGTGGTTATAATCAAATAAGAACGTATGAGCACGACGCCGGCAAAACTGCATTTTGAACTCCCATCATAAACTTCTACTACACTGTGATGCCTTTCGGTTTGAAGAATGTCGGCGCTACCTACCAGCGAGCCATGTCAACAATATTTCATGACATGATGCACAAGCAAGTGGAAGACTATGTTGATGACATGGTCGTCAAATCCAAAACACGAGCAATTCACTAGGAAGTTCTACGACAAGTCTTCAAAAGGTGTCGTGAATACAAATTGAAGATGAACCTTTTGAAGTGCGCATTTGGTGTCTCGTATGGTAAGTTATCTGGTTTCCGAGTGACAAGAGAGGGAATCAAAGTAGATCCAGTCAAGACTCAAGCTATCACCACCATGCCCCCGCCAAAGACTGTGAGGGAACTTAAAAGCTTTATGGGGAAAATATCTTATATTAGACGTTTCATCCCAGGGCTAGCTAAATTTATCGCTTCTTTGACGCTACTACTAAAGAAACGGGCAAACTATGTCTGGTTTTCTGCTCAGCAAGAAGCGTTCATCAAAATCCGACAATTATTATTATCTCCATATGTCATGAGGACCCCAGTACAGGGACGCCCTTTACTTCTATATACGGCTTCAAGTGAGGTTGCTACGGGGTTTCTCCTCGCCCAAGAAGACGAAGATGAAGTTGAATACCCGATCTACTACATCAGTCGGTCGTTAAGAGACGCAGAACTCAGATATCCTAAAGAAGAGAGGGTGTGCCTATCATTAGTGCATGCCATCCAGAAGCTCCGACATTACTTACTTTCAAGCAGGGTCGTGCTGGTCGCCAAAAATGACCACACCAGATTTTTAATTTCAAAACCATCCCTGAAAGGCAGACCTGCTATGTAGCTACTTCAGATGTCAAAGTTTGACATAGCATGTATCTACTCGAAAGCTGTCAAAGGAAAAGCAGCGGCAGATCTACTAGCGACTTTCCCAGGAGAAGATATGACTGCTTTACATGAAGAAATACCTGGGGACTTCCCAGAAATCTCTATTGTTAAAGAAGAAGCGTGGATGCAGTACTTTGATGGTTTCGCTACCCCCAGTAACGATACCGAGGAGTCAGCGGGGTAATGGTCTCTCCAACGGTGGAAGTCTTCTGATAATCATTCAAACTCGAGTTCAAGTGCACCAACAACTCTGCGGAATATGCAGCCTTCTTACTATGCCTCTCATTAGCAAAGAAAGTAGGCGCGAAGCATCTAGAAATAAGGGGCGACTCAAAACTGTTAGTCAATCAGATAAACAGAGTTTACTCTCTTAAAGAGGTAACATTAGTTCCTCATAGAACAGAAGCTCATTCATTTTGCCGAAGCCGTAGTAGTTCATGTTGCGGAAATAATAATAAACACACCGACTGTCTCGCCACGTTAGCCTCTAAACTTCAATTTGAAGGAACAAAAAAGATTATAATGGTACAGAGACGCATTGTACCCTCTACATGGTTAAATCGATCCGAAATGAGAAAACCAATGGTTGGAGATCACCGATCATAAAAGAACTCAATAGCTCACTCCCTCAAAGAGAAGTCATCCTCAAATATCTGAAGAATTATTCTTACTACATGGGGGATTATATCATAGGAATCCGGGCGGGTCCCTTTCAAGATGTCTCGGAGATGGGGAGGCGCAACTGCAACTCAACCGTGTTCATAGCGAAGTATGTGGGGAGACCATGGTCGTGACTTTTTACCGCCGACTCCAACATCTAGGATACTATTGGCCCACGATGGAGACCCAATCTCGAACACTACAAGAATCCTGTTCCAACTGCCAAAGGCAACCACACCAACTAGAAGCTCTGACAATCCATCATGTTGTGGACTGGAGAGAGCGCTACATCAAATACATACGAGACAACTCCCTTCCTCAGGAGAAGCAAGAAGTAACCAAACTGAAGCAAAAGGAAAAGAGGTTTATCCTTCATGAACGAATATTATACCGTAAAATTTTTGGAGGGAACCTACTGGATATTTGGTGGGACCCGAAATCCCAACAATATTGAAAGAAGTTCATGAATGAGAACATCAAGGAAAGAGGAAATTGTTCCTTTAGATTCACGAAAGGTATTACTGGACAACCATGGAAGATGATGCAGCCACGTTTGTTCAAAGGTGTCATCAGTGTCATCATTGGAAAGATTAATCCAACATCATAAGCAACATGAAAACATCATCACAGCCACCGAGTACTTCACCAAATGGGTCGAGGCCATCCCTCTCAGTAACACAACTGGAGCAACCATAGCGGCTTTCATCAAGGAATACATCATATGCAGGTTCAGTGTCTCTAAACACATTGTCACATATAATGGTACTCCTTTTACTAACTAGACTGTAATAGAACTATTTTAAAAGTACGGCATCAAGCAAGTATTTTCTACTCCGTACAATCCACAAAGGAATCGGTAAACGGAAAGTACCGACAAGACACTGATTCAGATTCTTAGTCGTACAGTGTATGATAACCCCAGATCGTGGCATGAAAAACTTCCCATGGCGCTTTGGGTATACAGGACAATGCCAAGAAGCCCCAAAGAGACTTCTCCTTATTCGCTTCATCCCGAATTGCAGCAGCCAACCGAGTATATTGGGATGAAACCGTAATACCCAGGTTACGAGTCGTAGAGCTGGACCTCCTAGAGTCAAGACGGTCTAAAGCAGAAAGACATGTGAAATGGGAAGGTCTTTACGTGATTTCTAAAGCAGTAGCAAGCGGATACTACAAAATAGTAAACATGAAGGGAGTCGCAGTGGGAACGGTAGAAAGTGGCTTAAAGCATATTACACATAAAAAAAATAAAAAATAAAAAATCTTTTAATTTCAATTCTTTTACTTCAGTTTAACTTCTTTTCAGTGAATATTCAAAATTAGAAATTCAAAACCTACTACATCAATTCAAAAGCTTATTATTGATTCAAACCTCACTTACTCTCTAGAACAAACCTTCAAGCAATGAGTAATTTTGCTTATACAACATCTCTATCATTTCTTGTTACCTCTCGGTCCTAACGTTCAAATCCTAAATTGACTTCTCAATCTCAGTTGACTCCCTTGACAAGACCTTCTCCTCCTTCAATATGGCTTTTGAAGAAGGAATCGCTTTAGCTATGATAGCAACATGATCTGTTTCGATAATATCAAAACGCTGGCGGAGCCAACTCAAATTGAATTTCAAGACTTTACAATTGGTTATCATTTCATCCCACTTCCGTATCTCGTGACTAGTAACTTCACGGAGTGACGCTGATGTAGTCTTCTGCACGTCAAAATTATTTATTACTTTCTCACTACTTATGATTTATTATGAAGTACGAGGTAATAAAGGATCTTCCCACGAGGAGGTCATGGTTGTTATATGTTTTGAAAACTTATGTAAAAGGGGAGATTTTTCAGATTCAGTTAAAGTAAAATAAAATAATTAAGAAAGCAGTGAGATTGTAGAAAAGAATTAAAGAGTTGAGAATATTGGTCAAGGTTCGTTTTCATTCACCAAACATGTTCTTGTACTAATAATTAGAATTGATATTTAATCTCATTTTATCAAAAGCACTAGAATACCTTGATCGTAAGAATATCCCGGAAATTTCCTCAAGTCATCAACATACACACTAAAAGACGCGAATATGAATTATATCAAAAGAACAACCTAACGTGTAAAAGCATTAATCAAGTTTAATTCCCGAGGAGCATTAAGATTCATGAAATTAGCTAATCAATGCAATTGAACGTGGAAAGCACACTAATTCAATTTAACAAAAGTCATAATTCACATGCGATTACTAGGATGTATCATTACAAGCAATAATCACATTATGCTACTTGTATTCAAGGATTATCACTTTTGCGTATAATAAACCTTAAATTAGCTTTAGATATGAGTGTGAGTTCAATCAATTTGCAACTTAACTAAACAAATAATCAATCAATTAGATATTTGTAGTGAATCATAATCGACAATATTGAGACAAAACTAATTTATTAATTCAAAGAATCATGTATGAGAAATCCAACTATTCCCTAACCAACAATAAAATTAACTACTCATAAATATTGGAGTTTACACAATTGAAGAAGAAAAGAATTGCAAATCCTAGATGTGAGAAATCTTCCCGCGCAAACCTCTAAAAAGAAGTAGAAAAGGTGAAGAGAACTAGGTGAAAACCTAGATACCTCTCCTTCTTGTTGAAGTTGCTCTTATATATCTTTCTCCCTTGTTTTCCAATTCCAAAAATAACTCTAATCCTAGGTTTCCATATTTAGAGCAAGCCCAAACATCTCTAAACCAAAATCAGATCCTTAGTCGTTTTTAGAAGAAGCCCATAACTAATAGTTAGGCCTGTCAGTTTCAATCTCAATTCTCTCATCAACTCACGGCTACTCTCTTTGGCGTTTCAGCAAACACTCTGTGCACATTTCCGGCTGTTGATTGAGACATAGATTGTTGGTGATTCTAACGCTACTTTCATCACCTTCCCTGCAATCAGTTAACCACCGGTTCAAACAAAACCACATTCGTAGCCATTTAATCATTCACTCATTCGATCCAAGTTCTAATTCAAACCCAAAACCATAAACTCGAGCCACTAGTCACTGTTCTCTTCTCGGTTCTTATTCTATCTCAACTATCATCAATTGCTTCGAACCCAGCCACATCTTTTCACTGCCAATCATCTACAGCGACCGTCTCGAACCCACATTTTCTATATTCCATCTTCTCTGCCATGTTCTTTTTTTAACCCTTTGCCTTGAACTGCACCCCCAACTTCATCTATTCTTCTATTTCGAACCCAACAGAGAAACCACCTTCTTCAATTCGATTTCAGACTGGAACCCATCACAGCCTACTACATCACCACCAACACCTATCTTCAATCTCTGTTGTTGTTGTTGTCACTAACAGTTCAAAACCCATCTCAGATTCAACATCTTCCATATATGGTAGCGTCAGTTCTTATGGCTGTGTCAACAGCAGCAGCAACAAGTTTCTTCTAGCGAAATTCCCAAGTTTCTTTCATCTCGAACAGCACTATCTCTGTCAAGAAAATCACTTGTACCTACTAATTCTTCCTCCATCTTCTCAGCAGAGACACCTCATCACTCTCAACTGAATTTCTCTCGCTGCAGTTTCCGGCCACAAGTTCCTGTCTCTCTCTTCTTATTTTCTTCAAATCGGTTCAAAACCCATTCTTAGACGAAAGAAGAAATTGGTCAAGTTCTGATTTTAGGTTATAATGTTTGAGAAGATGGCCCCGAGCAGAAGACCAGTCGTCGCAATAATTCAGCGGCCTTAAATTTAAATAGAAAAGCTGCCCCACATCTGTTCTCTGAATCCTTTTATAAACTTGGCTGCCCTATAGTAATTTCTTATTTTTACATATAATTTGAGACTTGTGTGTTCCTAGCTTTGAGTCCATCCATATCCAATGTTGTCAAGTGATGTCATAAGCCTCTATTTCTCTTCTTTTACTTCATGTGATTCTAAAATACATATAAAACTCAAATCAAACATAAAATACACAAAATACAAGAGAAATAACTAAAACAAGCATAGAAAATATTAATTATATTATATAAATTATGCACTTATCAGACGCCTTACTCATATCATCAATTATAGGAACAAGACCATGAACCATTGTCACCAGGACGGGGGAAAAGCCTTTCAGCAACTCTGAAGTAGCAATATGACCATATCTTCTCCAAATTTTGGTATAAAGAGAAGAATAGCACTTTGGTACTACGAAGCCTCCCACGACATGATGCTTATGAGACATGGAATTCATATGCATCTCAAAAGGAAGGCATGTGGTTGGGTATTCGTGAATGGTGAGACCAAGATCACTACTTGAAAGATTAACTGGCGAATCAGAAGGAGTTTCAACCTCGGCGTCAACATCCATATCCTCCTAGGCCGGAGGAGACCCCTGGTTTTTCTCTTTCCCCGATATGTGTCCACAACCTCCATCTCATGTCGACACAATCATATCAAAACATCTGTATTGGGGTGCTTCCCTGGATTAGAATAAATAAAAGAGCTTACTTACAACAGTAGGTCTATTAAACATGGTGATATTTGAAGATGAACTATTCTTTGCATTTTATAAAACGAAGAAAAAATGTCTGATAGCAAGCAGCTTGATCGATTAATTCAATAATAAATAGGAGTTAGTACTTGATTTTGTTGGTACCATTCAAACGACTCCAATTCGATTGTTTACTCGTTCAATGAGTGAATTTTTAAATTTCACAACCTAAAAAAAGGTAGATGGATAAAAACCATGAGGGAGCGTTTCGTTTCTCTAGCATTATAGACAATCCCACCCATATTTTCTATGAAATTGGAACCTGAACTCTATTTATGATTCTTTTTTTTTTCACATTGGCTATTGTTTCTTATTTCATCATATATTTTTCCGCCTCTTCTCTACCTTTTCAGGAACGGATTCTGGATAGTTTTACATCTAGCCATTAGCATGCATGTAACCTTCTTAATCTGGGGTTCCTGCAAGAAAAATGAAGAATCACCAAATAAGTCAGTTGCTCAAAAGTACCAGAATACACAAGAAAGGAAGAACTCTTTACCGGACTAGGCACCCATGAGATGTGCTTGATAAGAAGATGATCTTGATCCGATTCGTTGTTATCAGACATGATGTTATAAGAGAGTACTGAGCTCTGCAAGCAGTGAAGATGACGAGATTGGCATGAAGAAAATGCTAACAATTTATTCACTTATATAGAGGAGAACTAAAACCTTAATTTTCAAATTTCAAAAATTTAACGGAGACTCCTTCCAAAAGAGAAGGATCTGAGCATGGTCAACAGGGCCCGAAAGCTAACATTTATAACTCCTAGGTTTCGTTGGATGATAAAGCCGTGTCCGAGTTATGCATCTCACTCAAGTCAGCAACATTCACGGAGACCAACTACGAAAAATCAACAACAATATCACTTTTTCAAGGAAACCTAAAAGAGGGAAAAACGTCGGCCACACCTCTCCTGGCTCGCGGCAAGTTGGTATCAGTGGAAAGAACGAAGGCACCTATTACTCCCAACCAAGTTTCACGCTAAGGGGCACATATCTCAAACATCCAAGAAGCTAAGAATACCTTATTTTACTCTTAAAATTTAAATTATGCATATGTAATCATTATAAGCATACTGTAACCAACTATTGCTTACTGTGCAACATTATTGTTCCTTACTAAGCAGGGGACTTAATGTAGATGGTGAGTTTTGACAAAGGATAGAACTGTAAAATTTTCCTCTGCCAAGCAGTAGGAATATAAAAGGGTATGTGTACATCTATGCGCATATGCCTAGCACACACTATAAAAAAATATAGATTACTATATCTCTACTTATATTCTGAAGCGAATTAAGAGTACAAATTCTCTTTGAACATTCTAAACTGACCTTGCAGACTCCTCAATACTCACAATATTTATGCCATATCCAACTAGTCTCAAGTCGCATAAATTCCACGACCGAATTCCTTGAACTTGTCTCGAATGTGCATCGATGTTTCAGTAACATCTATCAAATTCGAGAATAGTTAATGCTTAATCCCCAATACACTCTAGCTGAACGCTTTATTCACAACGAATGTTTCTCAAATTGTTCATCTGAACTTAAATATGCTATTATAGCACCTTGCTTAAATATAAACTACAAATTATGGGTTACTCCTCTCGGACGCACCACTATCAAGAAGCAATTCCTCAAAAGAAACATTAAGCCTCTGAACTAGGCTAACCATAGCCTTTTCTCTTATCAGCACCAAGTTAGCACCATCTATTTGGTTTAGCACCACATTAGCGCCAGTTCACCACCATAGCGCTAAAAGCTCTAACTTTCCTAGCGCTAACCCTAGCGTCTGAGAAGCGCCAACTAACCTAACATAGTCTTAGTTTGCACATGTTGGCCTGATGAGGCCTTAGCTAGCGCATCATTACCTTAGTACCTTAATCTTAGCGCTAAAAGTGCTAACCCTAACCCTAACACAAAAAGCGCTAACTTTTTTAGATGAGTACCTTAGCTAGCGTGTTCTCGAGAGCGCCTCCCATGACTAGCAACGCTACTGCTGGCGCATCCCAAGGCTGGTGCGTCTTTAGCTTAGCGCCAATAGCCTGGTGCATCCCTCCTTTGGCTGCTGCGTCCCAGCAGACGTGCCACAATCCCGACGTGTCTCTATCCTAGCACGACCTTGGCCAATGCACCTATGACCGACGCTCCATAAAATTAGCGTGTCCCTAGCTTACTGTCTAATACGTCTCGGCAAGCTGATGCGTCCCTTGGTGCCCTAGTATGATGCGTCCCTTCAGCCTAGCGCATCCTTATCTCCTTAGTGATGATGCGTCCCTACTGCAACGCTCTCTAGCTTTGCCGTACCCTATGTGCTAGCACACCTCTATCTCCAGCACGTCACTATCCTAATGCGCCCATGGCCAATACGACCTTGGCCTAGCGCGTTCATACTTAGTGCAATCGCACTAGTACTTTAATGCTTAATATATTACCTAATTGAATGCTAACTTCAAACTTTCTTGATACTTGCTTCCTAGCCCTAACATAATTACTATTTACTAGAAGCTATGCATGTTGGTCTTACTCTTGAGATATTAGCACATTACCCTTTTATGCTAAAAGAGCTAGCACATTACTATTCGTGCTAAGTAGATAGTACTAGCTTTGCTAGCTACTTCCCTAAGAAATAAGCTCTTCTTCTCAATATTGGTCTAATACCAAGTTTTATATGGTTTTATAATAGGTCTTCTTGCTTAAGAAGACCTCAACGATATTTGGCTTCAAATGCCTCTTTGAATTATGCTAAGTCACTTCTGAGCTAATACTTAACCATTAAATGTGCCATGTTACTCCTAAGCAAGTACGTGACTGATGAACTTACCATACTCGACCAGACTCGACACTAGTCAATGTAATTATTAACTTAGTGAGTTGTGCAACTTGCCTCAATGACTTAGCAAGTCATTTGACTTGACATAATCAAACAATGGTGACTTATGGCTCCATTATTTCCACGTACAACACATGAGAGGATTCTCATTGGGGTATTGGTCTGGCGGTCTATGGAAATCGTGTGTTATGGCAACACATCCATTAATAAGAAGGCACCAAGTAGTGGGCGGTTACAGAGCAGTTGAGAGGATGAGAAGTAGTGGTCTGATAGGTATTTTTTACTTTCTGGACACCACCCGACTACAATCTCCACAATCATCACTTCTTCGCCTCTCCCTAACTTCCACGACTTACGAGAAACAAGTGTGTATCCTTCAAACTACAAATAGATAGTTTTCATCTATTCAAGAACAGGACAACAAGTCAAAAGAAACAAAAATACAAAATTTGCGATTCATCTCAGAGATAATTCTTTCACCTTCACACACTACTTATCACACTGATATTTCTTAACCTTCTTTGCTTCCCTCCTTTAAGACCTACCTAATATTCTCCACCTTTGTGATCAAAGAAGGACGTGAACGACCACCTTCTTGGTTTAGACTCGTCCTGTTCGAGCTTGATCTCTCGAACCTACTGATAATTTATACATTTTTACCACCTTATTTTTATTTGCTGGACTTATTTTTGTACTAATATTATTAATTGTGATATGATATGATTTTTGAATACCCTATATAAATAAACCGCAATCGCACGGTGTCTACAATGCAGACAACGTAAAGTACAGGTCGAACCTACAGGGATCGGGGACAATATTGGAATCAATATTCTTAATAAACTAATCAGAAATAATATTTCTGGATTTTTTTGGAAATTCTAATGAACGGGAAAATAATAAAATAAACTAGCTAAAATATACAATGTGATCAAGTAGAGAGAGCACTAGGATTTTCGGTTTTCACCAATTTGATATATAGAATACACATCTAATCTCCAAAATAATCGTTTCACCACTGTAATTTCCTTCGCTTCCAAGTTGACATTTCTAAACAATTGCTTATCAATCGAAAAGTATATCCCATCTAATGTTACTAAGCATGGCATATCAATTTATAAGCATAAAAAATCATTAGAACTCTCTAACCCATATATAGTTTCAAAGAATCAAATATCTAATTGATTGCATACACCGTCAAAGAATCTAAGCCAAGCACGACATATCAAACGGAAAGCATATATAATCAAGTCTACTATTTATGCAATAATTAATCAAGCTAACAATGAAGAGAATACTAAACATTTAAACCATTTATTTATCAATTTTCCACAATCAAAATTGGTTTCCACCCAAAACCCTAGTCACAAATTTAGTGAGACATAGATATGTATTTCTTAAAATCCATAAAAATAATTAACATGAGTAGAGAGAAAGAATTAAACCCAAAAGCATGCGTTTCCCTTTCTTCTCCTGTACAGCTTCCAATCCAGACGAACAGAACTAAAAGCAGCCGTTAACCAAGAACACAGTAAAACTCTCCTATATCCTCCCCTATTTCTTCTCTCTCTTCCTGACGCTTTCTCTCCTCTGTCACAATCACCTCTCGCTAGGTACCGTCTCTTTCTCTTTTATCCACCGTACAGCCTCTCCCTACTTTCTTTTCACTCTCCCCTATTTCTTCTCTCCAACCGCATACCCAAACCTCAAGAGAAAATGTTAAAAACAAAAGTACACCTTCTCTCTAGCTTCTTCTTTCTCCTAGCCTTTTCTTCCACCTCCTTCTCTAGCCTCTCACCTCTTTATCCCTTGTCTCCTCAACGTCCTAACCGTGCATCCCTCTCTCCACCTTTTCTCCCTACCTATCCTACAAAAGAAAACCTAGCAGACCCCAAAACAGAACTGAAAGAACTTTCTTAATCTCTGACTTGCGTCAGCTTTTTGTCTGCTCTTCTCCACCTTAATCTCTCCGTCTCCACACCTCTCTCCAACACTGTTGCCTGTCCAGTCCCCCTCCCAACTTTTCTCGTATGTTTTCCTTTTATACTCTCATTCCAAAATCCGGTTTTCAATGCATACCTAATACTTCCCTTCATGCCACGTTCACATCATTTTCCATCTTTTCTGTTATCCCCGTCACGTCTTCAATAACCTATTTTATTTCTTCTCTTTACACGTTCTTTGGAATGAAGTCCACCAGCCACTACTAAAAAGTTTCTTTCACGTGCTTGGCCTTGTTCACAGGTTAAGCATTAGCACATGATTATACGAATATAAAATGTTAATTCCTTGTCAGAGAGTTGTAATCAATTTTGACCTAAAAAAAGTAATATAGGCTAGGACCCTTCAGCTTCCCATATTAAGTTTGCCTAATTTAACTGGCATTTGGAAATTCAATTATATATTTCTCAGTTTCCCATTTTTTGAAAGTATGATCAGAAGGACCTGACCTTCAGCTGACGTTACGAAATCTATTCGACTAAACGTCACCAAATAACTTATTTTGACATGTAATTTGATTTCTGGTGTACCGCCTATAAAAATAATTAAAAATGTATTATTAATATAAATACAAGTACTAGCAAATATAAATTAAGCGGTAAATATATATAAATTATGCCCGTATCAAATACCCCCAAACCTCTATTTTGCTACTCCTCGAGCAAAAACTAATTTAAAGACAAAATAAAAAACCTAACTCACTTTCGCAGGAATCGTGACTACATTTAGCATATGTAATAAGCCTTTAAGCGCTAAGTGGCCTTAGGGGACGAGTTTTGTCTCGTGAGGGTTTACAAGAGGTATACCCACAAAACCTTCACTCCAAATTCTAGCTACCTGTGAATAATTAAGGATAGACACTAAACAAGCTATTTAGTTGGCATACGAAATTCTTTGGTTATAAGAATCATTACCCTGTATGAGTCCAATTGATGTATGCGAGTTTTCACTCAGCGTACGAAAATTCATATAAGAATGCAAACTCTACTCAAATAATCATAGAACATCCAAAACTGGATAAAAATTCACATTGCTCGAAATAATCAAATTCAAACACAAGGATAGATTAGAAGATGAAAATAAAAGTAATTAATGATGCATATGTTGACTAAGGTAAACGATGTTTCCCAAAATATTAGTATAAAGTCCGGCTCAGATGCTCCTATTTTTATTATTATTTACATACATAATTTCTTCTTTTTTTTTCCTTTTTTTCTTTTTCATCTTTTTTTTTCGACTACATGATTAGATCTTTTGAATCTTAGCACATGATCCTTTTCAGCAGATTACATGATAGTTCCTATGGATCCTGCATTCCACGCTTGCTTAGGCGACGGAGACAGGGAAAACACACACATATTGCTATCAAAGTGTCTTTTTTCTTTTCAATTTTTTTTAACAAAATTAAAATACTAATACATCCGAGCTACGACCTTATGACAATACTAGGGCCCCACCAAATCACTTAGAGAAACATAAAATTACAAAAAATAAAAATAGAAAGTGATATGATTGTGATGATTCCGAGATATGCTTGTTCAATGATTATCATGTTATTTCTAACATTTGAGTGCATTCAGATATGAATAGACCATTTAGCTGGGTACACCAATTCCTATAGATAAGAGCTATGTTTCCATCTACCTAGAATGATTTGTGTCATCCTGAATAATTCATAAGCTTCTAAATTTCGGAGTTTCTTATTGGCATCAATTTTTAGAAACTCTACCCCAAACCTAAATTTAACATTGTCCTCAATGTTTCAAACCGTGCAACCTAAAATGGTATGCAATAAATACAAATAAGAGAAACAAATGTAAATCAAAGAGAAGGGATTGGAACGTCTCACCTGATTGACGCAAGAAAAGCAGTATTCTCTGTAACACACATCAAACGATAGTAATAACAAAGAACACCAAAAATAAAAATAAACAAAAATCCTAAAAAGAAAATGAAAATGAAAAAAAAAAAAAAATCTACCTACTGGATATGTACAGAAAGAATCCCCATACACTAATAACCTGAAAATTTGGGGATCAACCCAAAATATGATATATACAAATGACAGTTTCACACTTATATTATGGCGACACGGAGACACTGAAACTATCAAAAATAAGGGATTACCCCCAAACCAAGTTTTTACTACACTTGGAAGTACGTAAAGAACATAATATGGGGATAAAATTAGGATTGGGGAAATATCAATCGGTTCGTGCACGGTGTCAGGAACAGGCAAGTCCTCTGGGTATTTGGATGCAAAGTGATCCAAAAAAACTTGAGAAGCACACAATTCTAACCCTAAATTAGGTAACTTTTGGAAGTCTAGAGGTCTAGAAACAACCTCTAAGTCGGGTGAATGATCTTGTGAGATAGATTCATCTATAGAATTAGGCAAATCATCTACACAATCATCCACATGGTCATATATATGTTCTGTTTGGAACTGAGAGTCACTACAAGACTGATTATCATCATCCGCATATAATCTCTGCATTCCAAGAACTCTCAATCTGTATTCCAAACTAAGCGGCCTGTGTTTATAATACTTCTCATATATAATTAGAGGTGATTCTTCACTTACCTCATGTGAAGCAAGCACTTCATTATGCCGTGACCGATTTAATAATTCCCCCAGTGTCATATTAGATGACGTCTCCGACATAAGAGTCAGAAAATGCAAAAGATTCCTCATCCTCGGAAAAAACCCTGAAAAGAGATACTAAAACACAAAACAAGTCAAATAGAACTAAGAATCCTAAAACAAAAATAAAAACAGATACAAAAATAAAAATAAATAAAATAAAAACCTAAACTATGATTAGAAAATCAAAAAATATTAATTACAATATTCCACAACCGCTCCCCGGGATCGGCGCCATAATTGATAGGATTTTTGAATATTCTATATAAATAAACCGCAATCGCACGGTGTGTACAATGCAGACAACGTCAAGTACAGGTCGAACCCTCAGGGAGCGGGGACAATACTGTAATCAATATTCTTAATAAACTAATCATAAATAATATTATTGGATTTTTTTAGAAATTCTAATGAACGAGAAAATAATAAAATAAACTAGCTAAAATATACAATATGATCAATTAGAGAGAGCACTAGGGTTTTCGGTTTTCACCAATTTGATATATAGAACACACATCTAATCTCCAAAATAATCGTTTCACCACTGTAATTTCCTTCGTTTTCAGGTTAACATTTCTAAAGAATTGCTTATCAATCGAAAAATATATCCCATCTAATGTTACTAAGCATGACATATCAATTTAAAAGCATAAAAAATCAGTAGAATCAAATATCTAATTGATTGCATACACCGTCAAAGAATCTAATTCAAGCACGACATATCAAACGGAAAGCATATATGATCAAATCTACTATTTATGCAATAATTAATCAAGCTAACAATGAAGAGAAATTACTAAACATTTAAACCATTTATAAATAAATTTTTCATAATCAAAATTGGTTTCTACCCAAAACCCTAGTCACAAATTTAGTGAGACATAGATATGGATTTCTTAAAATCCATAAAAATAATTAACATGAGTAGAGAGAAAGAATTAAACCCAAAAGTCTGCGTTACCCTTTCTTCTCCTGTACAGCTTCCAATCCAGACGAACAGAACTAAAAGCAGCCGTTAACCAAGAACACAATAAAACTCTCCTGTATCCTCCCCTATTTCTTCTCTCTCTCCCTGACGCTTTCTCTCCTCTGTCACAATCACCTCTCGCTAGGTACTGCCTCTTTCTCCAATTTCTTTCTCTTTTATCCACCGTACAGCCTCTCCCTACTTTCTTTTCACTCTCCCCTATTTCTTCTCTCCAACCGCCTACCCAAACCTAAAGAGAAAATGTTAAAAGCAAAAGTACACCTTCTCTATAGTTTTTTCTTTCTCCTAGCCTTTTCTTCCACCTCCTTCTCTAGTCTCTCACCTCTTTCTCCCGTGTCTCCTTAACCTCCTAACCGTGCAACCTTCTCTCCACCTTTTCTCCCTACCTATCCTACAAAAGAAAACCTAGCAGACCCCAAAACAGAAATGAAAGAACTTTCTTAATCTCTGACTTGCGTCAGATTTTTGTCTGCTCCTCTCCACCTTAATCTCTCCGTCTCCACGCCTCTCACTGTTGCCTGTCCAGCCCCCCTTCCAACTTTTCTCGTTTGTTTTCCTTTTATACTCCCATTCCAAAATCCGGTTTTCAAAGCATACGTAATACTTCCCTTCATGCCACGTTCACATCATTTTCCATCTTTTCTGTTATCCCCATCACGTCTTCAATAACCTAATTTACTTCCTCTCTTTACACGTTCTTTGGAATGAAGTCCACCAGCCACTACCAAATAGTCTCTTCACGTGCTTGGCCTTGTTCACAGGTTAAGCATTAGCACATGATTATACGAATATAAAATGTTAATTCCTTGTCAGAGAGTTGTAATTAATTTTGACCCAAAAAAAGTAATATAGGCTAGGACCCTTCAGCTTCCCATATTAAGTTTGCCTAATTTAACTATCATTTAGAAATTCAATTATATATTTCTCAGTTTCCCATCATTTGAAAGTAAGATCGGAAGGACCTGACCTTCGGCTGACGGTACGCAATCTATTCGACTAAACGTCACCGAATAGCTTATTTTGACATGTAATTTGATTTCTGGTGTACCAGCTGTAAAAACAATTAAAATTGTATTATTAATATAAATACAAGTACTAGAAAATATAAAATTAATCGGTAAATATATATAAATTATGCCCGTATCATGATGTTTTTGAAGAATAAATAATTGTGGAGAATTCGGCTCGAAAAGTGCTAAAAATACCCCATCAGAATTGCTAAAAGCACCCCAGATTGGATAAAGGCATCCACTTCTTTAAATCATATCCAAGAATTAGCGGGAAAAATTCCTTAACCTTCTGCGTGAAACATGATCGAGATTTTTTTATTATTGCCGAGAGTATTTCTATTTAATGGGAAGATCTGTTGGAGATTTGGAAGGAGATTTGGAGCTGAGTTGGTGTGTTATTATAAATAGAGAAGTTGGGGTCGAAGAAAAGGGGTTGGCTTCTGCCAAGAAGAAAGAAAAAAATACTCAGAGAAAATTCTGCTACACAGCTGGAGAAAAAAAAGAAGAAGAACATTAGTCAGCTTGGAACTGTCATTGAAAATGTTGCAATATCCTATGAATTAAAGGGTTACATCAACGGTTTCTTCAACAGTTCTAGCGACAGTTTCTGGCCATTAATACATGATAATTCGTGCTTTTCAGTTGCACCTGAAGTTCGTCGTAGATTCAATAAAAGATTTTAATCTTTTCGACGCTAGTGGTCAGTTTCTTATATAATTTTGAATACAATGGTTTCTTCTTCCATTCTTTTTGCGATGAATAGCTAGATTTCTTCCCTAGGATTAGAGATGGAGTCCTACTATGTTTGCTAGCACTTGTGACTATTTTTTACTATTTTTCTCTTTGTCCTATTTCTTGAGTAATAATGATAATAATTTGTTTTTATGTGTCCTCATGATTTAGTGACGATTCATATATTCTATTTCAGAGACTAGCATTTATAGTAAAGACAATTGTTAATCTTTTGAGAAAAAAATAATTAAATTAGAATGATTTATTTTCCGAGACGCATAAAATTGTCCTCAGTCGTCTTGAGTATTATTTTGGGAAAGTTATAGAGAAATTTACAATCATCTCGTAAGCATAGTTGTGATGAAATCTTGACTCCTAAGTTTTCTTTCATTCGTAAAACATTTTTTGTATTTTTAGTTTTAGAATATAATCACCAAATCAGTTTGTTATTAGCATAATAATTAATTAAAAGTTAGAAATTATGATTCTGAAATCCATGTGGAACGAACCCACAATTGTATGATATCTAATCGACAACCGTGCACTTGCGGTATAAATAAATATCACATCAAGTATTTGGCGCTGCTGCCGGGAATTTAGAAATTATGAATTTTAATTTTTATTTAATTTTGTGTTAATTAGTTTATAATTTATTTTATTTTTATTTTTATTTTTATTTTATTATATTTTACTTGGGAATTTTTCTTATTTTTGATGTGCAAGAGATATTTCACATTTATTGTGTGATAGGAATTGTCTTCCAGAAAAGGTAAGTATCCAAGTTTTTATTTTATTTTATTTTATTTTGTACATAATTATAATAGGAAATTTTTATTTGTAGATAATTTTTATTTTTATTTTATTTAAAAAAAACACGTGCACACACCAATTGCATCGTCAGACTACCGAATTTAGAAAAACCCATGGAAAAGTAAGCTGAACCCGTGCCTTGGGCCTTATGGAAGTTGTCAGCTGAAATTCCACAAGCCTTAGCATGTACCTTGGACCATTCTTTGAATGTAGGTATATTTTTCTAAGGTAACCTGAGATTACCTATTTTAGTCGAACCTGCATTTGCACGTTCACTTTTTAAGAAAAATGTTGAACTGTATTATGAGGACCAATACAATGATTATCTACTAGAATTTCAAAATGGACATTACCCGTACTATGACCATAGTGTGGATAGTACTTGGGACCACTACCGACCTTCTGAAGGTTATGGTTCATACCATATTGATCTAAATTACTATTCGCACGATCACCAGTCGTACGAACGGGTAAATGAGCAATATTATGTTGAGCAAACTGTTAGTTCTCCATCTTTAGAAGATACCCTCAGGCGTTTCATGGAAACTGAAAAGAAGTATCAGAATTCTTAATTCTTCTGTTTCTTTGAATAATGAACTCAATCAATCAGTTGAAACTGAACATAAGTATGAAAATTCATTGCCATATATTTCTTATTGTAGTGTAAGTTTTTCTTTAGAAGAGACGCTTACAAAATACATTGAAACCACGCACGAATCTCAAATAATGATAAGTGGGACTCTTAAGCAGTTGACTGAATATTCATGTAGGAGAGACATAGTGCAGGAACAAATTCATGAGACCTTTGGAGAAATTGGAGATGAACAAACATCTGCTAGTATCGCTCCAAATGAACTTAATTGCCAAAATAGTGTTTCCAAATTTATCCTTGATAATAATGATGAATATTTACCTAATTTAGAGGAGGAGGTTAGAATAGAAAACACTACTTATTTAGATAATGTTCAATCATCTTCCTATTATTATGATGATGAGGATACTGCTGATAAAGAAATTGAAATCCGTAGTCATAATGATGAGAAATTTTTTTACAACAATTGAGTTTCACGATAATAATAATATTTCTAGTTGTAATCCCAATAATGTTGATGATTATTTACATATTCAAGAGAAAAATGATTTAACTAGAGGCATCATCGTTATAGACGGTGAGATATTTCCTTGTTATTATGAAGATGATGATGGCTTAGAAGAGCGAGTTTATCCCGATAATAGTATTTTAGAGTCTAACGATACAGGAACAATAGTCTCAAACAAAGATGATAGACCCGTAGAGAATTTAAATGTGAGTGAGGACACCCATCTGATTATGACATAGATAAAATAATTGACCATTTCCCTAAATCTGATTTAGAAATTATGGAAATTGTGGCTAGTTTGTCCAAGGACACAGACAACTCTAAGTTTAGGGCTGAATACCATTCTCCCCGTGGTTTACCTTTGACTCTTATAAAGGTCCCTCACTTAGGACTTGATGTTTGTGCATCCACCATCTTAAGAGATTATCTTCAAGAACTGTTTCCTGAACCTGATTATGTCCAGAAAGAAATTCAGTTGTTAGAAACCCATCATCATGTTGATGTGGTTTATCCGATCTATGATACCATAATTGATCTTGTCGCCCCACCAATATTTTATTTACCAAATGTGGGAATGTTTCAAATATGTCAGTTCATAAATTTTGGAACTAAATCGGATTGCTTTAGAAAATTTGAATCGACACACTTTCTTAAAAAAGACCACCACTTTCTTATACTTCTTTGTGGTCAGCTGTATGAGTCAAATCCAATTGACTCTAAGGATCCAAAAATATTTTGATTATTGTTTTATGATTCATAAATTGTGACTAATCATTTCTTGGTCTGGCTGAAAACTTTAAACTTAGCGCTCTATGAGAGGAAACCCATATGTTTTTGGTACACGGTGCTGGTAATATGTTTTCCTATCTCTTTTACTTTGTTCATTATAACTCTTTGTTCATTCTTTTATTCATTTTTTTAGAACACCGAGGACTATGTTCAATTTAAGCTTGGGGGTAAGGGGGAAATTTTTAGTTGTATCAAAAAGTCCAAAATTTAGAAACTTATGAACAATTCAGGATGACACTAACCATTCCAAGTAGATGAAAATTAAATTCTTGTCTATAGGAGTTAAGGGACCCAACTAAATGGTCTATTCATAAAAGGACATAGCTTAGGTGTTAGGAATAACATGATAGTCGTCACCATATCTCGGAGTCGTCACCATATCACGTTCTGTTTTTATTTTTACAAAATAAATAAATTGTGTTTCTATAAGTTATTTGGTGGGGCACTAGTATCGCCTTGTTGTCGCTAGGATGAAATAGAATTATTGAGATGAAGCCCCATTATTTTTATTAAAATTGTGCAAAAAAAATATAATAAAAAAAAAAAAAAATTGACACTTGGATAACAATATGTGTGTGCTCTCCTTGTCTCCATCGCCTAAGCAAGCGTGGAACGCAGGATCCAAGGAAACTATCATGTAATCTGCTGACAAGGAGCATGCGCTTAAATTCAAAAAAATCTAATCATGTTGTCGAAATAAAAAAAGTAAAAAGGTAATTGTTTTTATTCAATAAATCGACCGCTGGGGCCCTTGTATATACCAGCTGAGTTGATATTAGAATTAGTATTCAGACCAGCGGGTGTGTATCTCAATCCATTAGAGTTCATCTTTGCACAATATAGATATTCTGGGAAACATTGTTCACCTTAGTCAACATGCGCATACTTCCATCTCCATATCCATCTTCTTAATCTATTCATGTGATTGTGATTTGTTAGATTCCGAGTATCATGGTCCACTGTACGACTTTCTGAGTAGTGCTTTGTTTACTTATATATGAATTTCAGTACGCTTAGTAAAAACTCGTGTACAAAAATTGGATTCAAAAGAGGGTAATTCCTCTCATAGCCTAAGAATTTTGTATCCAACTAAATAGCATGCTTAGTGTCTACCCTCAATCGTTCAAAAGTAGCTAGAGCTTTGAGTAAAGGTTTTGTGGGTATACCTCTTGTAAACCCTCACGACACTAAACTCGTCCACTAGGCACCTAGGGGTTCAAAGGATTATTGCACATGCTAAGTGTAGTCGCGATTCCTGCGAAAGTGAGATAGGATTTTAATTTTCTAGATTAGTTTTTCTCAAGGATTAACAAAATATAGGTTTGAGGGTATTTGATAAACACATAATTTATACATTTTTACCACCTTATTTTTATTTGCTGAGACTTATTTTTGTACTAATATTATTAATTGTGATGTTTTTGAATTATGGAAAATTCGGCTCGAAAAATGCTAAAAACACCCCATCGTGATAGGACAAAGGCACCCACTTCTTTAAATTCGAATCCAAAAATTGGCAGGAAAAATTCCTTTACCTTATTCGTGAAACTGTGAAGCTTTGATTACGAGATTTTGGAGAGTTTTTAGGATTTATGACACATTCTTTCATACATAAGAGGAGTTGTACAAGGTTTAAACCTTTCAAATCAATTCATAGAATCTCATATCTTGTCAACAACAGAAACAAATATCTTCGGTGATTCCCAAAAGAGATTATATCTCACAACATCGAGCAAATCATTCTCAAATAGGAAACTAGGTCTTTGAAAATGAAACAAGATCATAAAAAGTTGTTGAGAATACAGACGGAGAAGAAATCAGAATCATCATCGAGATTTTGTTATTATTGCCGAGAGTATTTCTATTTAATGGGAAGATCTGTTGGAGATTTGGAACTGAGTTGGTGTGTTATTATAAATAGAGAAGTTGGGGTCGAAGAAAAGGGGTTGGCTTCTACCAGAAAGAAAGAAAAAAATACTCAGAGAAAATTCTACTACACAACCGGAGAAGAAGAATAACATTAGTCAGCTTGGAACTGTCGTTGAAAACGTTGCAAAATCCTTTGAATTAAAGAGTTACATCAACGGTTTCTTCAACAGTTCTAGCGATAGTTTCTAGGCTTTAATACATGTTAAATTCGTGCTTTTCAGCTGCGCCTGAAGTTTGTCGTAGATTCAATAAAAGATTTTAATCTTTTTGCGACGCTAATGGTCAGATATTCTTTGTAATTTCTTATATAATTTTGAATACAATGGTTTCTTCTTCCATTCTTTTTACGATGAGTAGCTAGATTTCTTCGCTAGGATTAGAGGTGGAGTCCTACTATGTTTGCTAGCACCTGTGACCATTTTCTACAATTTTTCTCTTGGTCCTATATCTTGAGTAATAATGATAATAATTTTTTTTTATGTGTCCTCATGATTTAGTGGTGATTCATATATTCTATTTTAGAGACCAACATTTATAGTAAAAACAATTGTTAATTTTTTGAGAAAAAAATAATTAAATTAGAATGATTTATTTTTCGAGACGCATAAAAATATCCTTAGTCGTTTTGAGTATTATTTTGAGAAAGTTATAGAGAAAAGTTACAATCATAGAGTAAGTTTTAGAATATAATCACCAAATCAATTTGTTATTAGCTGATGTAGTTTTGAAAGTGGTAAATAAGGTGATCGTTTCTCGAACTTGTAAAGGTAATGATTTTAGAAAATAATGATTTTAATTAACTCTAGAAAATTCCAGGAGTATGAAAAAGACTAAATAACCTAAAGATGATTTTTGAATAATTTTAAAAGGACCAGGAATCAGGAATCAGGTAATTCTAACAACCTATGTGATTAATCAGATAATTCTTTTTAAATTAATTGAAGCGCAAGTAATTGCCAAAATTGGTTTCGTTATGCTAACAACAGAGGTAAATCACAAGCATGGACTATCAAAATTAATTAACCAAGCATAATCCATCAGGCAAAAGCACAACTGTTGAAAGAAAACCGTTTTCACTATTTAAAACTATGCAATTCTAATAACAAAAGAATTATAAATAATTATTAGAAAATAATTAAATCACATAAAATTGAGAAAATTGCCTTATCCAACATCCCAGTAAATAAAATTAGCTCATGGTGAAGAAAACTTGCTCAAAAGATCTTTTCATTGCTCAAAAAGTTGATTACAAGGTTGAAAGAATAGTGCAACAGCTGAACAGCAATGTTTATAAGTGTAACAGGACAGGGTTCAGCCGTGGCAAAGAGGCTTAAGCAACAAAAGAGTTCAAAGGCTAAGGCAACAAGAGCAGAGCTGTAACGGTGGAACGGCAACAAATGCAGATGTTGCTGCTCTTTCTTCTCCGATGAAGGCTGATGAAGAACAGTGCCGGCGATGCACCAGCAGGTGATCAGCGGTGACCAGAAGTTGCCGGAAGTGATCTCTAGGCTTCTGTCCTCGTTTTTCTTCGATTCTTTTGGTTTATATAGGGTCTACAAACCCTAGAGAGAGTTCTAAACCTAATAGAACTCTCTAAAACAACTCGCAAATCCTCTTCCCAATTGAAACAGGAATCCGGCCAAATACATGCTTTTCCGAGCTGATTTCCCGGGATTTTCTTCTGTTTCTCGATTGCTTTGAACTTGTATTGGATATTTCTTGCGATTGGGTCCCAAAAATTCTATGAAAACAACTTCAATTTCTTTTCCTGTTTGAAACAGGAGATCCCGATGAGTTGGATCAGCGACTCGGCTGAGTTGACTCGCTGGCTCGCTGGGTTGACTCGGCCGATCCTAGGGTGTCCCTTATCCATTCTTGGGGTGCCAATAACACTTGTCCTTGGGGTGCCTTTATCACTTTTTGAGCCAATTTTTCCACAAATCTTTATTCTTCTAATGTACCTACAAAAGCATAAAAACACGTAATATTTGCAAAATCAAATACTAACTTAATAGAAACAAAGGTGCAATTTAGACACTAAAATGTGTCTATCATTAGCACAATAATTAATTAAAAGTTAAAAATTACGATTCTGAAATTCCTGTGGAACGAATCCGCAATTGTATGGTATCTAATCGACAGCCGTGCACTTGCGGTATAAATAAATATCGCATCACCTACTTGAAAATACGATTTTACCGTACATTTGTTTTCACCTAAAACAATGCAGAATTTAAGAAAGAGGCATCAACCGATGGGTTCGACATTCAGCTTATGTGTCACCTTAAATAGTCCAGATATGAATAATTTGGACCTTGTCTTCCTCAATGGGATTCACAGTGTACAACATATTGTTGGAATCTTGCAACAATGAACAACAGTGTTAGATGTATCAGAATAATATAGAAAAAACTGAATTGAAAACAACTCTACCAAGGACAACTACGAGGGCAGAATCACATGTTCAACAAGTTGTCCTTAACACATTAGTTCGCGGGTATACTCGAGAAGAGCAATGCTAAACCCCAACGCGCGAAGATGTGTCCAGGATAAGACTGCCCGATATAGTTTGTATTAACACAATACAGACTACCCACTCTTGAACTTAGCAACAGGGAAGGAAGGGAAATAAACACTCAAAGCGCAAAACAAAGCGAGAAGATGGTGAAAAGAAGACAGGATAGTAGCCGCTTCTGGGATGGATTTTAACTCTGAAAACGTTTTGTATTTTATAGGAGAAAACAAACCTTTAGGGTTTCGGATTTCTTGTAAATCAAGTTTTCCCAAAACATAAAAAGAATCCTTTAGGGTTTCGGATTTGTAAAACCCTTTAGGGTTTCGGATTTGTAAAACTATTTTTGGTAAAAATAATAGATCATGGTTGATGTCTTTCACATTGACAAGCCCAATACATTAGTTAGCCCATGTACTAACTATCCACATAAGAATAGTTATATAATGGACATCCTTCTTTAGAATACCCAATGTGATACTAAACTAAAGAGATTCATTCACATCACACCAAGACCAAAAAAAACATTTAGTTTAAACTCATTTTCTCCAACACATATATCGGCTCCTAATAACATTGATAAGCTAATTTCAGCTTCCGTAAATGCTTACAATGATATGCCATCACGCATGATTATTAAGGTTTTTTTGACTCACCAATTATACATGCAAAGGTATTAAAACGTCGTGGAAAATATAATTATGATCTGCCGCACATATGGAAGGATAGATTAGAGCGCGAAGGTAATCTTCCTTTGCGCATTCAAGTGGATAAAGGTCTGGGTCATGACGTATTAGTAGAGCTTAATACGATGCCTGAATTGTGGTCTAATCTTGAATGGAACCTATTCAATGACAATTGAATTTGATTATCTTTTGAATTTTCTTGATAGTAATCCATTTAGTTTTTTCTTTGTTTCATTTAGTTTTATAATATGCAAAGATTTGGTTTCTAAGGATAATGTATTTGTGGGAAGGATTATTAATCAGTGAAAGTATTTGTGTCTTTGCTGAAAATCCCAGCATCAATAAAAGTGTTAAAACATTACTGCATTACGTTACTTATATTGTTGGTCATAGACAATATTGTCAGGTCCTGGTTCAAATCCTGTAGGTTCTTATTATTCCTAATTGTGGTCTAACAGGTTCGATCCCAAAATGGTTAAGCAGTTGTGGATATATATAGGAACCACTTCAGTGGGTTCATTCCAAACTGGCTAAGCCGTCTTAAATGCAGTATGTCGAGAAGGTTCATTTGTGGGCAAAGAAATGAATGCAACTTTGCACCTGAGCTACGTACAACATGCTAATTGGACAAGTATGTTGAGTAGGTTCATTTGTTGTTACTGAACAAGTTCATTTGGGAACTTGTAAGGGTACTGGTCTACATGGTCTTAAAGCATCTATTGCAGAAACTCCGTCTGTTGTTGCATATTTAATTTAAATTGGCAGTGCTGTATCT
Source organism: Papaver californicum (assembly GCA_023531435.1). Classification (NCBI taxonomy): domain Eukaryota; kingdom Viridiplantae; phylum Streptophyta; class Magnoliopsida; order Ranunculales; family Papaveraceae; genus Papaver; species Papaver californicum. The sequence goes on from JAJJMC010025652.1 coordinate 3,699,042, forward strand.
TGTTGAAATTTTAAAGAAAGAGTTTATTTTAAAATTTCAGAAACTCCGTCTATTGCAGAAACTCCATTTATGTATGTCAACTCAGATTGTTTCGATATAAAGAAAGAGTCTATTTTAAAACTTTGATTTCTCAACAATGTAGAAATATAAGTTGTTGCATATCTAAGTTAAACACTCTTCTTTATGTATACTAGTGGAGTTGCAGACTGCATGATCCTGTCGATACAACTGCTCAGTATCATAAATTAGAAAAAGCACCCATCTTACCGTATGGTTATTCCATTGAGAGGGTTCCATAACGAAAAATGTCAAATCAATGATGTTCGATCCAATGGATATGAAACCAATTTTTCTAAGATAAAATACATGTTGCAGATATATTAGAAATTTATAAATCGAATAAACACTAGGAGAAAAATCGGATCTAAGTAATATGTGTCGTAAGTGCAATAAATTAATTAATATTTTTTCACTAAAGGGGATTGTTTGATTAAAGTAAATAAAAAGACAATAAGAAGAAAAGATGATTAAGAATTCCTTCGTTGTTACCAAACGTTGACTGAATTAGAGTACTTATCTATCTTTCGTCAGAATCATTCATCACCAACCGTAGAATAGCAACTAGATCAGTGTTATCCCCAAAACTCCTTTTATCACTAGATACAGAAGTTCTCGACTGTCAGATTTCATTCGTCTGAACCACCAAGTAGTAGATCACTCAAGATGTAACCTAATCGAATGCTTTAAGCTTTGTGAATTTAGATTGATCCCACTAGCTAAACTCTTAGATCAAGGTCCACTTGTTGGTGTTGTCTTCACTCGCAATTTCTCCACAGAATCCCTCTGCAAGGTCTCGCGATTTCTACTTGTGTACGAGTCGACGGATGATTACTTATCTCATAACTCAATACTAGCATTAAACTGATCAATAGATTAATCTAGTGTGCACTCCAAATAATCTAAGGAATCAATTATAAACCTTAGATATAGTGAAAACAAACAATGATGATAATAAATTTCAAACAAACTTGTATTAACTAATAAAGCTTCACGCTTAGAACATTGAATTCATCCTTAATCAATAAAAAGTTTAGCTACTCATGTTACAAAGAATAACGGTTTCCCCCTAAAGGGATAAACCCTAGGTTTAAGATGTAGAAAGTATGATATGAGAGGTAGATTTGTGTAGAGATCTAGAATATGTATTGGATTGTATGTTGATTGAGCCTTAGATGTCTTCTTTTATAGCCTTCAACACTTGGACCTCAAGTATCCTCTCCTTCTAGGGTTTAGAATCCTTCCCTAACCATGTTTTCTTGCTTTAGAAGTCAAAAACGTGTTAAAAAAAACCCTTGGACTTGCCACAGTCGGCATGGTGATTTCCATGAACCGTGGCCGACTCTAGGACTGAAATAACTCCAATTTTCTATACCCAAACTTGCTCCAGTCGGCATGGTCGATTTCCATTGAACCGTGCTGACTTTAGGGTTTAAAAATCCAAGTTTTCTGTATTAAAAAGTGCTCCAGTCGGCATAGTTGGGAACCACGCCGACTGAAACGTTATAGATGACTTTTTCTTTTTTCGGTTGTTTTGCCCAAAACTCATTCGTCCGAACTCGGAATGACCTCATTCTTTTTGCATTCACTTCGTATTCTCTTTCTCTTCAAAATGGTATTAGGAACTTCTGTATTTGAATGAATTAAATTTGGTTTTTGGTCCTTCTCCACTGGTAAACTTTAATTCCTTGTTCCTTTAAGCACTTTGTAGCTCCTTTTGGGATGATTCACCAATATAAGACATAACATAGAAAACAAGAGTAATAACAAGTAATATGCAAGAAATATAGGTAAAACAAGTATGGGTTTGACACTAAAATTATGTGAATTATACACTTATCACTAAGCCCATCTTATAAAAGATGCACTAGCTAGTGTTTTTTGTTCAATGTCAGAATGCACAAGTAGAATAACATAGGAAGATAGAAGGACAATTCTGTTGCAAATTAGTGCTAATTGTAAGTACTAGATTTCCAAGAATGTCAGATGATAAACTTGGTTGGACCATGACAAACAATGGATCTTCCCTGTTAAGTCATGTTATCATCACAAGAAGATTGAACTGAAGTCTAATAGCCAGCTACATCCAGTAGCTATAATTTCATCCAGGTTGAAGGATTTCAGGTTAAAGTAAGCCTTCTTATACAAGGATGAGAAAGAAATCCCATGACAGAGAATGCACTTCAATGTCGTTGTAAGTTAAAGCACTTTTGTAATTTCATCTTCAACCTTCTTATTACAGGGGACATTACGAGCACAATAAAAAAGAAAAATATAAAGACCATGACATAATAAATCGCATATAAATGAACAAAAATCTAAATACCATGACATGATAAATCACATAGAAATAAGGAACAAATATGAACAACACATTTCTTTCAAATTTTAACAACAACCTCATTCAAGTTTAACATGATAATTATCTCTAAAGTAACAACTCATTTAATAGATTTAATATACTAGCAATGTATGATGACTATCCAACATTTTCAACATCGCAGGTATTGGCAAATATGGTGATAGAAGATACTTCTTCTCCTCCATTGAATGGTTTTCAATCTGTTTTTCGTAAGAAAAAATCAAAACAGGAATTTACATGAAAGCTCATGTAAAGAATTTTCGGATGAAACGCTTTACATGAACCCTTTTATGTAATTTTTTGATTTTCGGTTTTATTTTCTTTTTTCTTTTTTACTTCTTTTTTCAAGAGGTTCTGGCTTTATATCTCTCTTTTGTTTCTGTTTTACAATTCTTTTTAAATAAATTTTTTTTGCTTAAAACAAAAAAAAAAAACAACTCGCACACCCTTCAGCAAACATGACTTACCAAGTAAACTTAAAGGAAACTAGATAAAATGATCTTCAGCATAAGAGAAATGACAACTTGGCGACCTTGAGCCAATGAGATGAAACCCTCCTCTATGGGATGTTCATTTACATCTATGTTAAGCCGCTTACAAAGTGTTAGTGGGGTAAAATAAACTTTCACTTCTTCGTCAAATGTTGATGGAATATTTTTTTCGAGTTCAACAGTTGTTTCGCTTGTTGATGAAGTATGTATATTCATTTCAACCATGACAGTTTTTTTTTTTTAAAATTGCTCTTAAGTGAAAGATTACAAATCTTGAAAATGTTAGATCGAGGAAGCTGGAGGAATTAGATTACTTAGCTAATGAAAGAAAATCAACTGAATTTGATGTTGAAGCTATGAAGATTGTTTGTACTAAGATATACTCCTAGATTCCGTTGGAGTAGAAGAGAATATGTACATGGTTTTTTTTTAAAACAGAATATGTACGATTTATTTTAGAGAGTTGTCTAGAAAGTTGGACGTATATATTCATCTAAATTAAGTACTGATTTCAAATTAAAGATAGATTAAGAAAGAAAATGAAAAAATATAAACTATATCAACTAATTAGGATAAAAAAAAACTCTAGTATAATAATTTATGAAAAACACCAAAACAAATCAAAACTAAACCAATTCATCATATACTGCGACACAGTCACAATTATTATGATCCTTAAAAGTCAGGAGTATATCATTCTTTATTTATTTTTACTTTCTAGTTTTAACCCAATTTTCCAACAATATAATAGATGGTACCATGAAGATGAAGAAAGTGAAGAACTGTGTCAAGACCACCATTACCTTCCACGACTTCAACCTTTCAAAAACACCTGGGAGTAATTCTACTATGAGTTAAGGGAGAACAAGAGAGCTGTAGACTGCCCAAACATCATCGGCTAAAGCTGCGATGTCGAATTCATTTATAAGTTCATACCTCATCTTGATAGTTCCAAGGATCTTATTAATACTTTACACTTATACATGAGGATCACTATCTAGCATCAAGTAATTAAGATTTTCCTGAAATTTGGTGATTTCTCTTGATAGATTTTTTTTGGTTTTTCTTAAATATAATCCATACAGTTATTAACTATAACCCACAAGACTTTACCGTCTTTGTGGATCATTAATTGAACATAAGGTCATTCCTCACTTTTATTCATGATAATGATGAATGATGATTAATAGTTTTTTGTTGATGATAGGTGATAACCAGCTTGTTGGATGACGATGGTGATTTAGAATGATCAATGGGTTTTTATTTAAGGTTTTTGATCAATCCTTTGTTGCTTGAACCCACTGTACGCTTTTGATATTACAAACAAAACCAAAAATTAAATATAAAAGGGAAAAAAGAAAGATGATACATCAGATATGATACCTTGGATGTTGTTCCAAGTGACGATTGAAAAACCTAAACTCATCGTTGCATTATTCCTCATTTTATATGAAGATTTTAAACCCTAAAAATAAGTTGCACTAGGTTCGGTTGATATGTTTGAATAAATGTATTTTGGATTATGATTTGGACTATGTTTAATAAATTGAATTTTTTTTATGGGTTATAAATAACATAGGTTATGGTTAATAAAAGTATAGGTTATATTTAAGAGAAGCCTTTTTTTTAATTAAAACCTGCAACCTTCCATACGTAATTGATACCTCTTATTGGAAAGAAGTTGTTGGGTATTACTTAGGGTTAAGAGGTGTTAAGAGGTTTATCGATGGGGTTTTGGAAAAATGAAAGCTAAAATGAATCCAGATAACAAAATTTTAGATTGTATTTAGGTTGAGTTTGATATTGTTTTTTTTTTTTTGGAAAGCACTTTTAAAACGTATTTATATTAATATTTTTTGATATTAGTATTTGGTAAAAAAATTATAAAGTTCTTTTTATACAAAGCACTTTCAAAATTCTCCAGTTTTTAAAAGATGGGAAAGAGGAGCTTTTAAAAGTTGTAAAAGCAGAAGTTGTGACCCCACCCCTATTTTTCATACATGATTTTTCTTTTCTATTCCTATTTTTTTCTAAAAATGACAAAGATTATCCTTAAATCTTTTGCAGTTAATTTTTACATATCCTATATCATATTTTTTTAAAAATATTATTATTTTAATTTTAAAATATATTATACATACCATTTAAATTAAAAAAAATTATATTCAATAATAAAAATATGGTTATTGAAAATAATATTTTTTAACAATAATAATAATTATTAGTATATATATATATTGAGAACCAAATATATGTGTAATATATAAATATTTTATTATTTACAAAACTCTATAAATTAAAATAAACTTATTTTGAAAGATATGTCTGTTTTTGTCATTTGTTACAAAAAAAATTGTTGAAATTGACAAACACTATTTGACCGCTTTTTAAACCAGTTCTAGCTTTTAGTTTATAGTTTACCAAATATTCAACTACTTTTTTTACACATCATAAAACAGCAACGCACAACAGAAAAACGCTTTTATAAATCTCACAGCAATACCAAACTAAACCTTAATCTCTAGGCGATAGATTAAGAGAACAGTTAAAAGATTCAAACGGATGCTTCCAAAATACAAACCAGGGGAATTTTGAAGTGAGTTGGGAAGATTCATGAATCCAAGGTATTGAACAAGTAAACAAGTTGGCCAAACTTGTATTTTACTTGTTCTTTCATCCTCGCATGTTCCCATTCTTGTGGGTTGATGTTGCAAAATCATCATATTATAGGATAATATCAGCTGCAACAACAGGCTATACTTCGTCAATAAAGCTGATTGAGGAGGTCTTAAACTTAAATCCTGCCCCTTCACAGCTATTATCATGCCTGACAAATGATCTTCAATGTTACGAAAACTACTCAGATCACAAGACTGTACACTGAGCACAGAGGAAGCCACAGCCGGACTTCTCAGAAACGACCATTACTAGCCTCCCCATTTTTTTCTTGTACATTTCCACGTCTGGAGCTTCATTAGCTTCTTCTACACAAGAATTTCATATTCTGAATGTGCATAAAGAATAAAAAACTCTTTTGCTGAAGTGGTCATTTGAACACTTCCAAGTCTGTAGATCAAGAGATAACCATGACATGTTCCGAGGCTATATTGTGCGAGGCGAGATAACCATGACATGTTCCGAGGCTATGTTGTGCAAGGCGAGGTGCCCAAGGCGACCAAGAAATAAATAAATAAAAAGTAGTAGCTTTCGCCTTTTGCGCCTCATTGACGAGGCGCCAACTTCACGTTTTGTGCGCCTTTAACAACATAGTTCTGAGGGAAATCCCAGTCTTCAGCATAATTTCAACAAAGTCCATCACCTTCGGAAATGACTTAGTTCTGATGAAAAACCCTAATAGGTTCAGCTATGCAACTTCTTTGATGTTCATCCCCATTCATGCATTGCAATTGAGAGCCAATTAAGCGCTTTTTGGCCTAAAATTTGCACAAGTCACCTGAATGATGTATTGACGCTGAAGTTCAGGTCAGAAACCAATTAGGTTTTTCTATTGATGATCGTTAAGCATGTGCTCAACAGAAATAAGATTAGTTTTTGCCAAAGAGATTACAGTATTACGCTCAAAGTCCCCCTCTTAGTTGTTTCCTTCAGATGAAATATGAAGATTAACTTTGTTGAGGAGGCTCACTCTCACCATCACTTCTTTGTACTTTTACTACTTCCAGGTGGGAAGATGGTGCTATCTTTCATGTGCTGAAAGGATATTTACCATCTTTTTCTCTCCTTTCCTTGGACATTCCCAATATAACATAGTGTAGCGGTTTATCAGGTCGAGCTCTAATATCTTGCATCCCTTCAAAAGTGTTACGAGCTCTTCAAATTTAATGGAGCGAACAACTTAACCAGTTATAAGTGAATTTATCAAACATAAATACTAAAGATGGAATTTCCCACTTTACAGACAACAACTGCAGAAGCTTTTTTTGAGATGGCTGAGATCGTATAAATGTGATTGTCCCTGTGTATTAGATTAGTTGTAGATGATTTTGATGTCTCTAAAGCATAATGCAAACTGATCAGGGCAGTCAGTATCAATAGTTTCCTACTACGTAGTTTCTAGTTACACTGAGATAAGATGGATTTTCATTAAAGATAAAGCAAGTGTTACAAACAGTATATAGAAGATAAAGCAGTATGGAGTTACAGAAGTGGAAACATAGATTTTATTGATACTTTCTTATTTTTCTTGATGATTAGAAAACATAGAATGGGTTAACTTATATAGGAAGGAGTTAACCTAATACAGGAGATAGAGAAACCCTAATACTAGAGATAGAGAAACCCTAATACAGATATATGGGGATTATGAGGCAGCATAGACGGATGGGTTGTTGTTCTGACTGTATTCAGGATTCTGTTGACTGGATGGTTCAACACTTCCCCTCAAGTTGAACGGTAGCTGGCGAACATTCAACTTGCTTCGCAAATATTGAAAACGTTGAGACGGCAGGCCTTTAGTGAAAACATCAGCAATTTGATCCTTGGATGATATGAATCGAACATGAAGATCCTTTGCAGCAACCCTTTCACGTACAAATTGATAGTCAATCTCAATGTGCTTAGTTCAAGCATGAAAAACAGGATTAGCCGTTAAGTAGGTGGCACCCAAATAAGTTCTGAAGTTGCTATAGCTAACCCTCTATATTCTGCCTCGATACTGGACTTAGAGACGGTCTTCTGTTTTCTAGCACTCCAGGAAATAAGATTGCCCCCAAAATAGATACAGTAGCCACTCGTAGAGCGTCGATCATCCAGATTGCCTGCCCAATCCGCATCTGAATAAGCCTGTAAGTTGAAGCTTGACGACGGTTTAATGTATAAACCATAGCTGACAGTGTGTTTCAAGTAGCGTAAAATGCGCTTGAGTAGTTCCCAGTGTTCAACATATGGATTCTGCATGTACTGACAGGCTTTATTCACTGCAACAGAAATGTCGGGCCTTGTAAGATGTAGATATTGCAAAGCTCCTACTACACTGCGATAGAGAGACGGGTCATGAAATTTCGTAGAGCCTTGCTTTTGGAGTTTTAACTGTGTATCTAATGAAGTCGTGATCGGTTTAGATCCATCAAGTTTTGTTCGTTGAAGCAGGTCAGCCGTGTACTTCTGTTGACTGAGAATGACGGACGATCCTTGATGCACCACTTCCAAACCTAGGAAGTAAGAAAGAGACCCCATATTTTTGACTGCAAAAGCCATACCAAGGTTAGATACTAACTTGGTGATAAGAGAAGAATCAGAGCCAGTGATGAGAATATCATCGACATAGATCAAGACATAAGTTATTTGGTTCTTATGTTGCTGCACAAACAAGGAACTGTCAGAGATTGCTCCCTTAAATCCTTGTGAGATGATAGGTGCATAAATCATACATTTAAATTAGTTTTTCCTGACCCTTATGTGCTATATTTGAGTGAATTATTAGGTATTTTGATTACTTTCGAAGTTTAGTCGCCTTTTCAGGTTACAGTTCAGAAACCCGCAGAATGGAGCTTAAGAGCTAGAATCACCGAGGAGCCAGTGAAACTCTTCTTAAAATAGGCCTTTCACATACCACAGTGTAGGGAATTTAATTACAAAGCCAATGGTGAAAGAATGAAGTCATTCTGATCAAAATTGAGGAAGATATGGGCAAAGCCCCGAAGTGGCTTATTTGGCCTACGCAGCCAGCGG
>JAJJMC010025652.1:3725519-3777230 GCA_023531435.1 Papaver californicum
ATTTGAGTTTTGCTATTTTTAGTCTTAGAAACTAGGTTTAAAAAAAAATCTTCACAAGTCTTGAACGAACTTTTCTTACAACTATAACAAAACTATCATATTTCAGGGTTTAAGCATTAGTCATTCCCGATTTTGATGGATGTTGCTAGAACATCGATGCGTGTTCGAGGCAAGTTCAAGGAATTCAGCCGTGGAATTTATGCGACTTGAGACTAGTTCGATATGGCTTGAACATTATGAGTATTGAGGAGGCTACTAGGCCAGTTTAAAATATTTAGAGAGAATCCGTGTTCTTGATTCGCTTGCGGAATATAAATAGAGACACAATATTCTATATTAAGCATATGCGCATAAACGTGCACATATATGTTCTTGTTGCTTAGCAGAGGACAATTTTATAATTCTAGCCCTTGTCAAAAAATCATTATCTACACCATGGCATGTTAGAAACCAAACACGACGGTTTCAATATAAGATTCTAATTCACCAACATAACTCTGTTGAAACCAAACCTGATTTCTACATAAACTTGTCATTTCACCAACACAACATTAGTTTGATATTGATTGTCTATCATAATTTTATGGTTGATTTAACTTTCTTTGTACAATAATCCTAAATTGAAATGAGGAAAAGATAGTGTTAGTGGAGAATCAGGACATGATAACGGGTTTGGTAGTGGTGCGGGAGTAAGATAAGAAGGTAGTGGTGGGGTGGTGGGGAAAAAGAAGAGGAGGTGGAGTCGGCAATGGTGTTGGTAGAGGATCAAGATATGCTAGTGGGTTTCATGGTGGTGTAGGAGAAAGAGGAGAAGGTGTTACTAGTGCTGATGGGGGAAAGGAAAAAGAGGAAGAGGTGAAGGTGTTGTTGGTGGAGGATTAGGACATGATAATGAGTTTGTTAGTGGTGTGGGGGTAGGAGAAGGAGGTGTTGCTGGTAGTGGTAGGAGGCGATGGGGAAAAGAAAAATGAACAAAGAGAAAGAGATTTTTTTTATTTTGTAAACAGATAATAAAAAAAATATAAAATACGTTATATATGGGAAGGGTAATTATGAAATTATTAGAAAATAGAAATAACCTAATTTAAACTTTTTAAAAAAAATAGGATTTTTGTATCACTTTTTGTCGAAAATTGAATTTTTATAAATCCCAAAGTTTGGCTAAATTTTTTATCTAATAAATATTTCACCTTGGTGTTTTATACCATTTTATGATTACTAGTATTTAACTCGTGCTACGCAACGAGTACGATGGGAATTAATCCTATTTGGTGAGGCGGGGCTTCGCCCCATACCCGTCTCAAAAAGGATCCCGGTTAACAACTGCGGTGTATAATGAAGACGCTAATTATCATTTAGTAAATTAACAGTTTGAACGAAATTCACCAATTACGTATTATTTAAAGTTTTAGAGATTAAGAAATACTTTTGAAAAATTATACACACCTTTGAATAAGTAAGTAGTTTATGACACTAACAACATCAACACTATTGGTAGTTAAATGAAAAATCATACTTGCCATATAGTTGTATCAATCACTGAAATTAAAGGTACTAAAAAAAGATGATATATATCAATATATAACAGATTGTCAACTCTAAATACAAAAGCATAATAAATACAAACATTAGTGTTTGTGTATCAAACCAAAACTGAACTCAGATCTGCAGCCATTTATCCCTACAAAAAAACACGCTAAGGTTTTAGATTTCTAACAAAGCCATCAAATACTTTGCAGCCATTTATCCCTACAAAAAAACACGCTAAGGTTTTAGATTTCTAACAAAGCCATCAAATACTTTGCAGACCAGATCGATTGATTTTGTACATCAACTACATTTTACAACCAAATTATGGATTCTCAGGAGTACGTCCAACTTTATCCAGCATTCAATAGTATATTACAGTATATGAGATCTCCGCTTTTGGTAAAATAAAGTTTCATAGTAACATTTTTAGTGAGAATTAACGTTGCTTACCCTCACCAAATCCGCACGATCTTTCTGTCTTCATCCATCCCAATGATCTCATGCAAACTGCTTAACCAGCCTTGAAATCCTATCCATCTCACGCAAGCAGTTGAGCCAGAACTTTAAGAATATCAAATAGAAATAGCAAAAGAACTAACCATGAATTAGTAAAGGTAACAACAAAAATACAATTTTGTAAGACGCAAACTATTTTAGTTACAAATTAATAGACAAACGTTTAAGAGTCATATAACATTTACGTATCTTATACTTCCAGAGATTTATAGAAGTTTTCCTGCATAACAATAGTAATGTTCTTTGCTATAGATAAATTAGAATTTCATGCAGATCATGTTTAGTCAAAAATCAGCTCAATACATCGAATACGACACTGGTTCTACTTTAAAAGCTTAGGTACCATATCTGTAGTGGAGAAATATCTGAGGACATTTGTAAACATCTTAAGTTAGAGGATTACGATACTAAAATGAGGGTGAAGCACTGAAGAAAACTTCTTGGTCTTACGCGGTAAACGAGATATCTACCACATCAACCAAAAGTAAGGATGCGTGGAAAGTAAAATAGAAGATCAACGGTCAAGTTTGAAAGAGGAGACGTAGCATTAAATGAGCTTACAGAGCGCACGTGATTTGATCAGAAGCATTTAATGCACCTGACAAGAATCTACGTACACTCTTCGGTCGTGACTATGAAGAACAAGAAGCCATTATCACCTCGGATCGTATCCAGAGAAAGTCAAGACGATGATCAGCATATCGAGAGAACCAGAGAAGACTCGGGGCATGACATGAAGAGATTTGGGCCATACTCCCAAACAAACTACCGCAACTCAGATATAAGCGTCCCACACTGAAGTTTGGTTGTACAATACATTATGCCTATAAATACTAAGCTCTGCCAAGAGAGAAATTACGTTAGGTTATTTGGAGAGAAAGTTGTATCAAATTTGAGAGAGTAGTTGAGAGTGTATAAGGTAAGATTGAGTCTGCCCCTTTTGTAAGTTGGATCTCTTTTGAATAATATCAATCATTTCCCCACCATGGATGTATGTAATCATACCGAACCACGTATATCTTTTGTGTGATAGCTATTATTATGTTATTTGTTTTTATTATGTATCTTTTACTTGAGAATGAATGGTTTGATATAGGTTATTGGATTTTACACAACTATATTTTGGCGCTAGAAACATCGAGTGATTAACATTTTGTTGAGTACCTTTGTGGTGGAATACTTCATAAAACGGCGAGATCTACAAGCTCCAAAGTGTCATTGATCTTTGTAGAAGCTAAAAGATTCTCGTTGAAGATTGTTCAAATTATTTTTCGTTTTATCAGTAATTAATCTTAAAGATTGTTTAAGCTCCAAAGCATCACTGACCTTTGTAGAAGCTGAAAGATACATACAAGAGTTGCTCATGTTACAAAAACAACAAAGGTTATAGATCTACGAGCTCCATGGTATCAATGATACTTTGTTAGAAGCTAACGTAGATCTGGGTTATTTAAGGTTTAAGTTTTCCTCGTTCTCAGGATTATAAGCACAAGAAAAAAATTCATAAGTGGTAAAAGGGGTTGTTACAACTTAATTTCTTTTCTTTTTCAAAACCTAAAAGGATTTGTCTTTTTTTTATTATTATTAACAAAGTAACGGTGGAAACCTTCATAGCTTAAGGTTCAGGAAACCATAACTAAAAGGAAAAACTCAGAACAGTTGAAGCCAAAAGTCATTCGAATGATCTGAGCTCAACTTATAGAGGCCGTAGTCCAAACTTCACAAAGTTCGTCGGATATTTTTAATGGCGGAAAAAGAAATTAAGATCAAAGAAAACAGGATTTTAGAAAACAAAGATTCTCTGCATCTTGTTTAAAATGTCACCCAAAGAATTTTTCAGTCATCGGAGCCGATAAATATGTCAGATTTCACTCACCTAGTAGCAGAAAAAGTAGACTCGCGCTAAAAGTTAACTGAGAAAAACCTAGGATTTTGGGCTATGACGTTCTTTTCCAAAAAACCACCTGGACCATAACAAATGTTTTTCTAGGGGCGGAATTCTAAAATAAGACAGATAACCACCTTTGAACACTGACAGTTTTGGTTATAAGCTGTCGAATTTGGGGGTTAGTACCCGACAAAAAAAAAACTTTAAAAATATGCCATAATTCCCTTAAAAGTTTATAGTGAGTCTGTGTGTTTCTCTTCTGGACGTAGGTCAACATCGGGAACAAGCAAGATTCGAGGCCAGTTCGTCATCACCGACGAGACATCTACGCAATCGAACGACAACAGGAGAAAGTCTGCAGGAGGGAATTACGACGTCTGGGCAGGAAAGCAACCCCAATCCAAGACAAATCCTAGCAAAAGGAACCCGACCCGAGATGCCACCAGTAGAAAATGAGATCTGCCCGGTCCGACCAACAAATGGGCAGATTCGTGAAACCGCGAGAGGTGGAGAGTATCCCCCCGCTGGATTTTCCGCTTCGGACACCAAGGAGGAACAAACACAAAGAAAGGCTCACGAAGAAGAGCACAGGATGATAGTTGAACCGGCGGAAAGAAAAGCGGCCGAGACGAAAGCAGAAAGGCAGCGTCAGATCATGTTAGGGAAGATACATATGACGAAGGAATGCAGTGTTTTAAGGAGGGACAACCCATCTAGTCACGAAAGCATGGATGCGACTCTGGCAAGGATCTTGGCAAACCAACAAAAACATGAAGAACTAGTTAGGGCACTAGAGAGAAGGAACTTCTGCTGGAACAAGAGAGTAACTTACTGAGAGAAAGAGGGATGAGACATGGAAGCTTACCAAGGGAGAACCTAACAGAGGGATCCAGTGATAATACGCGCTCGGCAGCTGGAGGCACGATTCAAACACCCAGCATGAGTAGAACAACAGAGCCCACTTCTTCCCGGTACCCAAGTCTAGAACCCGAGTTGCAACCACGAAGATATTATAGGGCCAGGGAAGACTGCACCTCTGACGAAGAACCTAGGCAGGAGAATCGAAGGCGCACACAGACCATGCCGGAGAAAGTAAAATATTTGGAGGCAATGATCAAGAAGATGGTAGGCAAAGGAGACGATGACAAGCTGGCTGAAGTAATGATGGAAGCTGAGAAGACCCCATTCACCAGGAGATTGGCGAGAGATAAGTTTCCTCCAAAGTGCACTCTCCCAACTTTTATGACAAGATTCGATGGAACAGGCGGTGCGGTGGAACATATCAAAATATACGGCATGTCGCTTTTACAAAGGAGACATAATGATACGGTGATGTGCAAATTCTTCCCAGCAAGCTTGGATAGAGAGGCAATGACTTGGTTTTATTCCCTCTCTCAGGGATCAATCGGGACCTATGAGGAGCTGACTGAAATATTCTAGGAAACCTACATGCACAACAGCATATCCAGACCTCGGGTGAACAAATTGTTTATTCTAGCCATATGAAACAAAGAATCGCTTCGATGACTTACAAACAAGTGGAGAATGCTATGCACCAAAATTAGAAATGTACCATTGGACCAGCAGATTCTGGGGTTTGAAAATGCTCTAGGAAAGAAGGAAACAGTCTACGTGGCTATCTACAATGAGAACTCTCAGACTTTGAAGGGTCCCAGGAAGTTGCAGGAACATTACATTGCTCTCGAAGAAATACAAGAAGGGGTGCAGAAAATCCAAGTCCAGGAAACCACGAAGGTGGCAGAACCGTCTCAGGCTATACATGTCATTCCCCATACAGAGTACAGACGAGTTGAGAAAAGAGGAGAGCGACACGATAGAGGTGCGACCTCAAAAATATGGATCCCAAAAAGGAAAAAACCTAGATTCGAAGATAAAGTATACGTTCCGTTAAATGCCCCACTGGAAGAAATTTTTAAGGAAGTAGAGAAGCGAGTAGACATCAATTACCCCATGAACCGAGGAGTGCAGTTCGAGAGAAGCAAAGACCACTCTGACTAATGTGCTTACCACCAGTATAGAGGGTATTCAACTAACAATTGTCGAGATGTGAAGGAGATTGTGTAGCACTTGATTCAAGATGCCTTTTTATAGAAGAATGTGCGAACTCAACCTGCACCGGCAGAAATGCATGTACACCAAGTAAGAATTAAAAGAGACGTTAGGGTTCTCTAATGCAGCACGATTTCCCACTCAGTCACTCAAGTTTTTCAGTTATGAAGTAGAATTATGTATCGAGTTCACAAGAGAGACCACTCGGGAAAGGAAATCTACAGTGTAACCAAAGACTCTGCCGATGGAGTCGTGGATGATGCAGCCAATATCCTTATTTGCAAAAGATGTGCCTTTGAATGGGAAAGCTCATGCAGACCCGTTGGTAATTACACTGATGATTGAGGATTAAGGAGTAAAAAAGATATTGGTGGATAATGGAAGTTCTATTCTATGACACTTTCAAAAGAATGGGCCTATCAGAAGACACTCTCATCCCTTCTACTTATAGCATCTATGGATTTAACGGGTCGGTCACCAAACCCAAAGGCAAGGTTACTTTAACAGTATCAGGAGGAAAATATCTTGACATCATTACCACTTTCTGTATAGTAAACGTTGTTTCACCCTACGAAGTCATAATCAGAAGACCATGGATTGCAGGAATTAAAGGAATAGCATCAGCATATCACCAGCGACTGAGGTTCCCGACCCCGATGGGAGTAGCATAAATGGTGGGATATCCACAAGTTGCAAAGTTTTGTATCCAAGCAGACATCCAGCAAAACAAGGACAAGCGAGTCAGGAACAAAAGAGAAAAGAATCGCGTCCAAAGAGAGAAGCACTCACAAGAGCTAGAGAAGATATTGACATTAATTCAGGAGATTGGAAAAGAAATCAAAAGTCGGGATGCATAGTCTGTGACCCCTATTGAGGAACCCAAGCAGCATTTTAAGGCTTTGAAACCAACCCATGATCTTAACATCGGGACGGAGAAAGAACCGAAAATGGTAAAGATAGGATCGTTGTTAGATTTGGATCAAACTACAAAAGAGAAGATCAACGGTCAAGTTTGAAAGGGGAGACAGAGCATTAAATGAGCTTACAAAGTACGAGTGATGTGATCAGAAGCATTTAATGCACCTGACAAGAATCGACGTACACTCTTCGGGTCTTGACTATGAAGAACACAAAGCCACTATCACCTCGGATCGTATCCAGAGCAAGTCAAGACGAAGATCAGTATATCGAGAGAACCATAGAAGACTCGGGGTATGACATCAAGAGATTTGGGCCATACTCCCGAGCAAACTACCACAACTCAGATACAAGCGTCCAACAGTGAAGTTTGGTTTTACAATACCTTTTGCCTATAAATACTAAGCTCTGCCAAGAGAGAAATTACGTTAGGTTATTTGGAGAGAAAGTTGTATCAAATTTGAGAAAGTAATTGAAAGTGTATTAGGTAAGATTGAGTCTGCCCCTTTTGTAAGTTAAATTTCTTTCGAATAATATCAATCATTTCTTCCTCGTGAACGTAGGTAATCATACGAACCACGTATATCTTTTGTATGATAGCTATCATTATGTTTTTAGTTTTTATTATGTATCTTTTACTTGAGAATGAATAATTTGATATAGATTATTGGATTTTATACGACTACAATATCAATATCAGCACTAAATTATATTTTCTCGTGATTCATCTCAACATAGTTGAGCTAATGATCTGAGTGCATGGTTTATTTCCAAAAATGCTCATCTAAGTTTCTAATTATCTTGCAAGTTCCCTAGTTCAAATAGCTAATGGTATTTCAAAGATTTTACTTATTGGATTTAAGATGCTATCTTATATTCGCAATCAGTTTAGTGGAAGTTTGTAGTACTTCACCAATTTCGGAGTCAGAAATGGATTATGATGCTAACACTACAACAACAATTTATCCCTGTTACCGAACATGAATGTTGTATATATATTGATCCGAATTTTTTATATAGATACATAAAAAACATATGTACATGAAAACATGGACACATTATCTTTTATTAAGGACATGAGAAAACTGTATGCCCAGAGTAGTTCACAAAAATATTGATGCGACGGTACTCCGATATACGCAAAGATCCATCTATTAATCGCAAAGATTTTTCAACGATCCTGATATAATTCAACCAATTTTTAACAATATGGATAGACTCATCATTCAATTCATGATTTGTCAAAGGTAAGAAATCATGCACCTAAAATTTAAGTGAGAAATGCATCTTATCCAAAACATAAAGACAGAATATATGACCAACCTGGAGTAAGAAAACAACTTCTAGAAAGATGTCAACCGTTGGAAGAAATTCCTCCTAAGCCCCCAAACACATCAATCTTAAAGTTGGCTACAAAAATGAAAGTAAAAGAGATGAGTTATATGTAAAGCGAACAAATTTGAATGGGTTGCAGGTAGTATCTTGTGTTCTAAACAGTATTTCATTAGTTGAGACGCAAAGAAACTGTCAATTGACACAATTTGGAGAAAGCATTTCAGATGATGGTGTAAATAATAAAAGGAAATAGATAGAAAGAAGGTACACTTACTTTCGCATGTTTGAAGTTTTCCTCATCTGGTTTTTTCAACGAAGTCATCAAATGGGACATAAATTAAGTGACCTTTTTTGAAGTCTTCTTCCTGAACCTGCATCATCAAGTTATATCATTTGATGATTTGGTAAAGAAAAGGACAATAAACGTTTATTACAAAAAAAAACACATAATGTGCGTAACATCTTCTACTTATGAAATCCTGGTATCAGTATGATAACTCCCATCTAGACAGCATAAACAAAGATAAAATGGAAATACATAGCACAGCTAGAGGCGGTCTGGCGCTGCCATGTGGCACGGTTTACACCTAGTAGTTAGACATAATAAGATGTATCTTTACTTCTTTAGTAATAAATAAAGTCCATGTATACATCTATTAAAATCTGGATGAATAAGATTTTAGTAGGCAGTGAGAACAAAAGGTGTATCCAACCATCTAGAATTTACATTTTCCTAGAATATTTTCCATAGTGTTTTTTTCTCAGCTATGCATGTATCTTCTATATAAAACATCCGATGATTCACTATAGTCCATTCCAAATGTTTCTGCAGCTTCTACAACTTGCTGCATTTCAGATCTCCTTTTGCGACATTCATTGAGGGTAATTATCTTAGAAACTGCAGTACGGAATGGGTATATACCATGAGAAGCTGAAAAATCAAACAATAAGGATGGTCATAGTTTTCTCTCCACTACTCTATCTAATGCATTGAAATCAATCAATAAAATAATTTAGTTTGAAATTAGGCCTCTGCCTAGTCGTACATGATACGCATGACAAAACATACCTACAAAACCTTAATAATATGATGTATATTATCTTTAGAACCCTAAATTGGCAAAGCATAAATGGCATACATTTTCGTCAACTGCATTTTCCAAAACAGGAGTTTGTCAACAAACTTTTAGCTTCAATAAAATAAGAGGAGAATATAATAAAGAAACAATATCTTAATTTAAGTTTAAATCAGATGAAAGCAAAAGGAAGAAATTTAATATCTACTATGAAAACGAAGATTATGTCTATTTCGAAAACTTGCCTACATAGTAGTATTTTACGCACTGAAGGGATTTGAAGACCTATGTTACCAAAACGCATAAGAATCACTAATTGCATTAGAAATGCTTTCTTTGATTCAAATACATTCAAGCTAGTTTCTTTTGAAGCTTCTTCAAACACAAACCCAATATCAACCCAAGAAAAATTTAAAACATTAATCCTTCAAAATCAAGAAAACCCTGGAATTGATTGTTGAGAATACGGTAATAAAATATAAGAAATAGTTTTGACAGTCAGTAAAGTCTACTAAACCTCCACACATCACAGCACATGAAATCATATTTTCACGTCTAAAGGTTAGACAAACATAAACTGAAACCTTAGCAGAAATTAAAATGAAACCCAAATAGTGATCATCCTCAGCCAAAACCACAATCAACTTTCATAGTATGATAAACCTCAGACAGAAACTTATAAAAAATTATAAACCCCAAAAAGGAATTATGTTTTTACCTGTTATGCTGCTCCATCAGAGAAGAAATTAGAGTTTACACTCTTTGATTGCAATCAAACCTGAAAACCTGAAATATCACAGTAAAAATGTTTTGTTAGGATCTTACAAATAGTACACTAAACTTGCATATCCTTACACTGATCATTGACCAATATGAGTATAATCCAACATAACTGAGCTAACATGTACCATTACATACTCTTCTAACAAACCGCACACAAAAATTCAAGAATTAAACATCGCATGATATCCTTAAGCATTGTTCCTTAAACTCTGTGAGTGGATTAGTAACCATTCTTATAAAAACATTGTGTAATTTAAGGAATAAAGTTGATACAAATAATCAAATAATTGCAGAGTTGAGACAACCAATTAGGGCATGGGTATATACCTTGTTAAGAAGAGAGACAGCAGTACAGACAGGGTAATGATCATCCATATATCCCAATACGCATAATTCATTCCTATTGTAAGAATACACCCTTTATTCTACACAGAAAAAAACAAAAACAACAATTAATGACATACAAACTTTTAGAAAACCCAGAGAAAAGTAGAAAATTGAAGATCAATGGAATTACGGGTTTTGGTTACCTTCGTATTGAACAGACTGACGTTGTCTAGAACGAGTACGTTTAGCAACAGTACGACCAACAAAATCTTTACTACCTGATCTCTTTTGTAGCTCACCTAATCTCGCTACCAATTCGAATTTGAGAACAACCCATATAACCTAGTCTTATGGAAACTCTCACCACTTCTCAATCTCTTCCGCTCAACGCCAGATTGAATGGCAGCAACCGTCTCCTTATGTAAGTTTTGATAAAATCGATTAATAGGCTCTCAAATGCGAATTCGAAAGTCTTCATTTAAGAAGTTCCATTGGAGTTACCATCTAGGATTCTAGGATTTGTGTAAGGTCGCTGAAAAGAGAATTCGGAAGTGGTGGTGGCCGAACAGGAAAAAAGTTTTAATTTTAACTTAGTTTAGAATTTGTATTAAGAAATCGTTAATGAAATGGATTAGGAGAGCAAAAAGAATTAAGTCGGGATATAATCTCTGTCGTCATCGTATTTAGAGAATAAGGATGAACGTTCGGATTTATCCCGAAGATAGACACTGAATTGGACGATCCCGACCGTTCACGGTTTATTTTTAATTTTCTATCGTAACTTGTGCGGCGAACTAATGGGTTAATGTTAAGGTTAGTTGTGTCAGACCGGAATAATCTCTTCCGTCTCTCTGTTTTGATATCGTTCGGAACAAATTAACTCAATGATAAACGTTTCATATGTATTATATAAAGAGAACAAACCAAAAAGAGAAATAAGAAATTATTTAGGAAATGGATTAGTAAATATTAGGGAACCAAAAAAATAAATTAAGGACGGGCCGAGATATAATCTATATCGTCAATGTGTTTAGAGAATAAGGATGAATGCTCGGATTTGTCCAAAAGACAAACACTCCAATCGAACGATCCTAGTCGTCCACGATCCATTTTTAAAGGTCAAATATGTCTCAAAATAAAATACCAGTCTCTTTTATATTATAGAATAGCAAGCCTAAAATTCCATTTAAAAAATTATAGTTTTGAAATATATCAATGAACTGTTTTTAAAGAATAATAATAAAAGTTGTTCCAAATGATATCGATGTTCCAAATGATATCGATACGCTGGTCGTGCATATGAATAGTGTTGCAATACCTGTTATTATTAGTCTTTGTGGCAAGGCTTTTAAGAAATCTTCTTCCGAGTACCCTTATGTGTATACAACCATAAACAGCCAAAAACATTAGCACTGATGTCATCGAGGAGAAAAAAACCAAGGCATCCGCTGTCGCAAAAATATGACATCGTTAGGGCTGTACATGGCCGGTTTCGGTTCGGTTTTGTGCCAAACCAAAACCGAAACCGGCAAGGTCGGTTTTCTAAATAATTTTCCATAACCGTTCCTTTTACCATCGGTTCGGTTTTAGTCGGTTTTCTTTCGGTTTCCGTTTTTTCCAACGGGTTTCGGTTAACCGGTTGATTCTGTCAGTTTCGTAGAACTGACAATCAAAAATTCAAAAAAAAAAAAAAAAAAAAGTTCCATGGTGCCAAACTGCCAATATACAATGTTACATCAGAACAAGACTTACTGTTACATCAGACTTACCAATATATCAAGTCAAGTATAATAAAGAACTAAAACAGGTTCAGTAATTATACATGTTTAGAACTTACAACATCCACAAACTCAAATTCATATAAGGATTCGACTATTTTAGTTCTTAAAAAAGCAGTCTAAGTAAAGAAATAAAGAACATCAGACTTACCAAGGTTAACAGAATTCGACTGTTTTAGTTCTTAAGAAAGCAGTCTAAGTAATCAAGTTGCTAGTAATTAACATGACAGGATTAGGAAAATCTTAATCACTTTTAGGCCTGGCAGAGGAGATCCACTAGCAACTTCTAAGTTATCACCCTCATGTGCCAATAACAGACAAGTACTGTAAGTCTGTAAGGATATCAAGTCAAAATGGATTCAGTAATTACATACTGTAGATAGCAGGTACAGGCATCATTTATCAGCAATGGAATGGTTTTAGCCAGAATGAACATAAAGATCAAACAATGAAATCCAAAAATCTTAATAAAACCCCAATACTCAACAAAAACATGAAACCTAAACTTAAGAAAAAAAATAGAACAACTATTCTAACATCATAGAGTCATACCTGAACAGTGAACAGTGAACCCCAATACTTAAATACTCATCATCAATAACTACAAATCAAATCAAATAGAAGTGAATCAAGTGATAAAGATGTTACAAATGTAGATCAAACTAAACCCTAACATCATACCTGATCAGAAGTCTTTTACAAAAAAATAGAAAAATAATTAAAACCCTAACAGTAACATCATACCTGATCAGAAGTTGCTTCTGAAATCTGAAACTGAAGAAATGATTGAAGGGTATGAGAAATGAGAAGCTATGAGAAATTTATTGGTCTGAGAAATGATTTTCAGGAAACCAGAAAGCTGGTGGAGGCGGAGGAACAACACTTCTGTTGTGAAAAAATGAAAGCGACTAGGGATTAGGGATTGGTATGACCTTATATATCAAAGGTATTGAAGGGTCTAGATTAGATCTATCAAAATCTAGATGAACGGCTCTAATTAGTCGGTTTTCCATGGTATAACGGTTCGGTTTTTGGCCAAACCAAAACCAAAACCATGACTACCGGTTTCCATATTTTTTTTTCCATAATTGTTCCATTAGTAAACGGTTCGGTTTGGTTTTGGTCCATTCGGTCCGGTTTTGGCGGGTTTACGTGGAAAACCGTTACCGTGTTCAGCCGTAGCCATCGTCAAGCCTACATGAAGAAATCTATACAGACATATTGTGAGGTTATCAGTGAAATCCATTCGAAGTTGTGTGTATGCAAACTTTGGCGCAATCTGATTTGTAGCCCTAATTTTATTAAGGGGAAATTGGGAATATGTCCCGATATTATACCCTACATTTGATGATATGTCCACTAACGGAAAAAATTAAGGAAATATCCCAGCCATCCAAATGGACCGTTAAATGGAGAATTTTCGCATGTGTGGGTTTACACGTGTGTTCAACTTTCCACTTCTACCCTTAGCTAGATCCTACGGTCCAATTAGAAGGTGGTGGACACGTATTATGAGATTACAACTTCATAACACACATGTAGATGGCACGTTTGTTAACTTAGTGTCTTCTCAAAGAAGAGAAAAGACGTAAGAAAAAAAACACAGCCAACATCGAGAGACAGGCAGAGAGGAAACTAAAGAGAAATGGAGAGATCGAGAGATAGAGAGAAAGGGTTTGATCGAGAGACAGAGGGTTTGATCGAGAGACAGAGACAGAGGTGATGGTGTGACTGGAAATCAACACGAAGAAATCGCAATCACAACTGTTACAGAAAGAATGAAGAAATCAACATCATTGGGTACTGGAAACAGGTATTAACATCAAACCCCTTTTTTTTTATCACTGTATCTAACATCTTTTGTGTTTAATTTGCGCTTACATGCTATTCTTTTTAGGGTTTGTTTGAAATTGAAAATTAGGGTTTTGATGTTACTGAATTTTGGGGATTTTTTTTAATAATGAAATTTGTTGATATTATGGTTTGATTTTACTGTTTGGGGATTTGGGGATTTATTTAGAAACATGAAATTAGGGTTTGATGTTTATGTTTGATGTTACTGTTTGGGGGATTTGGGTTTTTTTTTTGAAACGTGAAATTAGGGTTTGATGCTGGTAGTTGTGGATTTGGGGATTTTTTAGGGTTTGCTGAATTGGGTTTATTTTATTGACAATATAAGGGCTAGTACTGAATTGCAGTTCACACCTTTGATTTTAATAATTGCAGTATTATTTAGTGCAAGTAGAATTTGATGTATATTTTTCGAAGAGACTCTGATGGTCAATCACACCGACACAACCCTTTTCAAGTTCTTGTACTGAAGGCTTAATATGTTAAGAGTCAGTTTTGGTTAACTTAATGTTCTAAATTTTGAGAACGGTGTTTTCTCTGACTCTGAAAAAAAATTTACGTTTATCTTTTTGCTTTGTTTCACATGTCTTAAAATCTAACCTTAAGCCACTTGTGTAGTTGTGTTATGTCCAAAACTTCTTTCAAAGTTTGACAACTATGAATGTTTGTACCTCTCTTTGCCAGATGAAAGAAGATTTTATGTGATAAATGGTTATTTGCTCAGATGAAGACAGCTGCAGATGTGTGTGTGTTGTATGATATCAACAGGAAGCATAAACAGAAACACTGAGTTGATCCTCCATCTAACCATCTCAGCTTCTGTTTTGTTTGGGTGTGCATGATGATATGTTGGCAAAGGTTCTTAAACATGGGGTGAGGTTGATTTGAGATGCAATGCACAATCAGTATGGTAGGCCATATATGGTACCCTGCCTGGCATTGTGTTCTTGTCTTTAAATGGAAGAATCTTGTTATGTTTGTGTGCAGAATCATTGACATTATTAGGTCAGACTAGATTTATCTTTCTTGTAATGCAAACATATTTGTGTTTTGTTTTTCTCAATCCTCATTTCATTCAATGTTTTTTTTTTGTCTATTAATTTGAAGGACAACAGTCTTATATTATTTCTTTGCCTGGTACTTTATGCCATGTACAAAATGATGAATTGTCCGACAGTTATAAGCTTAAAATTAGTTACTAGCAAATTACTGGTAGAAAAAAATGTCAATGAAAAAACACTCATACAGGTCTATTATTTTATTGTATACAGCGAACCAAACCAATAGTATTGCTTTATGCAGAAAGTTAGGCCATTTTGAGTCCTACACTCTAAAGTAGTTTCCGTAATATGCTTGTTCAATTTCAGACTTCAAACAGGTTAAAATTCAGCCAATTTGGTCAACAAAACATTCACAATTTTTTTGTCATTTTTTTAAAACTAAGGGGTAATAAGTTCATTTCGAGAATATTAGGGTTTTTTATATTTTCAAAATTTTTAATTTTTTTTGACCGTCGGATGGTAGATGACACGTGTCGATAATCTACAAATTTGGGACTTGTGGGAATCAAAATTATAAGACATGGGTATTATTGTCCGAATTTGGCACGTGTGTTCTCACATATGTACATTTTTCATCATTTAACGGTCAAAATGGAGGACTGGGATATATTCCTTAATTTTTTCCGTTAAAGGACATATCCCCAACTGAAAGGTATAATTTGGGACATGTTCCTAAAAATCCCTTTTATTAAGTTTCACCTCAATATACAAAGAAAAAACCCTTGGCTCATGTTTCATGATTACCACTACGATACAAACAACCCTTTGATATACTCTATAAATTACCATTCGATATTATCGAAATCCTATTTATCGTGTCAAGATGTACAATATAACTATTCCAGAGGATAACCATTTTGAATATGAAGAAACTGGTATGAAAGGCACAGTAATTCATGTTCACAAAGCAGGGACGGAGCAGACCCACCCAAATCTTTTGACCGCAAGATCAGTAGAAGAGGCCTGCTGATGGAGCTGGGTGGGGAGGCGAGACCAGTTACCAGGTCAAAGAGACGCCTGGCCCGTAAACCCTTAAGAGACTATGACTTTAAAAAAAAATTGATTAATAATTAATTTGTGACAAATATAAATGTTATTAGACTGTTTTATTACGCTAAATTCTGTTACGATTTATGATAATTAGAGTTGTACCTAATTATTTTATAACAATAATTGTTGAAGGATTTTTAATTTTATAATTATAAATAAAATTTATGATTATACTCTATTATCCAACTATATTAATATGCTCCACCCGATTAAATTTTTTTGATTCCTTCCCTATCACATAGGGATAGAATATATATATATATATATATATATATCACAGAGGAAAAGATATAAAACCACCCTAAACCCTATTAGAGGGTGGTTCCTCTCAAACAAAGAGGACCCAAGTCAATCAAGATTGACCTCTTTGAACTAAGGCAGTGATGAATGATTGAAAACCAGGGAAATTAAATAGGTGGGGCCAAAAATGGGCACCGACCCGAAACACAAGGAGACAATAGAATGATACACTACAGAAATTGACATGCGTCACATGCCAGTTAATCAGGATTCTACAAGAGATTTTTCAGCACAGCAACTCACTTTTTTCCTGTTTATAGAGACAAGCAACAAGATTCAGCTTGAAAATGATATTTGAACCACTGAAATCTGTACCCCAATTTCCCCAAACACATCCTGATGGGGGGCTCACTTGCAATTCAAGTAGTAACTCATCTCTCTTTGCTGCAAGAGACTATAGAAGAAATGGGGAGGACCCAAAAGGCTAGTAACCTATCCTTTTTGATGAGCCCACCATCCATGATACTACTACACTTCTATGGACAAGAAATAGACATCTTTTCTGATTTAACCCGGACATCACATGTGAAGCCCTAATTTCACTTACATAGTAATTACATAAAAGGTAACAAGAGATTAATCAAGATTGATGGAAATTCATGAAAGAAGAAAGCATGCTAATGAACAACGATGTTGCCAATTCAAAAGAAGATTCCGAACTTAAAATATACATTTAACTCCTTAATTTGATTAAGTTAAACCTTACTCCTCCCCCTTCACACTGACATTGTTGACGGCCAACATATTTATATATATACTATACTAGGGCAAAAATAGAAGCCAACTTCGAGATTTTTTTTTGCCAGAGATTACTACATATCTACACATATAACTAGTACTAATACTACTGATACTAAGAGCCCTCATCATTTCGGCACTACGTTATACCAGAACTCTCAACAACACGCACACCCACTGTATACATATGTTACGCAATACATTAAATATATAACTTACTAGATACTAGAGGGAAGTAGAAGGTTAATTGAGTAGCAGCACTACACCCTAGATTCGTTAGCACCGATCCACGACCTCTCTCTTGTTTCTTCAAGAGGTTAGTTACAAACAGTCTTCAGTCTCTTTGCAGCTTGAACAAACCCAGATATTACCTGCAACTCGTCCAATTGCTTAAGAAACAATGAGACAACAATGAGTTATTCACATTTGGTCGGATTAATAGATACCTTAAGCTTAACAAAGAGAGCTTCCTGATTTTTATGAGACAGATCTCACATGACCACTAAATAAAAATAAGAAAAGCTGTAAGTAGTTTTGTATAAGATACCTGTGACATAAAATGCCTTTGAACAACATCCACTAGCTCTTTTTTAGATGGATTTGGAATGGCATCAACCTATCATTGGCAAAAGATATTTATACAACAAGGATACTTTCTTTCCCTTTCCCGTATATCCCTACTTGCATAACTACTAAAATCAACAATAAAAAACTTACTAGGTTGAAGTGTCGCCAATATCTCCACAATGCGGTCATTTCCAGTTTGCTGAGGTCAACCTTCTGCACCACAGAGTTATAAAAAAGCTTAGCAAAGAAAAACTGAAGACACAAACATTCTTGCAGGGAAAGACACGGATATCATATACCGTGGCACACCGAGCAGGAGAAACAGATCCTTTGGATTGTGACTCATATGAAAACGTTTGGCTCATGGTCTTTTGAGCAACTGTTTTATGTCGCTGCCTCGATCTGTAGGACTTTTGAGTGTCATCGGATGCTGCAACATCAGGAATGTGTAAAGAGATTGAAAAAGATGGATATAAAGAAGCCAGACAAAAAACTTTATGTAACACTTCAAAGAAATAATGACAGCTAAAAGAGTATCCTATGTCCACACCATACAACGAATCAATATGATAACACCCACTTTCAATATTTCTTAGTACGTAAAAGCTTAGCAACAAATCACTGAGATCCATAGACTCTAATTAATCAGCTCTTTGGAATACGAGATTATTGTAGTCAAAGGGGAGAGTAAATAAAATTTGATCAAATAACTGAACTTACCCATATCTAACCCATTCCATATATTCTCACACTCAAGGTCATCGTCATCCTCAAGACCAGTTGGAGCTTCAAGGACACTCAGGGCATTCCTCTGTAGTTTTACTTCTATCCCGTTTGTAAGTATCTGAAAATCATGGTGGACGAACAGATCAAATAAGAAAATGACAAAGCAAAGAAGATGACAGGTGAAATGGACACAACGACTAGCATTTGATTGCATCTTAACAAGGTAAGATTTGAAATATGGCAGGACAAGAATACTTAGAAACTCAAACACTGAATATAACTAAAAGAAAGCACATGAACTTCCGTCCGATTTCAAATCAAAACTGACAAAAGTATCACCAATGGAATATTATCGCAGGAAGAACGAAATCAAGCATAGAATCACAATGGAATAGAATGAATCACAAGGTAGCATCTAACAATGAAACCGCAAAGAAAATTAGAATCCTACATACGATCTAATCATTTTAGCGAAGGAAAACCTTGCTTAACTGAATTATTAAATTACATCGTCATCCCACAAAATCATATTAGAACACAATATCAACACAATTCAACAGACAATTAGCATGATAAACTATTCAGAGAGAATTTTAGTAAATATAGAGATCTCTAAGAAGAAATCACATACTCCCAGCTCGTTAGTACATTATTCAGAGACCAACAACAGAAAGGAAAGCATAGAAACCAACAAACAAACAAATCTTAACAAAATCTCATCCAGTTATACACCAATTAGATCCTCTAAGGGAAACCTTACAAATTCCATACAAAAAGCACAAAGAATAAGAATTACATCAATAGATACCCTAAAACCCTAAAGGCATCTAAAGAATAAAAAAAAAAACATCAAAACAACAATGGAATTCTAAATTTAAGCAAAAATCATTCGTTTAATTCATAGTTACGTATCTAATTCTAAGCCGTCCTAGAAAAAAGAATAAATCATACCATTAATTCAAGATCCATAGATATAAATATACAACGCAAACAAATCCCAAATTCCGTAAATAGTATCAATTCAGTCTCAAAACACAACTGACTAAAACGCATAATTAAAGTTTGAGAATTCACACTCTACATTACTTACTAATACCCAATAAGACTTTCATGATAAACATCACAAGTAGTAACAAATCTAGAATGAATAACTTTGAAATTAACAAATTTACCAGCCAATGCCAACCACCAAGTCCAACAGCTTTTTTGACAACTCCTTGAAGACCAACAAGAACTGATTTAGTTCTATTATTACCAGTAACAACAACTTTAGTATGTCTTGGTAATACAGCCAAGTCATCTTCACTACAATATCCTCCTCCACAGCTCTGTAATTGTGATGAAAACCCACCACCACCATTTACAACACTCTCCGTAAGCATTTCTTAACCAACTCTATCTCTTAACCAATTTCAAAAAACTACCTAAAATAATAATTAATTAATTAATTTCTAAAAAGTAGTTAAATTCTGTCAGATCTTAAAAAATTAATAAGATCATACATTTGAAATCCAAAAAATCTATCAAACAATCATGATTTTTTATTTCTAAAAATGGTTTTATGGAATTCTAAGAATCTTTCAGGAAATTTCAACTAAAATAGAGGGAAAGTGGTTAGCAGAAGAAAATAAGAGAATGAGAAGTTGAGAAATGAGAGTGAGTGTGTGTGTTTTTTTGTCTTTCTTTCTCTGTTTTAACTTTGTTGCTCTTAACCCCGACGACCTTAACTCAACCAATAAGCAATCAACACGTACTCATCATTCTTTTGGTACATCACTTCGGTAGCAGTTATTAGATTTTTAGAGAGAGAAAGACAAAGAGCGTGAAATTTTTCACGCAGTGTGGTTTTGCAGGTAATGACTTATATACCCTAGTCGTTATTTCGAAATAACTTGTCTGTATGTAGAATTGAATTTGACAAAAGTGACCTACCATGAAAGTGACAATTGTTATCTTGATGCTACTAGGACCCGCGCTTTTGTTTGTGATTAATGGATGTAAGTAGGGTATTTTCGTAACTGCACGAAAAATATGATTTCCCGCAAGTTTTACATTAAAAATAAAGTAATAAAAGTTTTTCCCGCGCTACATCCTATTTCCCGCCTTAAGTGGGGTAGGAAATTCCCGCGTACCTTTTTAGATTAAGAGAGAATAGAGACCGTGGAATTAATCCATGATGTAACTGGGTTAGATGAATGGTTTTCCAACAGCAGTTACAACGAGACAAGACTTTTGAAGTCGGACCAATATGCACGTTTATAACAAAAAAAACAAAGGGAAAAAACGGTGTAGTCTAAAAACGTGTTCAAAATAATAGATTAATCCAGTCTGAGTTAACTAGGTACAAACTAGTCCAGTAGTCGTTTGAAAAGATGTAAAGATATTATTCTCTTTCACATAGTTTTCATAATGCATACATGCAGCAAATGAAACCAATTTGTAACTGACACATTCAATTGTGAGCTGCCACGTTATTTAATTAATAACTGAATAAAAAGTAAAAAAATAAAGGAAAAAAATCAAGAAAATCATTTAACCGAGAGAAAACGAAAAAAATATCAAAGAAAAAAAATCAAAACCCTAACTCGACTGAAAACCAAAATCATCATCAGATAATCTTCATCATCGAAAGCCATTGATGAATACAGTAGCAGTAAGATCATGAAGCAACAACAAAAACCAGAATCATCAGTACTTAAACCACAATCAGAAACGAAAAAAAAAAGTTTCAAATAGAACAAAAGAACCACAACCAGAAGATTCAACATCGGTTGAAGTAAAAGAAAATCCAAAATCACCTAAGCAGAAATCAAAACCTTCAAATAGAAGAGCAGATTCAACATCGATTGAAGTAGCAGGAAGCCCAAAATCATCACCAGCAAAGAAGAAACCAAAAACTTCAAAGAAAACAAAAGATTTTGAATCTATTCAAGTAGCAAAAAGTAAGATAATCTGGTACTTTCATACATTGGCCTTCTTTTTGTGTTTGCAAGTTGATTTTCTCAGATTTATCGTATTAGTGTATATATTTATACACTTTTGTGTTATTTCATGAAATATGTGCCTTTTTTTGTGTTTGCATGTTGATTTTCTCGGATTTGTCGTATTAGTGTACAAGTGTATACACTTTTGTGTTATTCCAGGGGCATATAAGCATGTTTTGTGTGTTTGGAAGTTGTTCTTCTCAAATTATTGTGGTTGTGTACATATTATTACACCAGCATGCTATTTCAGGTGCATATATACATGTTCGGTGTAAGTTGTTCTTCTTAGATTTATGCAGGAGTGTACATATTTGTACACCAGCATGCTATTTCAGGTGCATGTATGTTTGTTCTGTGTGTTTGGAAGTTGTTTTTCTTAGATTTATGTAGCAGTGTACATAGTTGTACACCAGCATGCTATTTCAGGGATGTATGGCCAGTCATGTGTGTATGGATGTCGTTCTACTTAGTTTTGTGCAGGAGTGTACATAGTTGTACACCTATATGATATGTCATTGATATATGGTCTGTTATGTATGGTTATGGATGTTCGATCTGTTAGATTTATGCAGGAGTGTACATAGTTATACACCTATGTGATATCTCAAGATATATTGATTGTTTTGTGGTTATGAGTATTATGTATTATGCTTCCTGGTTCTTAGTTTCATTTATCCATTTTCGTAGATAACAAGAAACCTTATAGATCAGGTTTTCTTGCAATCAGTGAATTTTGTGAATAAAAACTTTGAGGAGGATGAAATAGAAAGAAAGAAAAACCCCAATAAAGTCGGGTTCACTGAGTTTCAACTAGACAAGCAAAAGGAAACCCCATGCTGGCATGTCTTAGATTTTTATAAAAAGGGAGAAAAGGGAGAAAAAGAAGAAACTCCCAAAAATGAGAAAAAGAGAGATCTGTGGTTTAAGAATCCAGAATTAATCTTGAAAATTGTGAGACAGTACCTGCATGATAATACTAAGGAGCATTGTTTTATTTTTGAAACTGGCAAGAAGAAAAAGCAAGTCATAGTAAAGAGCATGCCTGAAAATTTGATTCTTATTTTTGGGTTGGAGATAGTGGCATCAGAACTTGAAAAATGAGAAGATGAAAAATCTCAATCTGAATTGACCTATTGTCCAGTGATTAAAAGAATACAACTGAAGGATGCAAGTAAGTTTGGGAAGTTAGATGTGGAGCAAGAAATCCTACACATAATGAGGGAAAAAACAAAACTGAGAAAGCATATTGAAAGAAATGCAGAAGACTTGGTCATATTGTTTGGTTTGTACCTATGCATTACTGTGTTTTTTACCCAGGCAAATGGAAGCATGCTAAGAAAGTGCAAGTTTGAACATTATTTTGAATCAATGGACAGAATAAAAAGAACTTGTTGGCTGATTCATATTCACAATTATCTGATGGAGAGCATTAGAAAACATATCCATGCGTCATTGTCTGTTAATGGTTGTATGATATATTTGTTGGTAAGTTTACATGTGCACAAAGTTCTACACCTGCATTAAATGATTTTGTTCGTTGGGTTCTATTATATTTTTTACTTTTTACTTATTTGTTAATGCAGTAGTGGTTTGCTGAACACAACAGCCGCATGACGCCGAGCAAAAAACAAGGTTTGTCAAGGCTTGCTAGGTGGATAATCAGCGACATCAATAATACAATCGAAAAAGAACTGAATGATATGATGAAAAGGGTATCTCGATTAACTTTATTACAACAATGACTTATGCTACATGTGCACAATAGTATACACCTTAAAAATAAGGTGTACAATAATATACATCTGGTGATAAGTTTTGTCTTGTGTACAACAATATACACCTGCAACACGGGTGTAAAAGATTGTACACCTATGATCAATATTGATACTTTGGCATGTTTTCAGATGGAACAAGAATGGGTAGAAGTTTACAATGATCAAGAGAAAGTCATTTTGGATGAGTACCGAAGGAACAAGCAAGCCAATAGCACAAAAACTCTAAATGAAAGCCTGCGCAAATCTAATTTGCAGAGAGAGGAACTATATGAAGAGCTTACTTCATTGGAGATTAAATATCAAAAGATTGTTACTTTCAATGAAGAGCAAAGACGAAAAGTTCACTGAGTTTCTCCAAACAATTTGCCAAATGATGAGCTAAATCTTTTTTGTGTAGACACTTTGACAAAAATCTTTGCACTTACAAAAGAATTAGAGGATGGGAGAAAAAAGAGTGAGGAAGAAGAGGATGACGAAGAAGAGGATGAGAAGGGTGTCGAAGGTGATGAGGAGGAAGAGGAAGACGAGGATAATGATGGGGATGACGGCAAGACTGGAAGTGAACATGCAAGTGAATCTGACAAGAATGAAGTTCACTCTGAAGCTGCTGAAAAGTCGAGGTATGAAATCATTTTTATTAAATATCCCGGTCATT
This sequence comes from Papaver californicum, assembly GCA_023531435.1. Lineage (NCBI taxonomy): Eukaryota > Viridiplantae > Streptophyta > Magnoliopsida > Ranunculales > Papaveraceae > Papaver > Papaver californicum. The sequence goes on from JAJJMC010025652.1 coordinate 3,749,448, forward strand.
TATTTACATCTTTTATATATGTGTACACAGATGTACACCAGTTTTTTAACTCATACACGTGGACCTGAATGACAACAACAATGGGGGTGACGGAAAGACTGGAATTGAAGATAAGCATGGGGATGACGGCAAAACTGGAAATGAACATGCAAGTGAATATGACAAGAATGAATTTCACTCTAAAGATGTTGAAAAGCGGAGGTATGAAATCATTTTTATTAAATATCTCGGTCATTTCTTTACATTTTATGTGTATGTGTACACAGGTGTACACCTTTGTGATATCTATTGTATGTGTGTACATACTTGTACACCAAAATTGTTAACTCATACATACATAATTCATTTTTAACACATGTGCACAACAATATACACCCTTACATTTTGTCAAAAAAATGCATTTTTCAGCACTCCCTTATCAAATACGGATGAAAAACCTGAAGATCAAGAAGACCAGATGCACCATCATAACCAAGATGAGATGAACACAAGTGAAATTGTTGAAGACTCTTTTGATGATGCTATGCTAATTTTAGCTAAAGCCATATTGCAGCTGAATCCTGAAGCAATGTTGACGGTTGAACCAGAAATGCTTTTACTAATACAGTGAGAAGATCTGAAGAAGGAATCTGAAATAACAAAGCAAGAAATTGGTGACTTTCTAGACAACTTGTCCGAAACTGTGTTCGTCAAGCTTGAAAAGTTTGTTACAAAATGAAACCTCAACTGACGAAGCAAAAGGTGGCCAAACTAATCTGCAAAGATTGTCCGGCCTGGTCATTGTGATTGAGCCAAGAGGATCCTGTAGAAGAGTCGTCTCAAACTTCATTATCTAATACAAATGTGCAAACAAGAATCATTGAAGAAGGATTGCAGTTCATCTGAGAGAATCCTAGTGAACTCTTCAGCAGTCAAGAAAAAAAAAGTAGATCAAACTGAAAGGAAACCAGCAAAGAAAAAAGCGAAGAAAATGTCTAAAGCAGAAATGTTGAAGACCCAATCGGCTGGCAAGTTGTCAAGAACACAACAAACAAAGAGAGTTTCAAAAAGAAAGCCAAATCCTGACTTCAATGAAGGTAAAAACAGAGCAGGGAAGATGAAAAGGCAAGGGGCAGATGATCAGCGATGATTACTTTCCTGCACCAGTAAAGAGAAAGTCAGGTGAGTATCAACCTCCTGCACCATTGCCCGATATTCGTCAATCCTCACTGTACAGAAACATGCCTGCAGGAGAGGACAAGAAAAGAATACAAAAGTTCTTTGACTATGCACAAGTGGTGTAAGTTCATAGAACACTACCTTGCATTATTTGCATAATTGAATCCTATGAAAAAAGGTAGTGTGCACCACTATGTACACCATGTTAACATTTCTTTTATGATTCTGCAGCACTGTAGAAACTAGACGAGCCTGACTTGAAGGAAGATATTCTTATTGTGGGAAGAGTACTACGTGACCTGATGTTCAAGAGAGATCTAGATCAAGAGGCACTACAGTTTACGTAGATACTTGAGTTGTGAATTCATGGGTCCTACTACATGTGTAAGTTTCTCAAAAAAATTCAATTTAGTTTACGTAGATACTTTTAGGTTGTGTACTTAGTTGTACGCGTATTTTTATATGGCCTGTTCTGTGTGCTTGTAGAAGTTGGATTTGTTAGATTTCTTTAGGTGTGTACATAGTTGTACACTTATTTCATACATGAAGGATATATGGTCTGTTTTTTGGGCATGGATGTTTGATTTGTTAGATTTTTGTAGGAGTGTACAAGTTTGTACACCAATGTGCTATCTCATGCATATATGGTTTGATTTGTGTACTTAATTGATTAAAGTACTATGTAAAATATGATATAACAACAACAGTAAAAAAGCTTGTGGATGATTTCATAAGAGACATGCCGGTAAATGATAGACATATTTTTGTGTCTAATTTGTCCTTGATTATCTATTTTGTTAGTACTCAATTTGGTACTTATTGTGTTATTTTATGTGTTTGTAGGTATTTTTGTAAAATAAATATTTATGGAAAAAATCGTCTCAAAAAGTGATATATGCACTTGGGAAAATTGATAAAGGCACCCAAGATTTCTGATAACGACACATGCGTTTTGGATAGGGGACCTCTCCTCTTTGGTTCAAATCCGGAAAAGGCGGGAAACCAATTCTATTACACGTGAAAAGATCCTGAGTTTCTTGGGAGTCAATTTTTAAGGGATTTGAAGGTGTTTTTGAGTTACCAAATCGGAGAAACAAGCAAGACAGATCAAAACACATCATTCAGAAGTGTTTGTGTCGTGAAAAATGGTTGGAAATTCCAAGTTTTTGCCAAAAAATATATTTCTCTTCAAATTCGGATTTATATGAATTTGAGTTTTTTTTGGATTGTGTTTTGGGTCCTTATCGAGTTAGGAGGAGTTGTTAGGGTTTACTAAACCTATAAATAGCAAATGGGAGGAAGAAAAATCAGGTGGGGAGGCTCGGAAAAAAAAAACAGGAAGAAAAAGTGTTGTTGCTATTGTAGTGAATAACAGGGAATAAGCGACAATTTCTTCAACTGAACAACAACGTTTATCTTCAGCTGCAACGGTCTCTTCAACCCATCAGCAACGTTTATCTTCAGCTTTGCAACATTTATATCTTCAAGCTCCATTGCAACAGTTAATCTGTAACGCCCAGGAAGCGTTGCAGATTTCCCGTTTTATTATTTTAGCTTATTTTCTTCTTCTCAAGCACTTTTGAGCCATGTACCAATCCTTTGAGAGTGTTTTGAGCATGATGAGCTAAACCCAACTACTAGGAAAATGGAGGAAGCCATATTTCATGAGTGAATGGTAACTATTTTTGATTCTTAATGACTTTTACATTGATTTTTTAATGGATTTATGATTTTTCTTAATTAGTTGTGATTTTGTTTGATGGTGTATGTTGGGACTTAAGAGCTTTTGATGCGCCATGCTTGTGATTTGCAGTTAATGTTTTAGAAATCTACTTTTTCCAAAGAAACATAGTCAATAAAAGAGTTATAATTGTTAAAGAATCATTGTAGAAATCATTCAAAAGTGATTTTTGTGGAATCCTGAGTTCCAGTTCTTCCCAATATTTATTAAAACCTTTAACATATTTTCTAGTTTAAATCAAAATTAGGTCTAAAACGAATCTTCACAAGTCTCAGCGAACGAACTATTTTTACCACTTTTCTGAAACGATCAGTAAATCTAGAAGTTCTAGTGGTCCCAATGAATCATTCTTCAAAGATATTAACAATGGGAAAACACTGGTCGTTGTTGGTGTTTGATTTCGAAGCTCTTGAATGGAAGTGGTATTACTCCTTGCACTCATAAAATGAAAAGACATATAAAGCTGAAGCAAAGCAAATGGAAGATAGAGTGCAAGTGGAACTCAACAAGAAGAGAGCATTAATGGGACTTCCACGTATAGAATAACATGAAATGAACGTCATTCAATGCCCAGCACAAGGGACCTACCCAGACTGCCTCATTTACATTTGTTACTTTCTGAAAAGATGTGCCAAGAAAAGGAGAAATATAAAAAGAGATGAGAAGAATGCCATGGACATTTGTCATCAAATGATATTTAAAATGGTGGCCAAGATGCTGAAACCCGTTGGAGGTTATGCCAAAGTATGGGATCTAGCAGACGAAGGCCCATACCAGGACTGGCGTGCGAGTAAAATATGAATGTATTGAAGAGGAAGAGGAGTTAGTGAACAAGAAGAAGATCATTTTCTGAATTGCTTTAAATGTTTTTAATTTTCAGACAACTTTTTAAAATTTCAGTTAAACTTTCTGTTTAAGACTTGTTTCGACCTGTTTGTTAACATTTTTAAACAAGCATTATCACTACTAAAAACCTTGAATTAATCTTATTATTAGTTTGAATATTGATGTTTTGATTGTAGACTTGTGTCATACTTGCAACATATATTGCAGGATAGAAAAAATATTAAAGGTGTACATGATTGTGCACATGTACTGACAGGGTATAAATTGTTAGGTTGTACATGATTGTGCACATGTAATGATAGGGGTAAAAATTAAAGTATGAATTCTGATTATGCACATGTACTGACAGGTTATTAAAAGTGCTTCTTGTTAATCAATAACTTCTCTTTATTTTATCAAAAATATTAAGGTGTACATCATTTTGCACATGTACTGACAGGTTATTAAAAACATTCACTATTCCATTCTTCAACATGGTGGAATGGTGGAATGTGACATAGTGGTGCATGTACAAGTAAAGTCCAAACTAGATGCTTAAAGATAAATAACATAATATAATTGTTAAAAAAGAAAGGTGTACATAATGGTACACATGTAGTGACAAGTTAGAAAAATAAAGAGTACAACAAGGTGTACATAATGGTGCATATTTACTGACAATTTTTTCGAATTATACAGGCCTACGAAAATAAAAAACACATTAACAGAAGTAAAAACCATAACATAAACTATTTCAAAGAAAATAACATAGTACTATCTATTGTAAAACAAAACTAAAAAAAAAGAAAAAAAAACTACCAAGTCGTAAACATCATGGAAGTAGTAAAATCATCAAGGTAGGGGACATGTAGCTCTGTTATGATGGCCAATGGTGAAGCACTTTGTATGCATCATGGGTTTCCTTTGCTTCTCCCAAGCACTTTTAATGCGCTCAGTTCTCCGTCTACCAGGTGGAGGCCTAGGTATGGAACAATGATCCTATCACTAGGATCATAAACCTCCGGCTTGTCAAAATTGTGGATGGGGCATATGATCTCCTGGTATACCAAGTTGAACCATCCATTGGTGAAATATGGCTCAATATATTCATAGATGATGTCCCACTTGGCATGAATGGAAGCACAAGCATGTGCACAAGGAAAACCATTCACACGCCACCTATGACATGTACATGTTTTCTGCAAAAGATCTACACAATGAGACCTGGGAGAATGGACTTCATATAAATTTTCCCCTGACTCATTAACCCTCCAAGTACGACCAATGTCGGTGTTCTCCTTGAGTAAAGCCTCGTATATGGGAGTGAGCCTAGTGTTGAAAGTTTTCAGACCTTCTACCCTTGTATTGGAATTCTTTTTCATAATCTTCAACCTGAAAAATAAAACACAAAATCATCAAGAAAAAAATGATCAAGAAAAAAGACAAATAAACATGTATACACATTTAAAACAATGTACACATTAAGAAAATACATGTGTACAACAATGTACACATTAAGAAAATAATCATGTACAACTATGTACACATAGTTGCAGAACTATGCACAACTTCAAAACAACTATATACACAAAAGAAAAGCAGCTTCACTAATAAACAAAAAAACAAATTAATAAAAAAAATAAAAACCGTACTCACCTTATCTCATCCAGAATAACATAAGCAGGAAATTTTTTATCATCACGAATACAGTTGTTAAATGACTTGGTAATATTTGAAGAGTGGGCGCCATATCTACATATAAGAAAAAATGCATTTGTCCAATACTCCTTTGGAATAGTCCTGAGATAATTGGCAACATGTCCACATCCAAGCACATGCATACCCCACAAAAAATCTTCATAGTTAGAAGATGTATAAGAGTAAACAACTTTGTAGAAAAAATCAATAACAACCTTGGAATTTGCGTCGCCTGATCCAATAGAAAGATTGCCCTTCAAGTGATAAAAGCAATAACTGTGGAATGAATTAGGAAATACTTTTGAAATTCCCTGTATAAGGCCTTCTCCATGATCACTAAGAAAAACATTAGGACGAGCATCAACAACTTCTTTAAGATTATCCAGGAACCACTTCCAATTGACTTTATCTTCAGCGGGAACAAGAGAAAAAATGTATGGGTAAAAACCTGAAAAAAGACATGTTGGTTAAAAAACAACAATCAAAAATGACGCATGACTTATAACTTATAACATCAACCTAAAAAAAGACAAATAAACATGTGTACAATAATGTACACATTAAGAAAACACCTGTGTACAACTATGTACACATTTAGAAAACAGAATACTAACAAAGATAAAGGGATACTAACCGTTGTTTCCATTGACACATGTTGCAGCCATCAAAGTTCCCCTGTATTTACCAGTAAGGAAGGTAGAATCCAAGTAAATCATGGGCCTGAGATACTTGTAGCTCTCCTTACAAGCACCAAAACATATGTAGAACCTCTGAAATCGTCTCGTTGCATCATAAAACTCAAATTTCATATAGCTAAGAGGATTAGTTTCCTCAATGGCTTTGACATACCAAACTAAATCAGTATACGAATTTTTGTCATCCCCAAACTGTTGTTCAAATACTGCTTCTTTTCCTCTACGAGCATGGTGGTACTTAATGTTTAACCCATAAGTCTTCTTAAAAAGTGAAATGATCTGGTTGGGTTTTAAGGTAGTATCTCTATTTATATGGTCATATATCAAATGCTTGACTAACTTGGTTATCACTGGTGGACTCTTCAACCTCTAACCAACACCACAACTACAAAAAGAAAACATAGAACAAGGAAAAATAAGTAACGTGCACAACAATGTACACCTAAAAATCCTACATATATAAGGTGTACAACTATGTACACCACTATGAACATAGACCTAAAAAAGCCTAAATAAGTAATATGCACAACAATGTACACCTAAAATCCACATATATAATGTGCACAACAATGTACACCTAAAGTCCTACATATATAACTATGTACACCACTATGAACACCATAAAAAGGAAAAATCAGTAATATAAATAAATATCACAATCACTAACCTGTGAATAACATTAGCATCTTTAAGAGCAAACTCAAAAATGTTACCATTCACAGGCCCAAAGTGAATCCTCTATGAACAGTCATCTACCTTACACTTTGCAGTAAATCGAGTCTTGTCATTTTTCAGAATCCAAATTTTGTAACCAGTAACTAGTTTGTACTTATCAACTGCAATTCTAACTGCTTCAACACCACCGACAAACTCTCTACATATCTTGTCAAAAATATACAGCCATTCATCAGAAACAAGAGGCTTGCCCTTGTCTGCATCATTATCTATCACCCTTGCAAGCGTATGAGAGCTTTCAATTAAACTAGAATTTCTGGTACTAGAACCAGAACTAGTACTACAACCAGATTTAGAACGAGAACTAGTCTTTTGAAGCACGTCAACATTCAAATAAAAATCTTCATTGTTAATCAAAGTCGTAATAGCAGCTAGACCTTGCAGAGAAATATCTCCAAGTACAGGAACTCTGCGTTCATTGTCCATATAGCTCAAAACTATAGTCTCAAGAGACAAAGACCTCCACTGCTTACGTGCAAAACGCTTCAACTCATCCAAGGTGTTTGCATAATTACACAAAAAGACGTTGAATGCTCACCATGATTCAAGATAGCATAAACAACCTTCTTAGACATTGTTAATACCCTGCATGTTACAAAAAACATATATAAAACACATAAACAATGTACATCAAAGTGAAAAATATACAGTGTACAAGAAAATACACGTGTTGTAAAATCACCAAAAGATATGAGTTACTATATCAATTAAATCACCATGAATAAAATTCAGAGCATTATAGAAACACACAGATGAAGATATCAAAAGATCTAAATCACATATAAAAAGATCTAAAATCACCAACACAGAGATACCAAAAAAGAAATAATAAAAAAAAGATCTGAATCAACTAACAAAAAGATTTAAAATCAAAAAGATCTGAATAACATTTTAAGACATGAGAGAAATAATTCTTCCAGTCAAGATCCAAATCACATTTTAAGATTTGAAATAAACTGAAACGTATACAGTGTACAAGAAAATACATATTCTATATAATCAAAAAAATAAAAAATAAATCAATCACTCGATCAACTAATAGAAGATCAAAGATTCAGCGTCTTAAATAAAACACAAAGATGAATAAATCAAAAATCGACAATCAAAGATCGAATCGATTTCATATCATGCATCTAACAAAAAACAAAAAAATCAAAATCAAAAATAGTAATCATGAAAATCAAAACCTAGAAATAACAAAAACAAATCGAAAACAGTAATCGAAGATCTAACAAAATCTATTCATATCATGCATTAAAAAAAATCAGAAGAAATCGAAGAAAAACCAAAACCAAAATCGAAAAAAAACAAAATCAGAAGAGATTCAAGTTCATAAACTAACATGACGTCCAAAATTGATGAACAAACGAGCTAATCCTCCAAAAACTCTCTCTATACGTTGAATCGCCTCCAAATTTCTCTTTGTCTCGCTCTCTCTCAATCTCTTCTGATTTGAAATATGAGATGCGAAAAAAAATAGATTCAAAGAAACATTGTTTAAATATGAAATCGGCTGAAGGTTAATTCTTGTATCAAGAAAATACGGAAATCGCTGACTCGTTTTGATTTTGGACTGACTCGTCCAAAATTTGGACCAAATAATAAACACATGGCTTTTTTGGACTACAGAGTCCTGGGCTTTGGAGGGGTGGACTAAAAAGTCCAAAGCCCACAAAAAAGGGAATTAAACGTTAATTTCTAGAAAAAACAATGGGCAGAAATGGGCCCGGAATAGCATACATAGGACAGGAAAAGATAAATTGCACCGAAAATATTAGGATCCTCGTAGACTCGTAGTAAGAAGAATTGACTGTGTTATGTTTTTACTAACAAACTTGTCCTTTTTACCATATAATGACAAAATCATTATGAATCGGAAGCTATAAACCCAAAACACCGGACATATAATTGTGCTTTTAATGACAACCTCGAATTGGCTAATTAGCGGGGATTGTCTTTTCTAGTACAGATATGAATTACATCACGAAAGCTTGTAGATTATACAGTCTCAGCAGTAAAAAAACTATACACAGTTTTTGCCATTTCATAAAAAAGAGATAAGCTCACTAACAAGTTAACCAAACCTTACGGTCCTTACCGACCACCCCCAGTGGTCGCCTAAAAGCTCCACTTGACGTACCATGAGTTATATGCATTTCATGGAAATTCTAATAATGTGTTTGCAGTTAAACACCACACCTTCTACCCCCGTTGGTATGTATGGAAAACTTGAGAAGTCTTGTTACTGTTTGTAAAATGTAAACCCTTTACACTATGACTACACTCAGACTAAACTACATAATAAGAAATGATGGATTCATGTCAACACCCTAATGATTTTAGCTCCCTGAAGTCAGGGGTACATATCATAAGACCTACATATTTTACAAAAGTGTAACTAAGATATCATCACAGATACATATATTCATGTAAAAGTTGTGGTGTGGTGGCGGATAATGAGAAACTAGCAGGGGATGAAACACAAATACTTCTTCCTAAGTTTAGCCATCCTACTCCTGCTGCGACTCCTACCACCCACATCATCTTTGTTTTCCGTTGAAGTGGGTGAAGCTGGTACTGGAACACTACCATTTGAATTGGATGACGAGGACGATGCCACTTCATTTTGTGACGAATTTGTTAGTTCATTCTGTTGATATGCCTTGAATCATTTGTTTGCCGGAATACAACGGGGAGTCCGAGGGGCAGAGCCCCTCGGCGGTGGTCTCGCTGACCGGTCAGCGAGTCAGGGGTCCAGGGGGCGACGCCCCCGGCGGGGGGGGCTAGGGGGGCAGCGCCCCCCGCCTAAACGGTATACGTAATGTATTATGACTGGGATTGTTTTCCGCTTCCTAGTCGAATTAGGGTTTATATTCTTTGCCCTATATATAGGCATACGTTGTACCTAGAGAAAGTATCTTTGGTATTCTGCTCAGTAATAAAACTCTGGTTTCTCTGCCGTGGAGGTAGCTAACATAACAGTTAGTGAACCACGTAAATCTCTGTGTCTCGATCTCTTTTATCGTTCTTGTTTGATCTCTCGTTATAACACATTCACATTGCAGTTTCCGGCAGTCTGTCTATTTCGAGTATCCTCTAACGCCTCTGTATCTAGAAGTTGCTGTTCAGCACCTAACAAAACACGAAAAATAACAAAAAAGATCAATAATTCCCCGTCTGAAAGTCCTTGTTTACTGATTCCTCTGGTGTGAAAACAATTGAATGACTGAGAGATGCATCAACGATAATTATCCAGATTTCCACAAAATACTGTAACACGAATCCAGCAAAGGCTACCACTGAAGATTTTAAGTTATAGTCTTACATTAAATGAAGTACATCAAAAAAGAAAAAGGCCGCAGGGCTAAGCTCTGTATCTCCTATGAAAACGCGTAGATATCTAGTTCCAGGAATTAAGGCGAGAGCGCCCCAACGTATTCATTTCCATAGTAAAAAAAAATTTATACCATTGACCTAGCAATCTAGAATTTCAAAACCTTTGGAAGAGTTTACCCTTGGGTCTATTGCCTATTAGGCAGAATCTCCCACCAGTGTGATAAGTTATTTTTGTGACATATAAAGGCAAGAAGCCAAGAACAAACCAGACCTAATTAGAATATTATGAATAGAGATCTATACATGATGCATCTATACAGCTAAAACAGGGAGTCTAGCCCAAAACCTATGCTGGCTAAAAGAAATTTCTGCCACGAAATTGTCCACATAAAAGGAACTAAAGAAAATGGTTATGCATTTCAAAATGCTAGTCTTGAAATGGCAATCGCAGATGGGATATGGTTAATCCAGCTTCAGTAAGTCAGTCGCATGGTGTTATATAGACATTCAGACCCCCAAAGACTATTGCACATCAGCTAACCAGAATAAAGCCATCAATGGTGAGGTTGCACCCCTAACTAATATGTGCATAGCATATAGTGAGACCACGGCGGTACTTATAGGTGACACACCCAACACTGACACACAGTACCTTGAGTGCCAAATACAAAAGGCAACACAATATGAGTAGGTTGGTGAACCTACCTAAAGAATTCCCTCTGACAGCCGCATGAATTGGTCTGAGTAATCCAGCAATATTGTCTGTGTGATTCCGCTGCAAATCCAGATCCCGCAATAAAGCTGATGAATCGAAGAAGAGTCGAACATATTGAATTTTCTGAACTGGACAAAGATGATTCTAATGGATCATCGAGGTCTTCCAATTCCAAGTAATCTCCCCTAGAAAAGTCATAGATCTCATTAAGGTCCTGAATGGAGTTATCAGGACTTGGTTGTCTCAAATGTCTGTCAGATACTTTCATTGGGTCATGCTTCTCATTCTTACTGATCACCTGGATAAGGTTCACATATTTGAATTAACAAACTGAGCACAGTAGAAAATCCAGGAAGTAGGCATATGAAGACAGGAAGTAAAGAAGAATATCTAAAACAAACAGAAAACGACCTTCCAAAGAAGTTCTAGAATCGCAAAAACACATGAAGTTCACATACCTGAAACTTGTTGGTAGGCTGTTTCGAGTTGTGATCCAATTCCGTCGAATTACGCAACACGCTGTTGTCAATGGCATCACACCCGCCAGAACCATGTTGTTCTTCCTTGTTGTTTGGACTTTGACTTTGATTTCGATTTGTAAAAACTCTACAAAGTGAATTGGGGTTCTACAAACAATGGTTGCTAACAAATCAGACCAGGATTGCTGGGGAGTTACTACAAAGAAAATTGTCAGCTTTAAGGTACATAAAGGTTTATAAGGCTTACACACCCCTTCTTTGTTGATTTCAAGGAGTCTCTTCTGCTGTATTTTGTATGCATGCATCATCCAGTTGGTTTTTTCCCCATTGGGAGCTTGGCCACAGAAGAACTGGAAAGTACTTCTTGAACCAATGGTAGGACTATCGGTATATATTTCGCATTCCTCCTCAGTCTCCGTCCAGTATCCAGTTTCAGAAGCTTTAAGATCCCCCGAATGCAAGTACCAAATGCTATCTGTGCACATTACTACTCAATAAGCAGAGTTCTAAAAACTAGTCAGAAGATTCTAAATGTTAGAGCGCAATACTAAACTAATGACTGAGTCATTGAACACAAATAAACAGGACTTACTATGAAAGAATTTACCACTACGAAAAACGCAAATCATATCTGCAGTAATTTTTCAAATTTATGGAATATTATGTATAACGAACACAGAACCTTAATGATTTTTCACATAATGTCAAAAACCCGTAAAAGCTATCTAGTATGTTGACGTAACAACAAACCACTAAGCAAAATTGAAACGATGTTCAATCAAACTTGAATACAGTATGAGTAAGACACTAGCCTCATGCTAATTACACTTGCATGGGATCCCATAGAATTGTATAAGTAAAAGCAGAAACATATTTTTTGAGAAGAGTAAGACCAATTAAACCTTACCATTCAACAACCATGGCAAATCAAGGTAAGGGTTTATTTCAGTATTTACGTTAGCCGGGATAGGATCCCCACATATCGTTCTCTCCAAACACATAACTAGCAGCTCGCCAGACCAATTAAAACCAATATCTTCAGTAGTAGGAGAGACAGGTACTAATGGACACATTTTATGATCCCCAAGTTAGAATTCAGACCACTAGGTGCTTCCCTGTACAATGTCACACCAAGAAATTGGTCAGTGGATCCAAGAAAGTATAACCCTTGATCCAAATAAATACAACATAAAACATCCAAAAAGTACAAACTTAAAAGAACAAAATTTTCATTTTTGAGGGTTTTAAAGCTCTGTCTATATGAAAAATGATACTCCCTCCGTTTCTGGAAAAGAGTTACTATCACTTTTTCATTTTAGTCTAAAAATAGGCCAAATTAAAAAAGTGATAGTAACTCTTTTCCAGAAACGGAATTAGTATTTATTATATAGAGAAATCTCAAAAAATTGCCTTGTTTTAAGAATCCAACTAGGAAGGAATACTAGTATGATTAGTATTAATTGGATTAAACATGATGGGAATCAGAATCTAAGAATCCCCAAAAACTGAGTTCTTGGAATCTATATCCAAATTTTACACTAGGAATACAAATCTAATAATGAAACATTCAAGTCAAGGAATCAAGAAGTCAAAAAAGATCATCAAATTTCTAATTTAGGTTTTGATTACCAAACTCTATTTCCATGCAATAGCTAATTCAATCGCATTCATAGTATGAACATAAGAAAATCATTCAGAAAATTAACAAGTTTCACCAAATGTAAATAACTCTCAATCTCACCTTATGAGTAGGGTTTTTCAAATTGGGCTGTTCGTGATCCTCAGCTTCGTCTCTGTTCTACTGCTATTCCTACTTACGTGACTGTTGTCTGCTGTTTTTTCTAGGAGTAGTTAAAATTGGGCAAAGTGTTTTGTAGTAACTCTAAGGCAACTTCATTATTTGTACGGTAAGCTTGTGCTTAAGGGCATCTACAGTCATGCGATGATACTCATCGATCAAAGATCAAAAAATTTGATCTTTGATCCGGCTCAAAAACAGTGGGGGATGATCAAGCGAGGGGCTAAAGTACCGCTTACGTTCAAGTGAAGTATCAAGATATCGCTTAAAAAGACGGACGGGAGACTAACAATTCGCCTGGTACAAGCGAGATTCTTGTCTATTGCCTGCAAAAAAAAAATACAGACGAAATCCCAACATTTCGCCCGTGTTCTTAGCGAAATCTCAGTATCTCGCTTGTATAAACAATGTGCCAAAATCTCGTCTAGGATTTGTGCGAAAAAATCGTGTAAAAATAGAGCTGGCGGGATGCTGGAGTGCCGCTTGCACATAAGCGAGAGAGTAGAATATCGCCTATAGAGCGTGCGATGAACATACATATGAACGGTCACACCTGAACGAGGCCTTGGAGTCTCGCCCAACTTCAAGCGGAGCCTTGGAGCCTCGCCCAGGTCCAAGCGATACCTTGGAGTGCCGCCCAACTTCAAGCGACGCCGTAGCATCTCGCCCTTGTTCAGAAATTTTAGGCGGAATTTCAGCTATTCGCTTATGTATAGGCGAGCTTCTGGTGCCTCGTCTGGTGGAGCGAAAGTTTAGCATCGCGCTTGAGCTGGCGAAATGTCAACTCTTCGCCCGTGTTTTTAAGCGAGATGCTTGCCCTTCGTCTGTTCACAAGCGAGAGGTTACAATTTCGCTCGACTATAATTTTTAGTCGACGATCAGCGACTTCTTTTAATCATGAACAGTGATTTTCAACGATTATAACCCAAATATAATCGCACGGCTGTGGCTGTTTTTCACCGATCATCGATCAAATATAATCTTTGATCGTCAATTTGATCGATGATTGGAGATGCTCTAACGCGACTAAGTTTACCCCTAGTTAGATTTTAACCCCGCACACAGTTAAGCATCATTCACTGCTGATTGGTTATCTGTTTCATTCTGATTTGTTGTAGTGCTACTGATATCTTGCAGTAGGATTATATCTACCACCATGCTAGGTACGTTGAATCTATACTACAGACAGCTTGTGTACTTGTAATAAAAATGATTCCGGGATGCTCTGGAATCCCCTTTTGGTGTATGTAGTACCAGACTATAACCGTGACATAATAACACGGTGGTGGATAATTTTTATTATTTAATTATAACTTGGTATAAAAAATCAAAGTGAATAAATTTCCTATATATTTATAAATAAAAATTATTTTAATTAAAAATGAAACTAAAACCCCATTTTTTTTAATAATGATTAAATTTAGTTTTTAGTATTTTTTAATATAGCTGAGTTGTCCTTCCTTATATAACCTAGGTATTATAATTTTATGGCGTTTTTCTTCTTCTTCTTCTTCTTCTTCCTCCGTTAAATCTCCTCTCAACACAAATAACGGATTGCATGGTTAAAATTCCAACAAGATTTTGTGCAAATGAGAAATGAGTGATTAGTGTTGTTGTTATGAACAAAATCATTTGAACAATCTATCGGAAATATAGAAAAAGAGAACGACGTAACGAAAGAAGAGCGAGTAATGAAAAAGGAAGCGTCATGGTGAGTTTTTGACGGTTTCTTCGTGTTTTTGCTTTATTTCGAAAGAATGTTCTAATGACTATGTTAAAAAACAACAACTAATCTTCCATTTGTCATCTACACACAATTTCGCTGAAATTTTATCCAACTGTCAGTTCTTTAGGCTGGGAGAGATTTAACGGAATATGATGCTATAATTCTTTTTTTTTTTTTAGTATAAGAATACCTAACATGTTTTAATAACAAAACTTGGTATAAAAAACCAAGGTAAACAAACTTATCATACAAAAGCACTCACATATTATGTTTTTTTAAATAAAAACCATTTTAATTAAAAATAAAATAAAAACCCAATTTCCCTTAATAATGATTAAATTTAGATTTTAGTTATTTTCAATATACCCGAGATGCCCTTCCATATATAACCTAGGTATGTTAAATTTTTTCTTCTTTTTCTTCTTCCCACCGCCATCACCAACAACAACAATACTTCCTCCGCCACCATCACCAGCAGCGACAGTACCTTCTCCGCCACAACAACACCTTCGTATCCTTCACCAACACCTCTCTTCTTCTTCTTCTCCTCCCCACCACCATCACCAGCGGCAACAATACCTCCTCCGCCACCATCACCAGCAGCAACAGTACCTCCTCCGCCACAACAACACCTTCGTATCCTTCACCAACAACACCTCCTCCTTCCCCATCGCTTCCTCCTCGTTATTTTTTCTCCTCCACCACTATATGTCCAAATCCACCACCAACAACACCTCTTCTTCCTCCTTTTATCCTCTACAAACATCACCAACACCTCCAGATCATCATCGCCGAAAATCATCAACAAAATATAATGATACATCATCATTGTCGAAATTAGGGTTTTTTGTTGGTGAAACGTCAGAAAAATGATGAAACCGAATCTGGTTTCATAGTTTTTATAGTTTATCACATGCTTCAGTTTTTTTTTTCATCTCTGATATGATGGAACCTTTTTTGGTTCCATCGTTTTTTTCATCTGTAATTTTATTTGAACGAAGAAAATGATGGAACCTTTTTTGGTTCCATCAATTTTTTCATCTGGAATTTTACTGAACCAAAAAAAATGATGGAACCTTTTTTGGTTCCATCATTTTTTTCATCTGGAATTTTATTGAACGAAGAAAATGATGGAACCTTTTTTGGTTTCATCGTTTTTTTTCATCTGGAATTTTATTGAACGAAGAAAATTATCAAGAAAATGATGGAACCTTTTTTGGTTCCATCGTTTTTTTTCATCTGGAATTTTACTGAACCAAAAAAGATGATGGAACCTTTTTTGGTTCCATCGTTTTTTTTCATCTGTAATTTTATTTGAACGAAAAAAATGATGGAACCTTTTTTGGTTCCATCGTTTTTTTCCATCTGGATTTTATTGAACGAAGAAAATAATCAAGAAAATGATGGAACCTTTTCTGGTTCCATCGTTTTTTTCATCTGGAATTTTATTGAACGAAGAAAATGATCAAGAAAATGATGGAACTTTTTTATCAAATGAGATCTCTTAAACATACAAACTGAGATGTTTTAAAAACATTCGAATTTAAGTCCAATTTGAACCCTAACTCAAACCATGTACTTCTTTCCTTCTTGATCAACTCAACAACCTCTTTCCATTGAAACAACACCAGACCTGCTACCAAGTGTACATCCAACACAAACCCAAATCTTCAATCCATTCAAAACTCCTAACTTCCATGATTCAGTCCCCGACATTGCACTGACTAAAACCCAACTCAGATTCAACTTCAATTCTCTCATCAAGTGATTAATAAGTTGACAAGTATTCTTAAACAAAAACTAGAATCATTACACAAATGATGCAACGAGCACTCATACGGTTCTATTTTCCCCCATGTTAAAGCAGAAGTAAACCATAAGCACCAACAGTGAAAATGATGAAACCAATTTCGGTTCCATTAAAATAGTTATTAATTGAAAAACACCAACAGAGTTGGTTTCAAGCATACAGTAAAAATGATAATTGGTTTCATTATAATAGACATTAAGTGAAAAACACCAACAAAGTTTGTTTTCAAGCACCAACAATGAAAATGATAAAACCAAAACTGAACATAATTGAATCATGAATAAATAAGGGTGTAAACAAATGGAATCGAAGCTTTCTATCTTTGAACCTAAGTATGAAAGATTGATTAGAAACATATGAAACCTAAACCTAACAGATGATGAAACCATTTTTGATTTTGATATGTGATTTTGTTTTGATTTTAGGTTGAAATTGTTACTGATGATGATGAACAACAGTTTCGTCAGTATTTTGAAATTGTTTTGATTCTGATTCTAGTTGTAGATGATGCAGATGAGGATGATGAAGTTATTGATGATGAAGATGAAGACGAGGATGATGAAGCTACTGATGATGAAGATGAAGACGAGGATGATGAAGCTACTGATGATGAAGATGAAAACGAGGAAAAAATTTCTTAAGGTGAAGGAGAAAAAAATTCCGTTAGATTTGAATGAAATGGAAGGGTTTTTAAGGAAGGGTATTCTGGACAGTTGGGTTTTAATGGATTTTTTGTGTCAAATTTCTTTGTTGGATTTTTTGTAGTTGGATAATGACCCCTCTGGGCTTATAACTCATGGCATGTTATTTAATTTAATAAGAATATTTATACTTTATCCGTTTTAAGATGTTAATCCTCTAAATTGACTAAGTTAAAATATTAATGGGATAAATTATTTTTTTTTAGACTATCATATTTTTTTTTATAAAATAATAAATATTAAAAAAATTACTTAAAATTATCTAACTCCATTTTAAATAGAAATGAAAGAAAATCGATAAAATGACTGATAAAGTGAATAAAGATAAAAAGATATCAATCATATGTGTTTTTTTTTTAAATATATATTTTTTATAATTTTATATTGGGTCTCATAGAAAATAATTTATAATGAAAAAATAAAACAGAAGTTGGAAAATAATTTAAATTTAAAAATAATTAATAGTGAATGATAAACTGAAAAAAATTTATAATCCATAAATAAATAATTTTAACTATAATCAGAAGTTGGAAATAATTTGAAAACAGACGAAAATATTTTAAAAGGCAGGAAATTTTAAAACGAAGCCAGTGACATGATCAGAATGACATGATCTTGATATTTTGGCGTTATTTTTTTTATAAAACCCAAATGGAAATGAATTTGAAGCCAATTTTATGGGGACATGTTGTTCTTATAAATCTCTACATTCCTACCAAAAATGAGCACATTCCGAGATACGAAACTTCACCATCCATAAATTTAATTTCAACTGTTAATCTTCAATGGTTGGTGGTCTTATGATAGACACTTAATTTATACATATTTACCTTCGAAATTATATTTGCTAATACTCATAATTATATTAATTATATTATTTTATTATTTTATAGGTGGTTCGTATAAAATCCGTAGTTACGAGAAAAGTTGATTGAATGAACGGAACTACGTCGAATATTTGGTGCTTGTACTATCCGAGCTATTGTGAACTGAAATGTCTAAAGCCTAAAATGTGAAACTAGGTTCACGTTAATAAAGAAGTGGGATGAGCGTGTAATTGATACAACACGGAAACAAGGCAAACTTTTGCTTTGCTTGCTGACAGAACGAAGACACTGACAGGCTAAGCGTCAGGTGATGTTTTAGGCAGTACTTGGTTCACGTGAAGACTGTGCTAGGCATAGGGTATATGCTCGGTCTCGTATGGATAAGCAATAGACAAGAGATGATGGCTGACGTACAAAGCATGTGAAGGAAATCAGGTGGCTAGTCTAAAGAAGGAGTAAGGTGTTAGGCTGTTAATCAGAGGTTAGATTAAGTGAACGACTATTGATTCAGAGGCAGTCGAGAGCGTTCTTGATTGGAGAACATAACGTGGGATGAAGAAAAGAAATAGCTAGAGACTAGGTGATTGGTGAGAGATGAAAAGTCTTCTTTTGAGTTTTGTTGGAGCCTGTTACACACGTGGGTGAGCGGTTGAATGTTTTATGTTTCCTTTCTTGGTTAGGAGGTACAACTAGCGTAAGAGAAAAATGAGGGGAGCTTTTCAGTTAGGTTTTCGAAAGGCTACCTATACCTAGTGGGACATTCACACGTGGGGTAAAACAAAAATTAAGGAAACAAGGTATAAAAGCAGGACGCAGTATACAGAAGGCTATCTTCTTTTTGGGCGGAGGATGATTTTAGCATACAAGACTTTCTCCTGTATAGTTTTCTGCAGACGGACGGAGATAGAGAAGAAAAGAAAAATGGAGAAGATTGTTTGCCGGGTGACGGTTTAATTTCTTATTCTTTTCGTAATTATTTTTATGGGTTTTAAGAAATCGATCTCCATGTTCTAATTAATTTGTAACTAGAGTTTAATGTTGAAACCACTTAAAGTTTTAGATCAATTAAATGATTTATTTGATACATACCATTATGATTTGAATAGATTAATTCTATGATTTTGTTTATTGATTTAAATCTAAATTAGTTTTCATTTCACCGGTTCTGTACAATACAATAACCTGTGCGCAGAATCAATAGGATAGTAAATATGTTTGTCTACTTTTTAGATATTTCATGCTTTGGTTAAATCCTTAGATGAGGTATGCTTTGAAGAGCCAGATATTATTTATGAACCTATAATTAGCTTCGTATTATTTTCTCGCTAACGCAATTAGATGGTGTATGCTTCAGACTAGGGCTTTTGATGCGCCATGCTTAGGGCGTCCCAGTGATATTTGCGATTCTAATACATATAATAGGTGATGTCGATAGAACGAACAATAAATGAATATTCATGAGTTATGTTTCACTTCATTAATTAAATAGAAATAGTGGTGGATACTGAAAACCCTGGTTACCAACTCTCACGTTTGAGTTAGTTTATTAGTTTAGTTTATTTTAGTCTTTTATTCATTAATCTAAAAATCCATAAATATTATTTCTGATTAGTTAATTGAGATATTGATTGCAGTATTTCCTCGCTCTCTGTGGGTTCGACCCGTACTTTCCGTTGTCTACTAGTTAGACGCCGTGCGATTGCGGTTATTTATATAGGGTAATCTAAAATCCCATCAATTTTTGGCGTTGCTGCCGGGGAGCGGTTGTGGAATATTGTAATTAGTATTTTTGGTTTTCTAATCATAGTTTAGGTTTTATTTTTTATATATATTTTTTTACAGTATTTTTAGTTCTATTTGACTCGTTTTATGTTTTAGTATCTCTTTTCAGGTACTTTTTCGAGGATGATGAATTCTTCTCAGAAGACGTCATCTGGGATGACGACGGGGGAATTATTCTATGGGCCAGGATATAAGGAAATTTGTGCTTATAATCGTCTCGTGTATGGAACTTGGCATCCACATCGTTCCGTCATAAGCTAAGTATCAACCCCAGTACCATGAGGTTGATTTTTCGAATACGGTAAGTCAACAATCACCTCAGTTTAGAACCAGATAGTATAACCTGATGCTGTCTAGTTTTGAACAAAGAGTGAGAGTTCTAGAACGCCAGAAATTATTTATTTATGATGATCAGTCTTGTACTGACCCTCTGTTCCATACAAACTATGTAGATGACCATGTGGATGAGGAGTATTTTAACCAGAGACTGTCTAGTTTGGAACAAAGATTGAGAGTTCTGGAACGCCACCAGAAATTATTTGAGGATGATGATCAATCTTGCAGTGACTCTCAGTTCCAAACAGAATATATAGATGACCCTGTGGATGCTTGTGTAGATGATTTGCCTAATTCTACAGATGAATCTATCTCACAAGATCATTCACCGACTTAGAGGTTGTTTCTAGACCCCTAGACTTCCAAAAGTTGCCTAATTTAGGGTTAGAGTTGTGTGCTTCTCAAGTTTTGTTGGATCACTTTGCATCCAAATATCCAGAGGACTTGCATGTTCCTGACACCGTGCACGAACCGATTTATATTTCCCCAATCCCTATTTGATCCCCATATTATGTTCTTTACGAACTTCCAAGTGTGGTGAAAACTAGGTTTGGGGGTAATTCATTCTTTTTGATAGTTTCAGTGTCACCGTGTCACAATGATATAATTATGAAACTACCATTTGTATATATTGTATTTTGGGTTGATTCCCAAATTTTTAGGTTATTAGTGTTTGGAGATTCTTTCTGTACATGTCCAGTAGGTAGATTTTTTTATTATTATTATTTATTTTTTTAGGAATTTTTGCTTTTATTTTTATTTTATTTTTAGTGTTCTTTGTTATTACTATCGTTTGATGTGTGTGACAGAGAATACTGCTTTCCTTGCGTCAATCAGGTGAGACGTTCCAATCCCTTCTCTTTAATTTACATTTGTTTCTCTTATTTATATTTATTGCATACCATTCTAGGTTGCACGGTTTGAAACATTGAGGACAATGTTAAATTTAGGTTTGGGGTAGAGTTTCATAAAATTGATGCCAATAAGAAACTCTGAAATTTAGAAACTTGTGAATGATTCAGGATGACACTAACCATTTTAGGTAGATGGAAACATAGCTCTTATCTATAGGAATTGGTGTGCCCAGCTAAATGGTCTATTCATCTCTGAATGCACTCAGGTGTTAGAAATAACATGATAATCATTGAAAAAGCATATATCTAAATCATCATAATCATATCACTTTCTATTTTTGTTTTTGAAAAAAAAAATTTCTCTGGCCCATCATCGAATTGTTATCAGCGCCAGGATGAAATAGAGTGTTGAGTTCAAGCTCATTTTTAATTCTTATTCAAAAAAAAAATAAAAAAAATTTTGATACTGTCATAGCAATATGTGTGTGTTTCCCCTGTCTCCGTCGCCTAAGCAAGCATGGAACGCAGGATCCATGGAAACTATCATGTAGTAATAAAAAAAAAAGAAAAAAAAATGATTATGTATATAAATAATAATAATAAAAATAGGATTCATCCTGGTACTGACCTTCAGACAGATATGGGAAACACCGTTCACCTTAGTCAACATATGCACCATTCATTACTTCTATTTTCATCTTCTAATCTATCCTTGTGTTTGAATTTGATGATTTCGATCAACATGAATGTACAATGACTATTTGAGTAGAGTTGCATTTTTATATGAATTTTAGTACGCTGAGTGCAAACTCGTGTACAGTAATTGGATTCATACAGGGTAATGATTCTTATAGTCGAAGAATTTAGTATGCCAACTAAATAGCTTGTTTAGTGTCTATCCTCAATCGTTCACAGGTAGCTAGAAAATTGGAGTAAAAGGTTTTGTGGGTATACCTCTTGTAAACCCTCACGAGACAAAACTCGTCCGCTAAGGCCACTTAGGGGTTTAAAGGCTTATTACATATGCTAAATGTAGTCGCGATTCCTGCGAAAGTGAGTTAGGATTTCATTTTATTTTTTAGATTAGTTTTTCTCGAAGACTAGTAAAATATAGGTTTAGGGGTATTTGATAGGCACATAATGTATACATATTTACCTCCTAATTAATATTTGTTAGTGTTTGAATTTGTACTAATAATATATTTTTATGTGTTTATAAGTTGATCGCATCGAACCCGAAATTACAAATAAATCTGGTTAAACTATCTAAATTGCTATGGAATTCTCCTGTTTGTTTGCGTTGCTAACTATCGACGTGGTGTTCTTTTAGTCCAAAAAGTATAAGAAGAAGTTGAAAGAAGACACTGACAGGCTAAGCGTCAGGTGCTGTTTTGGGCAGTACTTGGTTCACGTGAAGACTGTGCTAGAGGGTATAGGCTCGGTGTTGTCTGGATACGCAATAGACAAGAACTGATGGCTGACGTACAAAGCAGGTGAAGGAAGTCAGGTGGATAGTCGAAAGAAGGGAAGAGGAAGACGTTTCAGAGATAAACATGGAGAGAATGGTTGAGTGGAGCTTTTGTGAGTTGGAGAGTTTTTGGGAGTTTTTGTGGACGGTGGAATTAATAGTTGAAAAGAGAGTGAGGACCTAATAATTAAACCTGACAAGAAAAAATTAGTCAAGGGTGGAGTAGGTCTTATAAGGTGGACGTGGGCAAGAGGCGTTCAAAGACTGTCTCTGACGCACATATAATGAACGAAGTGAAGATGGTTGTCTGAAGGGACTTTGGCTTTCAGTTTTTGTTGGGTAAAACACGGTAAACAAGGTGAGACTTTAGTGGCTCAGTTCATCAAAAGATAGAGTAGAGGTGGTGACGTGGCCTGACAACTGACAAAAGAATAGAGCCGAGGGAGAATAGGTTTCTTAAAAACCCAGTATAAAAGGACGGTAGTAGAGTTCGTTTTGGGAGAGACTTTTCTCCTGGACGCAGTTTGCTTTGGAGCTTCTTTTCGTTGTACATGAGGGGGACACTTTACATCTAAATTTTCATATAGACCATAGAGCTTAAGCTATTGTATTACGATGATTTTTATCTAACAACCAACGTAGGCACCAGTCATTAAAATTTTGAATTTCTAAATGTATGAAATATATGATTTCTCTTCATATTGCTTCTGAGAAATTAAAATGTAAAAGTAAATTATCTATAGATTCAGTAGCATTATTATTACAAAGATAACAACTAGCATATATTATATTAAATCAACCTAATATTTGTTTAAGCGGAAGACAACCTATTAAAGTTTTCCAAAGAAAATATTTAAATCGAAGAATGACGCTAAGATGCCAAATATATTTCCAAGGTACCTTAGGTATATGTTGTTGATTATTAGCAGATTTCACACAATTATCGCATTTCTTGTTCCTAACTATTTCCAAGCATCATTACATAGCATTTGGTTTTATAGTATGAATTGCATTAATAATAAAAGCATCAAATAAATTAGAAATAAGAGAAAAATTTCACTGACCTGTATTGTCGATAATAGAAAAAATTGTTTAAAAGGAATTTGGCACAAATACCAGGTTCAGGTAACCACTTATCATACTAGAGTCAAATGTCAATACCTTTACCATGTCCCAACATTGATTAAGTTTAATAACATCAATCCCTCTGCATATGCTAGTCCAAATCCATGATTTAACATTTTTTCTCTTATGATTCATAGAGTCTGTTTGGGAAAGTATTTGCATTTAAGTATTCTACACTGTCGATGTTGAGGATCTTTTAATAACCTCCATGTCAATTCAGTTAAAAGGGAAAGGTTGAATTTACGAGGGTTTTTGAAACATAAACCTCCATTGGCTTTGATTTTACAAATAAAGTTCCAAGATTCTATATAGTTACCTTTACATCCCTCTTTAGGCTGCCACCAGAAATCACGTTGAAGAGCGTTAAGCCTATTTAAATTTTAGTTGGCAAAGCAAAACACATCATTTGATGCATTGACATTACATTAGTCACAAATGTGATTAAAACAGCTCTACAAACGTGAGAAAGTAGTTTAGTTTTCTAACCCAGAATTCTTTTATAAACTTTATGTAATAAATTTTAACAATCAAAACTCTTATCCCTATGAAAAAAATAGGGTACCTAGATATGTATCAGTTTTTGTGATTCTTCTAATTTTTAAAATTTTCGCTAACTTAAAATGTTTATATGAACTCCTTTACTAAAGTAGATCCCTGATTTCTGATAATTGACAGTTTGACCAGATGAATCACTAAAGATTTTTAAAATATCTAAAAAAAATTAACGTAGTTAATACTAGCACTAGAAAAAAAGGAAAGCATCATCTGCAAAAAAATAAATGAGACACAGATGGATTATTAGAAGTAACCTCAATACTAGAAATTAGTTAAGTTTGTTCTATGTGGAGTTTTAATCTTGTTAATGCTTCCATGCATAATATGAATTTTTTTGGAGACAGAGGGTCCCCTTGAAGAATACCTCTAGAAGGCCTAAAAAATATCCCCAGGGAACCATTAACAAGAACAAAAATCTTTATAAAAAATCATAAGATGAAATATATGAATAATAAAGTTCCACTCCATACGATCAAATGCCTTAGATAAGTCTAATTTGAAATCCATACTTCCCAATTTTCTTTTACTAGTTTTCATCGTATGAAGAATTTCATGTTCTACAACAATATTATCAGTAATTTGTCTCTTAGTTATAAAAGCAGACTGATTATGAGATAATAAACTATCTAAAAAAGATTGAAGTCTATTAGCCATAATTTTAGCAATAATTTTATACAATGCATTAGTAAGGCTAATAGGTAGGAAATCAACATGGGTAATATGGACTTGTGTTTTTGGAATTAGACATATAAAAATATGATTGACTGAAGCATCAATTGTTTTATTTTGGGAAATATTTTGGACCCACTGAATAATATCACTACCCAAAAGGTCGTAATAATATTGATAAAAACTTGGAAGAGAACCCAATAGAACCAGGTACACCCCAAGAATTCATCATGAAAAGAGCATTTTTAATTTCACACTCTTCGGGAATAGAACAAAGCTGTAATTTTTTACCAGAAGATTAAAATAGATGAAAATATGGGATGCACTTGAGTATTAGCAGTCTGAGAAATGTGCTTGAAATACAAAGTAATGAATCAAATTACTAACAGAAGACTGACCTTCAATCCATAATCCATAAAATCTTTTAAAGCATAAGTATGTTCAATTATGCGTCTTTAACATGCATTTTTATGAAAAAACCGTGCATTATGATCATTTTCCTTAACCTATTTTTCCTTAACACGCTGACTCCAGTAAAAATTTTCAATAGCATACCAAATTTTTAATTCATTGTGTAGATCATTTAATATTGTTTTTGCGTCAATATTAAGTTGCGGCTGATTAGTATATTCAATCTTTTGAAAAGTATCATATTTTTATGAAAAATATTACCAAATTCTTTTTTATTCCGTATCTAGAGTTGATGCTTTAAGTGAGATAACATAAAAGAAAATTTGAATTTATTAACTTGACTAGTGGATATAGTTGTAGATATTACAATCTCAGTTTTTATGTTGTTGCCAGTATCTCATATATCTCAAAGTTTGATTTTTACTCTTACTAGAAAGAAAAGTTTCTAATAGGATTGGTACATGATCACTTACTACCCTAGTAAGATGTGAATTACGAGAATGAAGAAACTTCAAGCCATTTATGATTCACAGAGACCCTATCAATCATTTCTTGCATATTTTCCTCATCTAATCTCCTATTTGTCCAAGCAATGGGTAAGTCTAAGAAATTAAGGTCAATTAAACCCTATTGATGAATGCAATTATAGATGTAAGAACATGAGTTAGAAGAAGTTGAGATACCCCCTTCTTTCTCAGAAGCATGTAATATAAAATTCATACTACCTATTATAGCACAAGGTTATTGATAATATTTTAGGGAATAAATATAATTCCATTGTCTAATTCTAGCTTCATGATGTAATACACCGTACATAAAATAAACATTCATACAAGCATTCACTTTAATGATTTTTAAAATGGAAAATATTTTTTTGAAATTTAATTAAATATGTTGATATGCTAGAAAACCAAGTAATAGCAAGGCCCTCATATTTGCCAATAGAGGGAACCACTAGCCATTCTTTGTAGATGGTGGGTTTTTTCCAAGGGTAAAATAGTAAAATTATCTCTCAAGACTCGAGTTTGAGAAATATTAAACCTCAAAATTCTGCAAAGAGTTTTTAGGCAGGTGCTTATCCATTTCCTCTCTCAGGTGTTCATCCGTGTTCTCTCTCTATATGTATGGTCAACTACATATACGAATAAAGTTACTGAATGAATCAACATTCATTACTATTAGGAATCATCATAATAATATTGGTGCTTACTACGACTTTCCCATATATTATATGATTTTTACATAAAATCTCAAGCTCCTAGATGGATTGTCCACTAGTATAGAGCAATTTGAGTATTATTCGGGTGCTATATTCCACAACTAAATTTCAAAATTTTAGCTTATGTCAACGTACTCAACTGCACAATATTGACTCAGTAATATACCTATATAGTTTTCTATAAAAGATTACATATGAATCTACTTGACTAAAGTACCACACTGTGCTTAGATTCCAAGTCAAAATTATCCCAGACATAATTTCATAGCTTCTACTAGCTAAGACCAGCCCCAATCACATTAATCCTTGCTTAAAGAGACAACTAATGTGAATGGTATGAAAATAATTCAATTTATGGTTTTTGAAACGCTTAAAAAAAAGTTTGCAACACTTATAAGCGTATCAAACGATTAAAGAACACTTTCTAACCCTAACTGGAAAATGAAACGCTGGATTTGAAGCGTTTAAAAGGCTATGACCACGAATCGTGTGCGTCTTAGTCTTAAGCACAAATCATGTGTGTCTTAGTATAAGCACAATGTGTTTGCGTCTTAGTCTAAACCAAAAATCATGTGCGCCTTAGTATAAATATATATACCTTGTCTGCGTTGGTTATGACATGAACCTCGTTTGTCTTCGTTCAAGCCACAAGTCTAGTTCGACTTAGGTAAACACAAATCCTTGTCCGTTTTAGTACTAGAACAATATTAGTACGTTTTAGTACTAACCTGATAGACACATTTTTTTGTCTGATTTGATCTCAATTATATGTATTGTTGGTACTCTATTTTGTATTTATTATGGTTTTTTATTTCTTTGGAGGTGTTTTTGGAGAAATGTTAAAGGCACCTACACATTGGATTAAGGCACCCACTCTTTGGATTAAGGCACCCAAGTCAAAGGCACCCAACATTTTGAATGCACGTTTTGGGCGGGAAGAAAAATTTCTTTTCTTCACGTAACAACAAATTAGGAAACTCAATTGAAATTTGGAAACAAGCTTTAAATTTGGAAATTCCTTAACTTTGGAAATCGATTTTTGAGGGATGAAATCGATTTTTGAGGGATTTGCCATTAAAATGAGGAGCTAAACTTCATCTTTGAGGCTATGGAGGAAGCT